>NW_021011501.1:372989-805489 GCF_003987935.1 Bombyx mandarina
TCCACTTGTCTCACATTTAAAGATGGTTTAATACATTTTAAAGTAAATTTAATACATTTAGTTTTCTTACTATTCAATAATAGGTTATTGATACGGAACCAATGAACCACACACGAAATCGCATCATTCACTTCGTCATAGACTTGTAATTGTCGTTTAATTTTAAATAATAAAGATGTATCATCGGCGAATAATACGACCTCGTGTCGGGACTTAATAAAACTAGGTAAATCGTTTATATATATTAGAAATAAAAAAGGACCCAAAATGGAACCCTGAGGTACACCCATTTTCAACAAGGTGCCTGAAGATCTATTACCTTTCACATCTACTGTTTGTATCCTTCCTGATAAATAGGAAGTAATAAGTTCCAATGCACCATCCCTAATACCATAGTGATGTAGTTTCCTCACCAATGTTTCATGTTCAACACAGTCAAATGCTTTGGACAAGTCACAGAAAATTCCAAGACAATCATGCGATTCCTCCCAAGATTTAAAAATATTTTTGACTAGATAAGCATTAAGCATTAAGTTGTTCGTTACCATCACGAATTCAATAAATATTATTTTAATGTTGTGAATTCTCTAGTGTTAATGGCCGTAAATGTATTGACGCGACTGACTTTTGCATTACATTATTAAACGAATATTTCAGCATCTTTTGTCGATAATATGCATATTTGAACTGATTTTTATTGCTCTTGTTAGGTTGATGAACTCGCAGTTCACAAGCTACAGTTGCTCATCGAGCCCGTAGACATCGCAACGTATATCTCGCCATCCAACTTGCGACACAATGTTCAAGTATCAAAATTATGCGGTATATTTATTTTAGAGCACGCCGACACACGTGTACTAATACGTCCCCATTATCAGTACTCACGAAAATTAAAACCTTTAGCGGGCTTCATTCTAGAACACGATGTTATTCTATCAACGTGGTTGATTGTTAAATCGGTACCAGCAAAATTGAACACCATAGTCTCGCAATTCGATTTAATTTTTCTAATTCCTCATATTTAATTATTTTACAGTCAGTGTCGTATCGCGCTACTTCTCGCACACTTCAACGCTCTCTATTCTGGAAGAATATCAAAATGTATGTCATATTGGTGTCCATAGCAGCATTGGCGGTTTACTTAATAGGAGCGATGGCGTGTGGAGGCCTCGCATGGAAATCTTGCGTCGGTTAATCAAATAAGAAAAAAAAAGAATATACTAATTATTAACATTATTGTCTCACGAAACTGGTACCGTGAAAAAGACAAATATATTATTGCAACCTGATTAAATATCGTTATTTCGAATGGAATAAATTAACGTTTTTTCGAACACTTTGAGGATAAAATAATTATTATAAAAAAAAACTAGTAATATTAAGGCGTTCTTTAATCGCTATTAGAGATGAGTTTTTACATCCGTGCAAAGCTATTTTCGAATGCTGTATTAATTTTTTATTTTTTTTTAAATTAAATCGTAGTTTAAAACTAGACTGACTCGGTGGTGTAGTTATTAGCGCCCCTGACCTTTGTGCCGAGGGTCGTGGGTTCGATTCCCACATAGGGCCAACATTCATGTGATGAACAGGTTTGTTTACTCTTTGGGCGTTTATTATCTATGTATGAATATATTTAAACGTATACAAGTATGTTTGTCAGTCTCTGGTAACCATAACACAGGGAATCCTAATCTGGGGCTGAATGTCCGTGGTTGATATGGTCCAATCATTGTTTATAAAAACTAAAATACTAATTATTTAAAAAAATCTTTCATTCTAAATACCGTCTTGTCGTAGTTATACAAAACTATAACATTTAAATTGTATATACAATAACTGCTAATGTTGTAATATATTCTTATATATGTATTCTTATGTATTATATATTATTTAATAGTTCTGCTCTTGATTTAGGTATATCAAAAGCAGAACTCTTTTGAAAATCTATTAAATGAAGATTATTATTAACTTTCTTCCTTGCTTACAGTATTATTGCAATTAGTTTTTTTAATTACCTCACGTATTTCTACAGTCTCTAATAGTAAGTTTTGTTTTGATTAAAGAACGTCTTAAACGCTTTCCGTAGTAAAAAATGTCATGTAACGTATATTAATCAGATTAGTATGTAGTAGTTTTACAAAATGTCCTCACCATATTTGACTATACAAGAAACGATTTTAATCACCATTGACACCAGGAAGACGATAGTAATAAAGTAAATATTTTATCCGAAATATCAAATTTTAATTATATTATTGAGTTAATTTTTTATATTGTCAAAAGTATCCATGATTTAACACTTATATAAATATAATTTGTGTACATATTTTTTCTTATTTTTTTGCACACAGTCATGCATGTATTGTAATTTTGTATAGTTTCGGAATGAGGTCAGACAGACTCATTGTTGGGGAAACAGTGATCATGTATATTGCATCTCCTTCTTCAACTAATTTGAAGAATATAACACTAATTTAAAAGAAGAAAAAAAAATTAAGGTATGTTTAGTCGGCCCATATTATTTCTATCGTTGTTTGGTGCGTGTCCAAAATATTCTTCTATCTCCATATTATTTAGTTCCAGGGAATATGACCATCCCTGAAAATATATGGAATATGATCTCCCCTGAAAAAGTTCAATTATAATCAATTTAAAAAGGTTAGTAAATAATTAGAAAGAAAAGAAACTAAACGTGCTTAAAGATACATTCAGTTACAAAAAAAAGTAAATATGAATTTGGTATTTCTGCATAAAATCATTGTTACAAGGTGTATTGGATTTTACCGAAAAGTGAGGGGTTTTAAATTATTTTTCAACAATGGTTTTTTTGTTAGATGTCAGCCGTCGCGCAGGATTGATCTCTATTATATCGCACATAAATCAGTATTATGTTGTAGTCATATCTGAAGTTTTTAAATTTTATTAGCATCCATATTTTAAATTATTCTTTCATGTTTCTACACGAAATTTTGTTAAATTTATGCATGCAGATCAAATGTAAAAAAATATTCTGTACGGACGTGATAATATGATAGAAGCAACGAACGTGATTGGCGAGAATACTTAACAGGCTTTTTAATGATTATAATGATCAGCCTTTCATTATTTTGTAAGTATGTATTTTAAAAGTATTTTAATTAGTCTACATGTCTGTCTGACCAAAATATATATTATGTTTTTTGCAAAATGTACTTTAAAATATCATCTGCCTTTTATTTGTAATTCATGGAAATAGTTTATTGTTTTAAATTGTATAACGTTGTGTTAGAGTATCCCTTCACAAAATTTCCATGTTATTGTGATCGGTTTGTATTGAAGGACTATAAGTATTGTGATATTGTATATGTAACTACGTTTTAAGTATAAATCATATTGTTTTTCAAGTGTTTAATAAAGTATAATGGTATAGGTTATTAAGTTTTGTTTTATTTCACCGTTAAACCTAATGAGAAATTAAAGAACGACTTGTTTTATATATTTATTCAGGAAGTGTGATTTTAATAGGGTACCTACGTTTTCTCAGGGCAGTATATCAGAATACTTCAGTCTATTCAAACTAAAGCGGTTACCGGAATCTCGAATTTGAATGCTCAGACATTACATTGAATTCGCAGATAGTCTTAAAACAACGGTCAAACTATTCTTCGAACCGGTGATTGCTTCGTCATAATTATATAGGATGAATGCTACTGGTTTAGCGAGCCGTTTAGGAAGGGTCATTTTAATGTGAATGCCATTGAATTCCAAATATCGTGTTCCGGGTACGTGTGAGATAAATTCGGCGGTCCGAGGGTGCATCCCCCGCCCTTCCCGCGCTCGGTCAGGCCACGCTCGGTCGACGCGGCAATCGCGCGCCATCCTCTGTCGCGGGAGGGCGCTGTCGTTGGTCGTCGCGTTCCCTCCTCACGTGCTCACTACTACAAACCTCGTATACGTGCGTGTGTGAGTGTCGTTGATTATTCCGTGTCAATACTCCTTCCCGTACGATGCGTGTTTAGCGTAAGAATCGACAGCTCGTCTGTCGTGTGCAAATGAATATGTTTGTTTATGGTATTATTGTTGTTGTTTGAAGTATTGAATACCACTGGCGCTGGAATTCGAATATAATTTCGATGATATTTGTTTTCGATCTATGCATTTACTATTTCTTTGTTTCTTTATAAAACACGAATGTTATAAACAAGTTAAATTTTAATTAATTAAACGAAAAGGTTTTTATTAATTGTATTTTACTTGTTTAAGTAACGATTTACCTGCCCGCTTAGTTATGTAGGATTATAAGTGCGATAGATTTTTTGCGACTAAATAGGCGTAGCGGAATTTTTAACGTGTATGCGGGGTAAATATTTTTGGAAGCGTTCATCAACGGTACAATGGCTTTGAGCATTATACTACGTCCAGTCTCACAGTTAATAGTTCCCCGTGACCAAATTTAGGGTCAAGATAGGTTACCCGCGTTACATTATTCATTACTTAAGTTCCATACCGAATAGGTGATTGATTGTTTTAGACCGTTTTGGAACTGGCAGATGTCATAATAGATCGATTTTAGTAGCATTTGTATTTTAAACTTTAACCAAATTAAAATTAATTTGAAATATACTGACAAGATGGCATATATATATATGTATCTATAGCAGTATTTTATAGGTGTGCGTTCCGGCGTTTATCGGAATCGCCACGACCGACAGGAAGCGTTGTCGATTTTGGGAAAGCTACGTTAAAACTGTTCACGGGTCATTGTTCTTTTAACGCCGATGGCGGTCTTTTTGTTCGGTGACAAGATAGATTACTGTTGTTGGTGTGAGAGCGACTTTTTGTAACACAAATAATGTAATGTATAACACATATGGCANATAGGTGTGCGTTCCGGCGTTTATCGGAATCGCCACGACCGACAGGAAGCGTTGTCGATTTTGGGAAAGCTACGTTAAAACTGTTCACGGGTCATTGTTCTTTTAACGCCGATGGCGGTCTTTTTGTTCGGTGACAAGATAGATTACTGTTGTTGGTGTGAGAGCGACTTTTTGTAACACAAATAATGTAATGTATAACACATATGGCATGAACACAGAACTGGTTCAAATTACCCGGAACCGAGTGACTGATGAATTGTTTTATGATTCGTAATAGTTCAAAATAGTTTTAGTCCCTGCTCGGGTTTTATAATTAAGTCGATCGGAAATTCTTATGAAGTTATAGCTGATCGCATTCAATTTTCTAGTTACCTAGATAATTCGCCGGTTTAAAAAAACGATTCCAATACAAATCGATAAAAAAATATACTTAGAATTCTGTTACATTCTGAAATTCTTTGTATTGTTTACCAGATTAATAAAACAAAACTAGATAGCCACTTTACTTCCGGCTAATAGCATTTCATAAAGGAAATTTAAAATTTTACAGATATTAAATGAACAACAAAAAAATGGGTTAGCGAACTGGAACACGACTTCGATATGATATTCGTTACTGAATACATAAGGATTTAGGGAATTGGTCCTCGAACATGGATGATAGTTCACCGGATTTGTCGCTGAAACTGCGACGCGGGTCCAGCGACTCTCGAGAGTCGTTTTATATGGACTTCGCTCAAGGCATAGATTCAGATATTGAAGAAGTGACGACCATTGAAAGGGTCATCCCCGAACATCCGGGAGGGAGAACTGAAGGCGATGCGGATACGCTAGCAACACCGTCTTGCTTGGATGAAAACAAGGAATTGGCACAATGGCAAGTATCTCATACCTTAATTACTTATTAAAGCATAAACGAATTAGATACATTTTAGACTTATCATTAAAATGCGTACATGAACAAGCGATTTAAAATGCCTCCCATGCAACGAGGTAATATCTCGATGCTCCCATGACTTTTACAGTGTAACACTATTGTTGGTTTGTTTTCTTGAATGCTTACATTTCAAGTCGCTACTTTCAGAAGAAAACTGAGAAATATGTTTTTCAAGGATATTCTATTATTCTCATTTTAATGTCTCAGCGGGAATGCACGTGTTTTTGAACTCGTCTTCTCCCATTTAAAAAAAAATACCCAGAAGTACAAAATATCGATGTAGGTATTTATTATTTTCGATCGATTTAAACTTTTTTTAAATTGTAATTGATTTTAATGTTTTCTAGTTAGCCATGTGATCATTATCATGATAGTGTTAATTTAACCACTAAACAATACCAGTAGTCTAATAACAGTAGGTACGAGACTCTTTAAAGGTTTTTTATAAAAAAAGTATCCCGAAGTATATGGTATCCCGAACCCATAATTCATATTAAGCGAGCACGTACACAATAATATGACGTTGAATAGGAATACTTACCGTTGGGCCACTAAAGCGTTTTTTTGTCTGCTTTATTATTTTACTGTGTGTTAAATGTAAGTTGGGGATTTTTCCAATGTCCCATTGTCCAGCTGATTAAAATAATTTGATAACTACCGTATTAACACACTAAATACTTTAATTGTGTTTGCTATCACTGTATTCCTAAAAAAGTTCTACAAGGTGTAATACTATAGATGTCTAACAGGAAATAGGTAATCCCTTCAAAACGAAACGCATTACTGCTTCACGGCAGAAATAGGTAGGGTGGTGGTACTACCCGCGTGGACTCACAAGATGTTCTACCACCAGTAATTACGCAAATTATAATTTTGCGGGTTTGATGTTTATTACACGATGTAACTTAATCCTTCAACTTGGAAGTCAATCGTGAACATTTGTGAAGTACGTATTTCGTTAGAGAATTTGTAGGTACTAATCAGCGGGATCCGAACACCGGTGCATCGCTAGATACGAATGCACCGGACGTCTTATCCTTTAGGACACAACGAACACATAAATAAGAATACTTTTAGATTTTTAAAAACAAACTTTACTCAATATTTCATATTTTCCTTATACACACATGGCTATGATCGAAATTCTAACGCTATTCAAACTTTATTGAAAGGGACCGATCAAAGGTATGGGCTTCAAAGGAGTATTTACCGCAAAATACATTCTCCCACTATCCATTTGTACTTTTATCGATAGCACTGTAAACTGAAGTCTAATATTGTATTCTTTTCACGAGCGGTAGACATAAAAACCTATATTTATTGTTTAAACCCGCGTTTGTTACAGAACGCTAAAAAAGTTATAAGTACTTAATATGGCTAGCAAAATAGCAGCCTCATAATGCACGAGATAGTCCGTGGAGGGCGACAAATGTGTGTCAGTGGTACCCGTCTGACGGGTATCCGGTATCCAGTGGCTTTCACTCCATCGTGAGCACCCCGACGCCCGGGTCAGATCATTGATACCGCATGTCGTACGGTCACCTGTAATCTCGAGTCATTTGTCACGAATTTGATTTGACGGAGAGTCTCAAGCACCCTAAATAGTTTAGCAAGCAGATTTGTTTGTTCAATTTTATATAATACAGTGTTACTCAGTGTCGAGATAAACTACCTCACCTGCATACATTTGAGATTTACAAACAGTAGCAAAAAAAGTTCAAAGGTTTTATTATGCTGTAAAACAATGATCTGTTTCTTTATGCAAATTATATACTGCCTATAAGTACAGACATTCTGAAAGATTGTCCAACAATTAAAATTAATCAATAAAATCAAATTCAAAATGAATGGATATGTCATTAAAATATTGATTACAGTTGTAATAAGATTATTATTCTAATGACCATTTCTAAAGTCACTCTATTTTGAATTATTTAATAAATCTTGATTGTATTATAGTTTCATTTGCTGCTGTATTTACTGTATTAAAGATAATGGTATTTAGGCAGTTTCGTGTTTGTTTTTTTGGCGCCATTTTCATTAATAATTGCTGTTTACTTTTAGAGAATACAAATGAAAACGCGTGTTATATGTGTAATTTGGTGTCGAGTGGTTACCGGAGCTCATAGACCTCAACAATGTTAATGGCGCCATCCACATTGAAACATGCCTTCTCAGTTAAGTACAATAGTTTCCCCCTTTCGAAACTGCACGCATTACTACTTGACGACAAAATACGGAAGTTGGTACCTACTGGTGCGGGCTTGCTAGACGCTCTACCACCAAAAATATCATGATTATAATCATTAATCCGCTCTTATTAGCTTCAGTATATGTATGTTAGTATGTAACGGAATCTTTGAACATGATTTTGACCCTCTTTAAAACGTCGGATTAACTCGAAATTTGGTATACTTAATATGGACCGATAACAATTCAATATTAAAAATAAATAAATTGAAAAAGTTGAAATTCAACAAAAGAATGAAAAATAAATAATAGTTTAAAAAAAGTAACAAAATACGCGTTTATAGAAAATCCAACTAAAAAATAGAAAATAAATTTTAATAAATTTGAATTAAACATAGTGGAAGAATTACGCGTATTTTGTTAGTTTGTTTAAACTATTATTTATTAACGATTTAATCTTGTGCATATTTGATAAAATTTATCATTCCATGTTTCGGTTTTCGTAATTGCGGGTTGTAAACCTCCTCTGTTCCATCCTGAAACCCTCAATTTGTTGTTTAATAATGATAAGTAGTGAACATCCAAGAAAGTAAGGAGACTAACTTACGAATCTTAATATTTACATAACCTTCATGTTGATCTAAGTATCCAGTAACTACATATTTATAAACGGTATAAATATTATATGTATACGGAAAAAAAACCGTAGGTACCATTTAAATGAAGGTAGATCGCCAAAGAGTTTTCAGATGAACTCATGTAGGCTTACGCTAATGGCATTAAAATTGCGTTCTCTAAAATTTTATGCAGGCGAAAGGATAATTTGAATCCTACTTTTGCCGAAATTAAACGCTTGGATGTGAAGTGTGTTTAAATTACAGGGTTGCCAAAACCCATTTTTAGTATTCATCTTTAAATGAAAATAGTTGTATTTCATCAAAAAGTTACATACATACGTTTAGTAGTTTTTTATTTGAAAAGAAAAACAGTTTTACCTACAACAATTTCTCAAAACAGTCGCCTATAACATCCCTTTGTAACTATTATAATATACAAAAAAAAAAAATAGAACATTCATAGTAGCTTTAGGTATACGCGTAATCTAGGGGTCATTTTTTTTTTCTTCTTTATTAGACACATACACGACGTATTTTATTATTATTATAGATTTACGGTTTAAAAACAATTAAATTAGTAAGTTATAAAATTATCACGTTTGTCTTCATTTCAGATTGGTTTTTTTGACTGATCTTCACCTAGCCGCAATTATTACTTAAAACTCTTCTGATTTCATTTATATGTTCTGGTGGTAGGACCTCTTGTGAGTCCGCACGGGTAAGTACCACCACCCCGCCTATTTTTGCCGTGAAGCAGTAATGCGTTTCGGTCTGAAGGGTGGGGTAGCCGTTGTAAATATACTGAGACCTTAGAACTTATATCTCAAGGTGGGTGGCGCATTTACGTTGTAGATGTCTATGGGCTCTAGTAACCACTTAACACCAGGTGGGCTGTGAGCTCGTCCACCCATCGAAGCAATAAAAAAATGTACGTTTTAATCTTTTTACTAAAGTAGATTAGGAGATGTGCTGTTACAGCTCATAAATAATTCCAAAGCTACTTTTGTCCCTCAACTATTTTCTATAAAATTCATAAATCCAATCCGAAAAATGTTATTTCATCAAATTCAAACCAACCCTGTATTTTGATGACTACAAACGTCACACCGGCTTAAATTAATGGGGTCGTTTCGTTCCGTCATTAGAGATTTTATTGCTTAACAATTCTATTTCACATTTGAATTTAACGTAACTTATTTCAAGTTAAATTATAGTTTCTGTAACAGACGCCTATACAACTTTTTTTATAAGTCCAAAAATATTATTATGTATTTATCGTCATCAATACTGATGGTTCATTATGTCTTGACGAAGTGTATAAAAATGTTCAATGGTGACAGAAGGTTAAAAGTTTTGAAGTGAAACTTCTTTAGGTGAGTTGAGAGTAAAATTTTACTCGCGACAGATTCGTTACGCGTAGAGAGGAAAGATACAATTTGAAAAGAGCGAGAGTGAGAAAATAGCAGAGCGTCTCGCGAACCATTCGACCGTGGAGAGAGGGAAAGGAGCTAGGTAGTTTCTCTTGTACACAGCATTATAATACAAGAGAAATTTGATTTAAGGATGAAAACTGAAGAAAACTACAATTATTTTACCACAACCAATTTATTTAATAACTAGCTAGCGGCCCGGTCCGGCTTCGCTCGGGTCTTAAACAAAAATTTCAAAATAAGAAAATAGAATACATACACGTTAACGCTTATATTTGCGTCAGGTTTCTAAAAATAGAAAATTATAAAGATAGTTTGAATATTATTATTTTAATGAACTTTTATTTTCATTTAAATAATATTTGTTTTTATCTATTATTTTTATATTATTATTTTTCTAATTTTCGTAAAAAGGTCATACATACAAAACGAAAGCCATTGAGTTTATTGAGTTAGAGCTACCCTGTAAACGATATTTGACGTTAATTTATTTTTTTAAATAAAATTACCACTAATTGTGGTATAACTATAATAGTCAGACACATGCTATCGCGACACTTTTTGTAAATAATAATGTGTTCTACAAAGTCATACCACATTATTTTATTCTATCATCAATAGATTTCGCAGCGCACGCGATGTAAAGAATATTTTATGTAATTTTTTACACCTTGGGTTACATTATTGGAGTTTTAGTAAAGATCCCTATTTTTTCTAAAAAATAATATAACCTATGTCATTCGGGGGTAATGTAGCTTCCAAACAGTGAAATAATTTTTCAAATTGGTTCAGTAGTTTCGGAGCCTATTCAATACAAACAAACAAACAAATCTTTCCTCTTAATAATATTAAGTATAGACTATGACACACTAGAAAAGGAATTTTGTTTTTGAGGAGAAGCGTTCATATAAAATCAAATGGATTATTTATTTCTTATATTGCAAGCAAAAAATCGTTTCGCATGCCTTGTTCGATTATACCGGATCTTTGCATTGACGCTATTCACGTTCCTGGGAATGTTTATGGCTTAGTACCATCAACTGACTGTGCTCTAATATTTATGGAAAGTTAAAACGAAGTCGAAATTAACTCGAAGATTATCAAACCACAATGACTACTGAATTGCCTGGAAAATTGAATACCGTTGTGCAAATAATGTACCCAAAAGCAAACGTGATAAATTAGTATTCCGTAAAAGCATCTCCGCTGCTTCCATTACAGAGAGTTCGTGTGATTCAAAGATTTTCATAAAACACCCATCTGTATTTGGGGGCTGCCATATATATGTATGAGCTTAACGATATAAGCAATGATTTCTGTTCAGAGTACATAATATTTTTGAACATTTCATAATTATATTATTCCTATAGTAGATATATTTCTTTATTTATCGTTAGTAACAATTAAAACATCTTTACCAATTCATCTCTGGTTTTTTTTTACGATGTTAGCGCAATATTAAAATATTGAGCTGCGGTAGTCGTTTAACATCAAGTGGGCTGTGAAAACAAACCTTAAAAGAGCAAGATTTTTTCAATCATTGGAATATTTTGTGTCGTTGAGGCATTTAAACCGTTTTCTTATCAACAAAAATTTTAATTAAGTAATGTTATTAAGCTGAATTCAGTTACTAACCTTAAGCTGTACCCAATATATGTTGTGCTGATACGAATAAAATACGCTAAATCCTTTGCCAATACTATTTTAAGTACTGGTGATAGGACCTCTTACTGCCGTGAAGCAGTAATGCGTTTCGGTTTGAAGGGTGGGGCAGCCGTTGTAACTATACTGAGATCTTAGAACTTATATCTCAAGGTGGGTGGCGCATTTATGTTGTAGATGTCCATGGGCTCCAGCAACCACTTAACACCAGGTGGGCTGTGAGCTCGTATATAAGCAATAAAAAAAAAAGTACGACTTTTTTTAGACCTTTTTTTATATACATTAAAAAATCGGTACCTATTTATAAATGTCTTTCCATAAGCTACCTTCATCGCAGAGGCTGAATGCGACGGTAATTTTACGGCAGTTCGCATCTATAAGGCTCCCCTAAATCACTACATATCATGCATGTTTGATACAGGAACAAGTACTTGTACGGCGCTCGACGAGTGCGAAGCGTACATACATGAAACATGTTTAATTAGAGGGTTCACAACGATTGCTTTTTCATCTTGACGATTGAGATTTTAATTAGACTAATTGAGCCTGTTTTATTGTGCAGTTAAATTGAGTTTCGTTTATAAAAATCTGAATTTGTTCGTAGCAATTTCCAGTGTGATGTTTAAGGAAAAAGTTTTCTGAAATTGTGTGTTTTGGAGCCTCGGTTTTTTGGACAACAACATCAAATGTTATTTATTTTTAAACGGCAACAAGAAAGTTAGCGAATAAGGTTTCCTTTGGATTTCGCGAGAAATTGCTTTTATGGTTAATCAAGTTTGAAAATTATATTTTTTAAGCTGAGTATGTTATTTTTCCATGTTTATGTTACGTCAAGAGAAAATCAACTTTTATTAAAATACCAATTGGAATTCGTGAAATAACCTTGAAGCATATACAACTATTATTGATATGAATTGTTCTCGTATTTTTTATTGTTCACATTTCATCGAATTCACATACCTGGAGTGTGGTCTAATTAGCAATATGCAAAGAATAACTAAGGTTTTTTTTGTTCCCTTCGTTAAAAATAAATACAGTCAAACCGTTTACTGCGACATCGTTTAGAACAACATACCGGTTATAATAACCTAGAACAAAGGTCCCGGCTGAATGCCATATGACCGCCTTATTAAAAACATTGCTTTATACGACATTGCTAATAACGACATACCTGATAAAACGACCACATTTAACTAATATTTCGGAGAATTAGATCTGTTAGAACGACCGGCTAAGCCGTATTGTAAACAATTTGAATAGGTATCCACATTTGTCTTCAATGGCTATTAAAATCAGGAAAGAAAACAATAGGATTTAGTTTAGTGTAGGGTCTTTTCTAATTCTTAGAAACAAAACACGTGCATGCGGTAGAGTCAAAGCCCGCTTCTTCATATCTCTTCAGTTAGTTTGTTACTTATCTGTACACAAGACGCACCAAAACTTTGTGGATTTATTCGTGAAACTTTCAAAATATCGCAAAGAAAAAGAAAACAAATTAATATTGAAGAAAAATCGCGTATTATGTAAATATATTTTTCCAATAATTCCCTATCGATTTGTTTGTACTTGCACGATACACATGAAACATCACCGGTTGTTACGACTATCGGTTTTTACGACTGAATATGAGCAGTCCCTTCGATGTCGTTATAACAGATTTTGACTGTATATAATATAGTTGGTAATCTTAATATATGACGGTAGGCGTTTGTCTAGAATTTATTTCAATACATATAATTCAGAAAAGGGCAATCCCTTAGTTTATTGATGATTCCTTTCATTATCAGATTAATAAATACCATCATATAAGATACAATCAGATCATATCAGCTTATATCAGCAAAATCAAATGTTGAATAAAATTTTTACTAAGTAAATTCAAGAAAAAAAAACGACAAAGCAAATTCAAAATCATTTATTTCAACTTAGATGTCAGTATGACACACTTGTTGAATGTCAAAATATAAATAACAATGTTAACTCTACCACCGGTTCCAAAAAAAGCCACAGTCCCGAGAAGAACCGGCGAAACAAACTCAGCGGGCTTTTTTTTTTGTTTTTCTCAAATCTTTACTTTTTTTTAAAATAAATAAAAATATTTACAATAAAAATAAGTCAAAAAATACAGTTAATTTTTTTTAAATAATAATGAAAAATGAAAAGGCCAGGAGCGAACGCCTTATAGTTCCAAATGGAGAATACCTTTATCGATCACATTTTACTAACTAGGTTTGTACAGTTTTGCCCGTTTATTAAAGTTGAGTTGAAGAATTAACATAAATCTGTACGTAATAGGCAAGCAAGGAGCATAAACAGCTCCTGTTGCCACAGCATTAGCATAAAATGAGGCTTTGCCGCTGTCGTTGTAAAGTACAGCCTTGTTGAGATTCTACGTTTGGGTTAGTTTGTAGTTCAGTACTTCTATTTCTTGTTAGGTCCGGTTTTTTTTATGAAAATCGAACTGTATTCTAGTTGAATTTTATAGACATTTGCAAGTCAAAATAACTTTATCACCGATTTGTAATACAATGCATTCGTGTTGAGCGATGCACCGGGTGTTCGAACTCAGGCGGGTACCAATTTTTCTAATGAAATACGTACTCAACAAATGTTCACGATTGATTTCCACGGTGAAGGAATAACATCGTGTAATAAAAATCAAACCCGCAATAATTTTAATTTGCGTAATTACTGGTGGTAGGACCTCTTGTGAGTCCGCGCGGGTGAGTACCACCACCCTGCCTATTTCTGCCGTGAAGCAGTAATGCGTTTCGGTTTGAAGGGTAGGGCAGCCGTTGTAACCATACTGAGATCTTAGAACTTATATCTCAAGGTGGGTGGCGCATTTACGTTGTGGATGTCTATGGGCTCCAGTAACCACTTAACACCAGGTGGGCTGTGAGCTCATCCACCCATCTAAGCAATAAAAAAAAGGTTATCAATGCGAAGAATTCCCAAGAAGTTCAGGATATGCTCAAATCGAACTATATTCTAGTTGAATTTCATATACATTTGCAAGTCAAGTAAAGTTTTTTGCTTACTCAAATTCAAATCCATGAAAACTTAAACCTCATTGCTCCATAATAACTATGGTAAACTTAGGCCACTTTTGTGCTGACGGCCTACAAATAAGGCCAAGAATCGTTACATGTGTCCCGAAAAACAAGTACCTACACACAAGAACTACTTAGGAAACTCCGAAGCCGAAGTGCACCTTTGCACGTCTCGAGGTCTTTTTCAGTGGTTTCAACGTCTAGACTAGAGTTAGCTGCTCTCTGCTAGCTACACATGTGTATAATCCAGATACCCGAACAACAAATAGGTCTCACTGGAAAATATTTTCCACGTACCTGCTTCACAGAAAAGTAAGGTTATCCCGATCATAATATTCTTATAATTAAACCTAGTTTTACCTTTTAATCTCGCGTTGTTTATTGTCATTATATAATACTAGCGACCCGCCCTCGCTTCGCTTCGGAAACATTAAAACACACATGAAACCAAAAAAAATAAATAAAAAAAAATTAAAAAAAAGTACCCTATGTTCATCGGGGACAATGTCGGCTTCTAATGGAAAAAGAATTTTTCAAATCGGTCCAGTAGTTTCGGAGCCTATTCGAAACAAACAAACAAACAAATCTTTCCTCTTTATAATATTAGTATAGACAACGTATCTGACGTTACGTATATTTTAAAGTTTTGTGGTCACGGACGACTATGGTGTTTTCATCCACATTTGAATATTAGGCTACTACCGTCTATTTTTGTAAAAAAAATATTTGTACATTTCATTTCACAATGAGCAAACTAATATTATCTTAAGGTGTGGCGATTTGTTTGACTTATATTTTCATTTTCACAATAAAAATTAACCTAGGTGTTAAATAAGCGTCAACCATCTTCTTTATTAAAGTTATGGCGTATTTATTAAATTAAATGGCCTAGACCACGTATAGCGCAAGCTCGCTCACTATACATGGAATTAATTTTGTTTGCTTTAGCGAGGAGCTTAATTTTATCAAAACTTAAAAAATAATTTTTTTTATAGCTTTGGTGGGTAATCTGTTAAGTGGTCACTGGAGCCCATCGACATCTATATCGTAAAATGCCGCCACTTAACTTGAGATATGAGTTCTAAGGTCTCAGTTTTTAGTGTAGTGTGTTTTTAGTTCCTTCCGAAACGCATTAGTGCTTCACGGCAGAAATAGGCAGGGTGGTGGTATCTACCCGAGCGGTCTTACTTGACATCTTGATGTCCTACCAGTAATTCCGCAAATTATAATTTCGCGGGTTTGATTTTTATTACACGATGTATTTGTTAAGTAGGTATGTATTTCATTAGAAAAATTTGTACTTGCCAGCGGGCTTCGAACACCGGTGCATCGCAAGATACGAATGCACCGGAAGTCTTATCCTTTAGGTCACGACAGCTAAAGCACGACGATTGAGAGATAGTTGACACCACTCTCTAGGGCATGTTGACAAAGTGATAGTAAAATAGTTTTAATTTCGCTTACGACTCACGAAAACCGAAGGAAATACTATTATGACATTTTATTGCTATTTGAAATGTTATCTATATTTAATATTTGTCAATAATAACCAGTAAAAATAAGATCTTTAACGTTTTTTTTAAGAAGTCAGTTTCAAGGTCATAAAGTAGGAAAATATTCGATGTGTCGCAATAGTTTAAGTTTTGAATAAAACATGAGTCGTACAAGTCGAACTAAGTTTTTTCGGTGCTCTTGATCGGGGTATTCAATCTAAGTATCGTAAAATTACTAGTATTGTTAACGAACTTACGTGTGCAAGTTTCCTTGTTAATCAGATGCCTTCAAGTGTGTGAAAATTGAATCCGTTACGTAGATAGATATCTGTGTAGGTCAAGTTCTTAAAAGCATTTACAAAAAAATTCGTAAGCTGTACCTATTCAAATCAACAAAGCGCTTAATTTTTCTTTCTAACAAGATAGTGTCTATTGGATACGATTGCTACTAGTGCTTCCTAGCGTGCTTGCTAATAGAATATCCTAGTGTGGTTGCTACTAGTATGTCCTAGTGTGATAGCTACTAGAAAAAGTCAGTTTCAAGGAAAAGTGACACCTACATTTTCAATCGGAGGGCATGATTGCTTTGTGACAGAAATAAGCTGGGGGCTGCCATTAACCCACGCGAGCTCACAACACCGCAGCTCAAGGATCTAGATGAGTAATTTATCGTGTTACATGACGAGCGTGAATGCAAATTTCGTTATTCCTACGCATTTAAATTTACCCATTGCATTCGATCCCCTCTGTAGGGCCGCCTCAGTAATATGTTACTCAACAGGCTAGAACGCGTCATAAATCAAACATTGTAGCGTCGAACTTTGTATTAAAGTGGGGTTCTGAAGCTAACTATTTATATACGGTGACCAGACAAAATTAATATTCGACGTCGCCATTCCAAAGAGAGATGATTATACAGATTACGATTGTATCTTTAAGGCGTTCAAATGGTGAGGTTAGGTTGTATGTGGTACTTAATTTGAATTTTCGCTTACAACTGTGAACATGATAATGTTGTCTATAACCAATAAGAATAAACTTTATTGCGAACTAGTGAACCGGAGAACGCATGGCTGTCACTAAATATCTGAATCATCTATTACCGAAATAGCTTGGGCGTCGTCTGTTTAAATTCCCGATACTAAGACAGAAACGTGTAGGTGAGCTCACGGGGCTCAAGCCGGAGTGTTGCTAACACTGGCCCTAGCAAGAGCAGTGCTTCGCAGAATCTGCCACCGTATCGGAAACGCAACCCACTGAGAAGATCCGGCGAGAAACTCAGTGGGCTGTGTCTATGGGTTAATTCACTCGTCGAGCCCTTCGTCGCAAGCGACGGGTTCGACGAGGACGGTGACCGGTGCTTGTGGTACCTAAAAGCACCGTTAATGGATCCGGAGGATCCGTAATGAAGTGTTTAGGGCGACGTCGACTGTTTACCATTGGGTCTACAGGAACGGGTATGTAATTCGACAAGAGGGTTTTCATGTCGTGCCGCTTTCTCAAAGTGGCGCAATGATACCGACTGTAGATACTTACTGACTGAGTCAAGCTCCAGGTCATCATGGAGATCCACGTTCCTTAGGAACCATGCTGCTCCGACGGCTATCCCGCGATAACGGGATTGAATAACTTGAAGGGGTTTCAAGTTGGTGCGGGCCGCGTGAGCGAACACGACACTTGCATAGGTCATGACGAGTAGCTTAGTTTTTATTCCATTGATGAAAGAATGAGCTCGCGAGCCGTCTGTTGCTAAGTGGTCTATGATGTTCATTCATATGAATGAACGTCTATATAATGCGGTTAATAGGATGCATTGTAAGTTCGCACAGACATATACAACCACCATCCCACCCATTTCTGCCGCGAAACAGTCATGCAACCCGATTTGTAGTGTAGAGCACCTGTGGTCAAATACAATTGAAACTTCAACCTTATACCAAAAGTAGTAAGACAACATTCACGTTGTAGTGTGTTACTTAGTGTATACACGTTAGTTGCTGAATTAATTCTAACAGGGTGTACTCAAGTTCCTCGCCGGCAATAAGCCAATAGATTTCAATAAAAACGAAAAGTCATAAAGGCGAGCATGTACTTAAATCTCTGATCACAAAATACCTTTTCAATTAATTCAAATATAGGAGAATACTTTGATTAAACGAATTAGGTGTCATTCATTCTGAATTCATTTATAGTACAATGAAATACTTTTCCTTCTTTATATTGTTTCTTTCTTTTTCTTTTCTTTTAATATTTCCATAGACTCATTTGATATTTGTGTAAATAATCGGATTGATTTTAAATGTTCTAAGTTTAATATATTGCGCATAAATAATTTACAACAACTTCACTAGGCCATTGAAATGGACAATTTCATCAAAGAGCGTCGTAAATTCCTCTGTCTTCTAAGGCAATTAATTATTCGAATAGGCAACGCGAAAAAAAAACAATAATTTGTTTTTCTTCATTGCTGCATTTTTTGTTTACGTATTTCTGGTACGGTGAAGCGAAACGAACTACATTCATCGATCGACGATGACGCCCTCTCGCGTATTTTATGTACCGGAAACCAGGCACCCCTCGGTCCTGCCGGTATATTGTTTTCAGTCCAAAACTATATGTCGACAATCGTTCTTACACAGGACATAAATCGATAAAGACGCTTTATAATCGATTAATAATACAATGGGTATTTAAAATTATGAAAAAGGTGGTATACGTTCATAATCCAGTATTTATAATTTATATTTATCCATTTCCACTAAGGCAGTAGGATGTGATAATCTACAGCTTCAAATGTTCACACTTATCATGGAGGAACTTGCTCCTATCCTTTGCCACATAATAAATTTTTCTCTTGAGTCCAGTTCCTTTCCGTCACTTTGGAAAAAGGCTCATGTCCTACCCTTGCCTAAAATTGCAAAACCTTCTTCTTTATCCCATTACCGTCCTATCTCTATTCTTCCGATCTTTTCCAAAGTCCTCGAGAGCATTGTTCAAAAACAACTTTCTTTTTACCTCTCTTCGAATAACCTACTGAGTCCGTATCAATCTGGATTCCGTCTAGGTCACAGCACTGTCACCGCGTTGGTGAAAATCACCGATGATATTCGCTTGGCCATGGAGCGGAAATCAATTACTATTTTGGTTTTACTGGACTTCAGCAATGCTTTTAATTCAGTTGATTTTGACATTCTTCTCGGTATCCTATCCTCTCTTAATGTCTCGTCTTCGGTAATTCAGTGGTTTAATTCTTACCTTCGTGGACGCTCGCAGTCGGTTCAATACGAAGAGTCTTTCTCTGAGTGGTGTGACCTCACTGCGGGTGTTCCACAGGGTGGCGTACTTTCTCCTCTCCTCTTCTCTGTGTTTATAAACACAATTTCTCAATCTTTATCTTCACACTTCCATCTCTATGCAGACGACTTGCAGCTACGATTAGGCGACGTCGAGATTGCCACATTCTCTCTTTTCTGTATTCTATTCTTCACAATCCCGATGCCCCTATCTATCTCCGTGAACGTTTTGAATATCTGATTCTTGACGGCAAAGTTAGTCGACAAGCCACTTCTCTTCTTTTGAAAACTCCCATACACAGCTCTAGTCGCTATAGTGGTTCTTTCACAATACAAGCAGTGCGATTATGGAATTCTCTCCCTCAACCTATTCGTGCTAGTTCCTCTCTAGAAGTTTTTAAGAGTCAAATGAAGAAACATTTCCTGTCACTTTAATTGTATTTAAGTTATTGTTTTATGTATGTTTATTTATATGTATTTTTCATTTTATATTAGTTTTTTTTTTTAAGCTTAGTTTAAAAATCATGCTTTAATAGCTTTTATATTGTACACTATTCCCCTCTTATACGTCGTATTTCACTCTGCTAATGGTTTTCTGGAAGAAAACTCATGAATGAGTTAAGCTCGCCTTTGTACATAGTATTTAGACATTCTTTAAATCTGTTTTTATTGTATTTTCTTTGTGTGTACAATAAGTATAAATAAAAAAAATATATAATACACAATAGTCTTCAAAATTACTTTATACTATAATACAAGTTTGAAAACTGCCTATTTTTGCCGCGAAGCAGACACGAGTTCCGGTTTGATGGATGGGATAGCCATTTTACAATACAATTGACACTTCAACCTTATGTTTTAAAATGGATGGCGGGATTACCGTAATGTTGTCTATGATTTATGGTAACCACTCTACAGCAGGTCAGTCGTGAGCACGTTAGTCCACATAAAAACTGCCACCCGAACCTCATACTCATAAAAAGCATAGCCTGAGATACTCATAAAAAAACAATTAATCTGTTTTTTTATTTTTAAATAATCTATTAGAATAATATATAGAATTATTTATATATTTTTTTTATTTATTATTATATATTATTTATATATTATTTATATAATAATATATAGAAATATATTAGAATAATATATAGAATATATAGAATAAGAACTGTCTGATGAACTCATCTTTGTTAAATACTTCACTATTAAATTTTATTCCTTTTGTTTATTTTTTTACACTAAACACAATATTGCAAATTACCCGAGTACAACAATGGCGGAGAATTTTAGGTGCGTGAGAGCAGACGTAGACACTAACGCGCATGCGCATTTGTCAGTACCCAGGGAGGAAGAGTTACACCGGCGGGAGGAAAACCGAACTTTCAGCGTAGGTAGGAGAAAAAAAGACATTTATAACTTGCAAAAATTAGGCTCAAGATTGCATGTTTCTGGCAATGTACTAAGTCATTATATCTGTGTGAAGATTAACAGGATTACATAGAAAACTCGCTCGTTGATAGAGTGCAATGTTTCGCAATTTCTACTTTAAACAGGTATCGGTAAATTGCTAACTCATATATCACGGTCCCTATCAAAACGACCGTCAATATTTTACGATGCCGTGCACTCATTTGTTCAGAATGATCGAGAAAATATTATCACTATAACTTATATTTCTTTCACCTGATTACGCCCGATTGACTCAGCATCGCTTACTTTTAATGTTTTTTATCAAACCATTTCAATTTACGATCTCCGAGACGATACGAGTACCATATTTTTAAATGATTTTCTAGAGTAGAGGTGTGTTTTATTGGGACGTGTGTTGTAATGTGTTTTAGTGATTACACTTAATCTACTCTTATAATTATGTAAATGTATTTGAAACTACTGGTAGAGTCTATTATCCATATTATTATTTTTACTGTACTGGTGGTAGAACCTCTTGTGAGTCAACGCGGGTAGGTACTACCGCCTTGCCTATTTCTGCGGTGAAGCAATAATGCGTTTCGGTTTGAAGGGTAGGGCAGCCGTTGTAACTATACTCAGATCTTAGAACTTATATCTCAAGGTGGGTGGCGCATTTACGTTGTAGATGTCTATGGGCTCCAGTAACCACTTAACACCAGGTGGGCGGTGAGCTCGTCCACCCATCTAAGCAATAAAAAAAAACTATTCTTATTTCAAATCAATATCGAAAAGAGATAAATACAAAATTAATCTTTAAAACAGTAACAGCGTGTTTATAGCTATATCTATTGGACTTGCGCGAAACCACAAACATTTTTATGAGAGTTTCATAAATTTATCGGCGTCACAGCGAAAACTCGACATCTGCTTGAATCATAAGAATGTAATTAAGAGGATAGCCCTCAAAAGTATTTTGAGATTTCATTTATGTCGGCATCGGGTCCCTTCGCTTAATGAAATAACGGCTCCGAAATGTTTACGACTATTGAAAATTAATTTGTTCCAAGAACGAAGCGGAAATTCTTCTGCTGTAAAAAATTAAAAGTTGTTCTTCGTGTGTCCTATACTGTTCGTCGGCGTCGGAGCGGAAATAAACTAACCAGTTTTATGGTAAATATAAATGTGTTTTTAAACTATTATTCATCCATTGTTTTGTGGCTGGCTCTAGTGTTATCAATAAATAATATTGGAAACAGTTACTAGAACATATACTACATGTGTTAATTAAAAAAAAACAGAAAATGTATTTCGTATGATGAAGAAATTAAGAAATGATAAAATATGGATGGATGTACGTTTGTATAAAAACACCAGAAATATCGATTGTCGTTTCAGGATTCGGGTTTTGCTATTCCTATACACAGTACATATATCTTATATGATCTAGGGCATTCTAGGGTAAGATTATATAAGATTTAGAAAATAACTACATACAAAATAGGTGTAATACGAAAAGCGTCCCGATCCATTAACGGTGCTTTTAGTTACCACAAGCACCGGTGACCGTCCTCGTCGAACCTGTGGCTTGCGACGAAGGGCTCGACGAGCGAATTAACCCATAGACAGCCCACTGAGTTTCTCGCCGGATCTTCTCAGTAGGTCGCGTTTCCGAGCCGGTGGTAGATTCGGCGAAGCACTGCTCTTGCTAGGGCCAGTGTTAGCAACACTTCCGATTTAAGCCCCGTAAGCTCACCTACTTGTTAGGGTGAAACTGAAATAGCCTCTCAAGGCTATCAGCAAAGGTAGAAATAATAAATAAAAAACGAAAAGCATTGTAAAATAAAAAAAATATTAAGTAATATTTAAATAGCAATAATTGTTTCTCTATACCTACCTATACCTATAAATTTCTCATAACCTTAAATGTTAGCACAGGATTCAAGTGTTTGTGAGTGACTACGGAAATTGTTTTATACGTTAAACTTTTGGTTTGTTTATTTTGTTCGCAATCGACTTTTAACGTATAGACAAACAATTTAGTGACGATAAAAAATAGAGTGTCGACAGTTTGTTGGGAATATTCGAGAAGTGTGGGAAGCGTTATGTTAAATGCTTCTTGAGATATGTATAAATAACCGCTCCAGTGTGGATTAGTTAATTGCTATTTGATTTTAAAACGCCTTAAATTTTTCTTTTCCTTTTTCACGAACGTTTAGTATTAGAATAAGATTTTCTAAAATTTGTTAACTGTTGTATTGAAGCCGTGGCCAAAATAAAGGGTTGGTTTTCAAATAAGTTTTAACGAAAAACTAGGAGGTATTTATTTACTCGAGATATCATACGTCGTCTTTTTCATTTTAGTATTTCATCACCCGCTATGAGCTTGGTTGTGTACCTGGTATTGCTGTTGTCCATCAGTGACGCTGACCACCGAGTACTCTGGTCCTGATAGTCATTACCGTTTCATAAAATCACCTCATTTTTTAGTTCCATAATTTTAATAGAACTGTATTATCATGTTTATTGCTGGCTCAAAAAACTTACCATAATTTTAGAACAGAAATAAATCATCAACATAAATCATTCGAGTAAGATGAATTGACATCTGGACAAAGGCTCAATCTAACCCCGGGGCTTAAATTCCTTCTTCAGTGCCCTTGATAAATCGTAAACATATGTGTTGAGCGTCTCGGCCTGTCGCGTGTTCACGTGTGAACATAAGGAGATGTAGCTGTGAGAGATCCTGTTTATGGGGTGTGAAACAGACCGATTGTAAGCATGTAGTAATGTTTGTTAAAAGAACATTACACGACGGAATTTTTTATTAAATATCTGAGTTAGTATTTAGCGGTAGGCAGCGGCTTGGTTCTGCCCCTGGCATTGCTGAAGTCCATGGGCAACGGTAACCACTCACCATCAGGTGGGCCGTATGCTCGTCTGCCTACAAGGGCAATAAAAAAAAAAAAAAAAAGATTAAACTACTTTATCTTAACAAAAATTTAATTCACGACAGATTGACGTATATTTGCACGCATCACATGTACCTACATAAAATATATTCCACGTCCGTATGAATCCATCAGATCCAATAACTCTTGCATTAAACGCATTCAGCTGTAACAGTAGAATTAGGCTTGGAGATTCTGGTAACTTTAGTCGTGGTACTGGGCAAAGACTTCGACGTGTAACCTAACCCATGCGTCAGCCCTTTGAATTACTCGCCGAAACTTCTCAGCTGCCCTTGAGTTGTTAGGTCTCCCTTGGGCTGCCTTTGGACGATTCCGAATGAAGATTCGTCGAAGCATGTGCTACTATTGTTAAAAACTTTTGTAGTCGATCTCAACAGTTTTCAGATGAAACTTTAGTACGGTACGGTTCGTAGTGCACGAAAATGTCATACTCTATGTACAGATAAAAGATATCTAAACGCTACTTGGGCAGGTTATTAATTACTCGACTACGATTATTATCCATTTAACCTCTTTCTTTTGTGATAGTGAAGTTTTGTATTGGAAAAAACATTACAAAATGTACAAACATGTTTAAATCTAAAATGGCATAGTTGCGTACAGCATTTTTTTGCTGTCAACCGCTATGTTTCACAATCGCCACTCGAATCAATCAGCACAGGGAGAATTTATTGACTTTCTAACTGTGATATTATTATTTTTTATTTTTTTATCGCTTAGATGGGTGGAAGAGTTCACAGCCCACCTGGTGTTAAGTGATTACTGTAGCTCATAGGCATCAACGCACAACGTAAATGTGCCACCCACCTTGAAATATAAGTTATAATGTCTCAGTATAGTTACAACGGCTACACCCCCACCCTTCAAACCGAAACGCATTACTGCTTCACGGCAGAAATAGGCGGGGTAGTAGGGATAGAAATACGGGGGACTCATAAGAGGTCCTACCACCAGCAATTACGCAAATTATAATTTTGCGGGACTCATTTTTATAACACGATGTTATTCCTTCATAGTGGAAGTCAATCGTACGTATTCGTTGGAAAGATTGGTACCCGCCTGCAGGATTCCAACACCGTTGCATCGTTAGATACGAATGCACCGGACGTCTTATCCTTTAGGCCACGACGACTTCATTTAGACACAGACCTTTTATGACACATTCATTCGGGCTTATTTTTAGGATTTGTGTTTACTCCACATCGCCCCGTTTTCATACATAAAACACAGGCATCGCGACATGAAAGGAAACTGCCAAACGTAGTTGATTATGTAAATAGCCTTTAACGTGCGTGGCGGATGGCGTCGTATGTTGCAGCATATCTAGTAAACGATATGACTTATGCATTCGCGAAATTGGGAAACCTTTGTCATCCGATTATGAGCTGAAAAACATCGGAATAGAATTCCTTGTTCGTTGCACGTACAATAAACAAGGAAACTTGTACTAGCAAGCTCGGTTATTGATCCGTCATTATTTGAGCGTAAGGAAAAACGTTTCATAGGGTTTCTCACTAACGCTCAAAATCTTTAGCAATTTATTAAGTTCAACTTATGTACTTTATCAGGATTATACCGATTTATTTATTTATTTATTTATTACACTTAATGTAAAATTTGAAATTAAAAAAAAAAAAAAAAATGAACCTTGACAAGACGAAAGTCATGTTCAATGATAAAATCGTCCCGGGTCAAGTTACCATCTCGAATGCAGTCATTGAAGAGGTAAAAGACTTTGTCTACCTCGGTCAGGCTATCCAACTTGGCCGGGGTAACTTCAATACAGAGATTGAGAGACGCATACGACTGGGTTGGTCGGCATTTGGGTAATTCCGTGCAATCCTCACCTCGCAAATTCCTCAATGCCTGAAGACAAAAGTCTTTAACCAGTGCATTCTCCCCGCTATGACCTACGGCGCGGAAACCTGGACACTGACGGCAGGGCTGGCCCATAAGTTAAGAGTCGCACAGCGGGCGATGGAGAGAGCTATGTTAGGTATTTCTCTAAGGGACAAAATCCGGAACGAAGAAATTCGACGGAGAACCAAAGTCGACGACATAGCTCTCAAAGCTAGCAGGCTGAAGTGGCAATGGGCCGGTCACATCTGTCGAGCCAACGACGCCAGGTGGGGGAGGAAAGTCCTCGAATGGAGGCCACGGATGGATACAAGGAACGTGGGGCGTCCTCCAACCAGGTGGACTGACGACTTAGTGCGCACGGCGGGAAGTCGTTGGATGCGCAAGGCGGAGGACCGCATTATGTGGAAAGCATTGGGGAAAGCCTATGTCCAGCAGTGGGCAGATAAAGGCTGATGATGATGATGATGATGATGATGTAAAATTTACATTGGCATGCCTAAGGCATTCTCTACCAGTCAACCAAAGGTAGTGAATTAGTGAGAAAATTATATTAATTTACAAATACATACACACAAAAACAAAGTATATACATACATATATACACAATCACATATACATACATACAAAAATACATACATACATACATATAATACCTAGTTTTTCCAACATTTTTGTTACTTTAGAAAATCTGCAAGCCGACGTGTTGTAAATAAAACATGTCTCGAAGTGATTTTACAATTATATTGCAGTTCCGTAATCAGAAACGCGTGCTCGTTTTTCCGCGTGACCTAAAAGCGGGTCGCTTGCTTCTACTTACTTAATTTTAATTAATATACTTCAGAGCCCTACTTGGAATTCGATAAGGCTTTGATACTCTGTGTACGGTCCCATTAATGAAAATATAATTTAGACGTGTGAGATCATAACGACATATTTTCTTGAATGAATAAAGAGTAAAAATTTTACAAATAAGAATCTCTTTCAGACTTTTCCGATGCGAAAACGGTTGTGCAGAAAAGATCGGTTTTAGTGATAGGACTATTTAATTTGAAATTTTCAATAACTATGTTTTGATGTGTAATAAATTACTTTCTCTCTCTCTCTCTCTCTCTCTCTCTCTCTTTCTTTCCCTCTCTCTCTCTATAATTATATAATTATAGAAGTCGTCGTGGCCTAACGGATAAGACGTCCGGTGCATTCGTGTTGATGCACCGGTCTTCGAATCTCAGGCGGGTACCATGTTTCTAATGAAATACGTACTCAACAAATGTTCACTATTGATTTCCACGGTGAAGGAATAACATCGTGTAATAAAAATGAAACCCGCAAAAATTATAATTTGCGTAATTACCGGTGGTAGGACCTCTTGTGAGTCCGCGCGGGTGGGTACCACCACCCTGCCTATTTCTGCCGTGAAGCAGTAATGCGTTTCGGTTTTAAGGGTGGGGCAGCCGTTGTAACTATACTTGAGACCTTAGAACTTATATCTCAAGGTGGGTGGCGCATTTACGTTGTGGATGTCTATGGGCTCCAGTAACCACTTAACATCAGGTGGGCGGGCTGTGAGATCGTCCACCCATCTAAGCAATAAAAAAAAAATTGATTGCTTAATTATTTTACAAACATTCTGTATTCTATAATTTAGTAACACTGATACAATGTCTTCTTAATGTGAATATCCGACTGCTTTAATTCTTGACAGAAATCGCAATTCACTCAACGCATACTTTATTTAGCTGTATGAGTAGTATATGATATTGGATTAATTCATACCTTTGTACATATGTCTAGTTAATAAGTTGAACTTTACATTATATATTGTGAAAGGGTTAAAACTAAATAAACAGTTATATACCTAGTAAATGTACCTTATGTATTTTCATATCGCATTTATTGATAGGGCGTATTGTATCCATTGAGTTAATACCGCCATGCTGCCTTTTTCCGTCACGATGCAATAATGCATTCCAGTTTGTGGGATAGCCCGAAAAAAGCGGTTAAGCAACACAATTGAGATTTTAACTCACGTTTTAAGGTAGTTGACGGTTTACATTTATGATACATGGCTTCAATAAATAGCTAAAACCAAATGGGCATCTTGTGTCATTTAGATATTCTATTTAAAGGTAAAAATACGTGTTATTATATTTTCACGATTTTCAACAAAACTTATTTTACTTCTAGGTAACATTTAGATAAAGTTGTCATTCATTTCAGGGCATAAACCCTCTGTTTTCAATTTTCAATGGCGAATAATGGTAGGATCAACATTAATACAATTGTATGCTATATTACCGACATAACTCTATTGAAACCCGCAGAATTAATATTCTGCATATAAACAACAGCGGATTAATATCCGCTGTTGTTTAGATTGTCAATCAGACCGCAGATTGTTGTCCGGAGTTGTAAAATTGGTCACATCCTCTGCAAGACAGGACCCCTCCGTCCTCTAAGCTGACTCGTGACTTCTCCGACACGAAACTTTCCATAGACGTGACTCGTTTCAAGGATTATTATTCCGATGCATTATTGGCTGCAGTTTTTATGTCTTATAATATATTGGGGAGAAAGGCTCAGCAATTTTAGGAAATATTTTATGTTACTGTGTGAGTTGACGCGTGATCGCGATCGCTCTAAACACGAAAGTTTGTTTTAATAAACGTGACTGTCGTTATAAGCATATTGTTGTATATTCTCTAAACGTGACTCTCATTTGAATAATTATGGGTGTTGTAGGATATCTAGTTCCTGCAGACGTAGTGCAATGATGCTTCGTAATACGAATCATTGTTTATTTGTATAAGAATTACGAACAGAATGTACATAATGAATTATAAATAAAAATAATGTACGTATTGTGGATACATGTTTATCTGATCGATTTATTGACAAACAAAGTTATAATACCAATTATCTTTTTATAGTTTATTTTAATGAGACAAATAGACGAGACATTATGTTTTTGGTGGGGAAATATTATTACATTATCATAGTACATGAATAAGATTGATACCTTTCAGTAGTATCAATTTCTCTTTCATCTCTAATGACCTTTCCTTTGTTTTCGATCGTCATAGGTTCTTTTGATTCATAATTTACTGCCACAAAAATAGTTACGTAATAAAGATGACGTGCCGCTAATTATTACAATTTGTTTCACTGACTATTACTCGGAAAAAGTCTGGAAATTACCTACTTTGATATCATAATTTGATATTAACATTAATGAACAGGAAAATGCCGGAAGATATATGTATATTCTTTTAGTTCTCCGCTCATTTAAGTAAATGTACAACGGGAGTTAATTGTTATCGAATCGCGAGTTTCAGGATCCATTTGCTCGGGAAATTCTATTAGCCTTTGAAAGGTCCCACGCGTATAACATTTACCGCTTCCGTAGACGGCACGGCGACGTTTTAGCCTTAACAACACACTTGTCATTGAACTGCGAACATCCATTTAGTTTTGATTATGCGTCTATTTACCAATTTCGCTCGAGAGCCGGTCTCCTGCGTCCCGCCCTCGTGCAATCATGGTTGGTATTAAATTGCTGCAATCCAGCCAAGTGTTGTCGAGTTAGATCAGTTAATCCCTTGGGACAGTGGCGTGCTGGTTAACTCGGCAGCCGCACTGCGCTTGCGACTCGTTTTGCAAATTCATTCAATGCAGTTACGTTCAATTCTAATTCAAAGTTCTTCAGAACCGAAAGGTTTTAAAATTGCAACCCTCTTTTTTTATTAGCCAGTTATCGATTTCTGAAAAAAGTTTAGTTTAGAATTTTAACATTGACATTTTGTTTTTGGAATGTCCCGATAGTGATGTCATAATTTAAATCTGAATTATTTTGCTGCTTAGTATTAGAATGAAAATCACTGAATCGCTCGTGAATGGAAATGAAGCGGCGGCTCATGAAAGGTAAGCTTTCATTATGTATTCTGTTCGTGACGGACGAACATGACACATCGTTGGTTATGATTATTAGATATGCATATTCAATCAAAATCAAAACAGATACGGATACTCGTGTGTACGGGTAGGTACGAGTGTGAACATATTAAAGGATTTTTTGATTTTCATTCGTAGCTTTGTCGTGAGCTATGATAAGCACTGTTAAAAATATAATTTCATTTATAAATACTATATTTTGGTACGAAGTTCCTTATGGGACGATGCGGAGGGGTACCCTAACCGGGAAAAAACGTCCGTAATGTAAGATTTTTATTAGTAATGCACAAAGTGTACGACTGAACTTAGTAATAACGTACAAAAAATAACATATTTTTATTATATATTTTTTATAAATCATTGTGAATAAAATAAAATTGATAACTTTTTAAGTAGTTTTTTTTTATCAATAAAAAAACAATAAAAAATGTATACCCGAATAGAATAGAATTTAAAATTAATATTTTTATAATAAGGAACTTCGTTCCTATCCGGTGTCCCCCGACACCAACTATATTTTTTTTTCTATATATAATATAATAATAGCATACTTAAATATTGTTTAAAGATTATATATGTAATGTTTGATCTGGTTTGTCTGTTCCTAAAGAATAATGATGTTTCAAATTGAGATGTATATATATTATTATGTAAGTTCGGCCACACGAAATCGTTTCACATTCACGTGTAAACTCACTTCACTCACGTCACTTGCTGAACTCGTAAGCATCGAATTGACATGACCACTTACGAACGGCTTACGAGTACAGTGATCATACGAAAAAAAAAAAAAAAAAAACGTGATGGATAGGTGTGAAACGGTTCGCGCGGTGGGCGCTGCCCCTCGCTCCACTTCCTGTTGTGTTCTCTTTTAATGTTATAAACATTGAATCGTCCTAAATTCCGGGGGGTCGATGACCGGTTACGGCACTCCGGTGTGCCCCTGACAGGGGTGGTATTCGATTAATTATAAAATGTTACAAAATGTGGATACAACACGCGACCTCAACTCAGTACTTGTTAATTATAAATTACGAAATCGGCCGCTTCGGTTAGTCGTCTCGATGGTCAGTTCAAATTGTAGATTCGTATTCGTAATGTTAAATAATATATTTTTGAGCACGCTTTTATTATTTTGGTATGAACGTTAGTTTCAACGACTTAAATACGTCCGATAAACTGAAAGTCTATTGTACATCAAGGACCGATGATAATAAAATTCATTTTATTCCTTAAGCTCTGAACGTAATCAACATATATTAAAATTTAAAATGAAATAAATTGTTAGTTCGTTTTGCTATATAAGTGTGCATCTGTGTAGTTTTTTATAAGTTTAGAACTAATATATAATTTTTATTTATTACAGTTATGTTCGTTTACAGGGAAATGCATTCTTTCTTTAGGTCTGTAAAGCTATTATTTATAAAAATCAGTAACTTCGAGGCACCTAATTGGTTCATTTTTGTATAGAGATATTGTGTCTATGTAGGGAGCAAGTGAAAAAGGAAACTTTTTGGAATAACGTCAATCTATGCTAGAGATGGACGAACCTTTATGGATCAACATGTCAATTTTTGCTGGAACCATAGACGTGGCGTTAAATAATGTTGACTTAGGGGTTTGAGAAAATAATCAATCTAAATACAGCTATCAACGTAAAACTCTGCATTTAATTCAAAAATATACGTTTTGCACTGTATGTTTACAAATAGCAATTAATTTTTCAATAGCTATTATAATAACAAAAAAATATAAGATGCAAAATAAAATATTAGGGTTGTAAAATTTTACTTATAAGCGAGTTTTTAAAATTTCTCTGAAAATATTGGTGTTCAGGCATAGGTAGATGAAAGTAAGGTCGAAAGAGCCCTTTGTTGCGTAGACTCACTCGAGGTCACTCAAACGCAAAAAATATTTCATAGTGAAAGTTACTTTGAATTAGAATTCGAACCGTCTCGATCGGTGGCGTGCCGTAAATTAAATTCTATGGGGTTATTTCATATCTTCAATTTTAAACTTTGACCCAGAAAATCAGAATGTTTTTCTTATATTGATTCATGTACAGTCATCATTTGTAAATGATTCATGTACAAAAGCGCAAGATAGAATATCTCGGCCGCGTGCTCAGGAACGATAGATATATGCTGCTGCATTTGATAATGATGGGCAAAGTGGACGGACAGAGACGTGCTGGGCGAAGAAAGAAGTCATGACTCTGGAATATCCGGGAGTGGACCGGTATTGCCTCCGTCGAACAGCTGTTCCGGCTGGGCTGTTGATAGAGATGAATACAGGAAGCTAACGGCCAACCTTCAGAACTGAAGAGGCACTGGAAGAAGAAGACATTCATTGCTTAATCGACCTTGCAAAATGGTTGGAATTACAAAAGCCTTCTTTATTTATTTATTAGGCACACAATAAAAATCACAAGCTAAAAAGATACAAAATCTGCCTTGCAACATAAGCTATGTGCGCACGACTAAACAAGACAAAGTGCTGAATTTGTACACAACGTTCCCTATACAAAACAATACGATAAAGTCTATGAACTTATTGTAGAAATCCGATAAGCCGTTCGTTTTCAGTAGCTGCATCAGTCAAGGTATATCTCTCACTAGCGACCCGCCCTCGCTTCGCTTCGGAAACTGTAATTTATTAATGATTTCTCCACTTTTTAATGGATGTTATTATACATATAAACCTTCCTCTTCAATCACTCTATCTATTAAAAAAAAACCGCATCAAAATTCGTTGCGTAGTTTTAAAGATTTAAGCATACATAGGGACAGACAGATATAGGGACAGAGAAAGCGACTTTGTTTTATACTATATAGTGATTACACTTCTTCAATATCCCACTCAAAATTTTAATACGTTTTATAAGTAAATTGTTTTCAAACATTCACCGCTTAAAGTGAAAGCTATCTCAAATATTAATATTCATAGTCCGTTAACAATTCATTCCATTTTTTTTTGGTTACGTAAGTATTCAAATATCCGTTATTCTTAAAAGACGTTCGTGAAAATTTCGTTAAAAACTCGAAACAATAAAAGGGGAGGTAATATTCTCTCAGGGTTTCCTTTAGAGAAGCTGATGTTTCTTTGTGTGCGTTTTCAACGACGAAGAGGAACTTATTTCCATCGTCGGAAAATGTCTTGTAACTACAAAGTGTGAACTGTGAAAATATTCAGAGAGATGTTGTGGCGTCGGTCGCTTTTCTTGTCGAGAATGTGCGCATAAGAGGCGAGACTGTTTGTGCTTAAAAAAAATCTTTGTTTCTCTATGAATAAAGGATTTATTTTACAAAATACAAGGAGATGCTTTAAATATGATCCTGCTAATTTTTGTTATCATCAGAGATGGTTTTTGGTTTGTAGATTGGAATATCCGATTAATAATTTAGTAGAGAATAGAACCTCATGTCTCAAGGTTGGTGGCGGCATTCGCGTTGTGAGGTATATTTGCTCGTTCACGAAGCAAGCAATTAAAATTAAAAATCTATTTTTAGTTTCTTGAGATTTTTTTATGTTACCATCAAACAAATTGGAAATAATCAATGTAATTGTTGAAATTTCAATAGCAAACGAATGAAATTATGAATCTAAATATTGAAGTTTTTTTTTTATTGCTTAGATGGGTAGACGAGCTCACAGCCCACCTGGTGTTAAGCGGTTATCCAGTAACGTAAATGCGCCACTCACCTTGAGATATAAGTTCTAAGGTCTAAGTGCCAGTGATTATGGTCGAAATTCAATCATCGAACACTAGTCACACACTGTCATTACAGTACATGTTGGAAAATTATAATGTTTCAGTACAAACGATAAATACTTTAGAGCTCTGTAATAAATCGATAACCAATAATAATTAGGATACATAAATGATGGTAAGTAAAATAAACGAAAAATCCAAAAATATCATCGCAACGAGAAAGTCTTGTATCACAGACTCATTGATCCGGCCGGCGGTGGGCACGACGCCAACGAAAGCGAATTTACTATGACTTATCGTGAAAATGAAAACATCAANAACGATAAACACTTTAGAGCTCTGTAATAAATCGATAACCAATAATAATTAGGATACATAAATGATGGTAAGTAAAATAAACGAAAAATCCAAAAATATCATCGCAACGAGAAAGTCTTGTATCACAGACTCATTGATCCGGCCGGCGGTGGGCACGACGCCAACGAAAGCGAATTTACTATGACTTATCGTGAAAATGAAAACATCAACAGGCTTTAGAATAAACACCAAATTGAACTTTATCGTACTAGCAATTAACACCATTTTCAGACAGGATGGTTTCGGATTTGTTCACTTTTAATATAGGAGGGAAAACTTGGTAGTTCTCGCAGAAAATAGATCTTGTGCTCTATTGTTTAGTGATGTTATTTGAAAATTGGGGTTCGATATGCCCTTTTTGCTACGGGGAATGTAGTAGTGAGTACTCAGTAGATAGTACTACGGCGTAGTGATAGTATTTGTATACAAAACACAGATTTGGCGTATAGTGGAATCGTCCGGTTTTACCGGTTCTTAATATTTGAGGCCAGTAATTTTCTTTTGTTTATTTATAGGACGTCTTTCTGGTAAGGTTAATGTTTGCAAATAAATATTTACAGGCTTTTATTATTTGTCTTTAATACTTACGAATATGTTTTTTTTTTTAAATATAATTCTGATTTTAGTAGATTTGGATTATGAAGCGATGTATTCGACTTTACTAAATTTAGTCAATTTGTTAGTTTCAATTATCTCTGAGATAGCTAAACTGTACGGAAAATAATATGAAATTTTTCATTCCACTGCTATTCCGGCTTCGACAATAAGTGAAATTACCCCACTGATCTTATCGACGACTTAAGCATTATTTATTATTTTGTTACGTAGTCTGCGAGCATGGCACGAAGACGCAAAATGATATATCATAGAAATAAAAGAACTAAATTTAACGTCTAGACTAAAGTTAGGTACAGGAAGAAGCGAATGAGTTAGTGAAATTAATTTTTACACAAATGTAAACATAGATTTTTGTGCTTACGTTAAGACTAATTACTACGAATATTATTAGTAAATAGTTATAATTAGCAAGCAAAATAAGTTTTAAGAGAGGCACATAGCGTTGGATTTGGAATTTCCTTACATTGTTCTTCATTTGCCCGGCGTTTGTATTCGCATTAAATTTGTAGTTCAGAAATTTTTTAACACGTTACATTTTCTTGGGGTAAAGAGTTGGTTATATAACTTTATTCCCTATAAACTCCCCCTGCATTTCTAGATATGTTAATTGGTAAAATCAAAAACAGCAAATACACTTGCATATGTATTATATCGTATAAACTGGACCTTGTTTGGGTCATTTACCATAGCAATAGCACCCACGTGTTAATACAAATAAAAAATTATCTTTGTGCAAAATTTCATCCAAGCAAACTAAAACTGAAATTATAAATAGTATTGATTTACTGTGTAGAAAGAAGAGTTAAATATCAGTGACATTTTATATTTTTTATAATTGTTACAACACAATACGAATATGATTGAATTCAATAGTAAACCTAAATAATCTTTATGTATTTTTTACGTAGGTATAATAGTTTTTTTTCTTTATTTCAAAATATATGTACGTATTATGTAAATCAGATTTTTTTATTTATATAGGTAAATGAGAAGCTACTTATTAGGTATGCGATGCAAAATAACAATTTAATGACCTTCGATAAGCCTCGATGAGCTACTGAGCTATCCAAGGATTTCGTTACGCCCCCTGATAATCACATCAAATACTATATTGTTTCATAATCAGATCAAATACTATATTGTATTATCTTAAGTACTTTTGTCAAATTGTTACGATAATCAACTGTATATAGCTTCCAAGATTTGTTAACATTTACAAGTGAATCTATCAAAGGCGTCAAAAATATATTCCGGAAATCATTAACAGTTTTTCAGACCGAAGAGAAAATTTTGTTAAAAATAATTAGTGTAATAAAACCTGAACACGGTTTGCTTAGATACACTCAACTGTTTGAACACATGTCTCTTATTTCCTACAGACCAAAATAAACGATGCATTTTATTCGACATAAACGGTTTACGGCATAGACGAGAGCGGAAATAGAAGTCAGTATTGGATGCGGAAATGGCGTTCGTCGGGAAAGGCCAGACATGCTCGGTATTTGCCGGTATTATTTGATTTGCGTCGTCGTCGACAACCACCCCACAACCGCCATGGATTGATTGAAATAATGGAATCAAAGGAAGGAAGGAATTAAAGGTTGCAAAGTAATTAACTACACTACCTTGATAAGAGAAAAAAGAATATTTTAAAAGTTAAACATATAACATAACATAAATAATTTCATTATCTGTTGGCAATTGATTGATTTGGAAGATTGTTCACGAGAAAGTTATTCAGGAAGGCCACAACTCTCAATTGAGGATTATCGACGCAAGGACGGGAGGAGTTGGCGTTTTAGTAAATGAAAAAAGAATCGATAAGTCTTGCAGAGATTCATCATTATCAGTTTATGTTTTTGGGTGTTAAATCTTGGGTATTGTTCTTCACAATTAATGTATACGAGGAATGAATTACAAGTAGGTTTATGTAACTAACATGAGACATATTAAAGTGCATGTACATATAATATGTAGTTCAATCGTGCATATTAATACTTGTTTTATTCTCAAACTGAGGTTTTTAGTATTGTAGCAAAAGTAACCATGAAATAGATAAAGCATGTTACAAGTTTATATCCAACTTGTGAATATTTATATCAGACTTGTGAATATTTATATCAACCGTTTTTACGAATCTATTCCACTTCGATAAAGCGGCACGACACGAGAACCCTCTCATCGTGGCTGCCGGTAACTACATTCCCGATCCTGCGGAAAGAATGGAAAGCAGTCGACGTCGCCCCAAACACGTCATCTCGGATCCTCCCGATCCACTAACGGTGCTTTTAGGTACCTCAAGCACCGGTAACCGTTCTCGTTGAACCCGTCGTTTGCGACGAAGGTCTCGACGAGTAAATTAACCCTCAGACATAGCCCACTGAGTTTCTCGCCGGATCTTCTCAGTGGGTCGCGTTTCCAATACGGTGGTAGATTTTGCGAAGCACGGCTCTTGCTAGGGTTCGTGTTAGCAACGTCTTCAGGTTTGAGCCCCGTGAGCTCACCTACTAGTTAAGGTTACGCTAGAATAGCCTCTCAAGGCTACCACCTAGGTAGGAAGAAAAAAAAGAGGAAAAAAACGAATCTATTTAGTTAATTGTACGCTTCTGAGTCTGATATGTATAATACAATTGAACGACTCGTATATCATGTGGAAGTATATATGTAAACAGCAATAACGACAATTTATACGAACATTGCACCCGGCATATCTGAACTGAGCGCAGATATAAATCACGGAGGCCCAGACTACATCAGCAAATGCAATTCTGATCGCAATTAAATCCGTGTTGTGAATTACATTCTCGGATATAGAGTTTAAAAACGATGCTGTTTTTGTTTTGTTTTTTTTAAGCATTCATTCGGTGACATTATGCGATATTTTTTTTCAAATTACAATACGATTCTGTAACAAATAGTTTTTTTTTATTGCTTAGATGGGTGGACGAGCTCACAGCCCACCTGGTGTTAAGTGGTTACTGGAGACCATAGACAACTGCAACGTAAATGCGCCATCCACCTTGAGATATAAGTTCTAAGGTCTCCGTATAGTTATAACGGCAGCCCCACCCTTCAAACTGAAACGCAATACTGCTTCACGACAGAAATAGGCAGGTCGGCAGGTCTGAGAATTCGCGAATACCGCAGTTACATACCATAATAAATGAAAAAAATCACGATGATACAAATTTAACAACGTTTATTGAATTATTGTGGCCTGTGATAATTACGGAATTTGAAAATTTAATATTATTTATGTTTTTCCTTTGTTTATCTAAATAGGCCGACCAGGGTTCGCTTCATATAGTTATGGGAGTAGACATGTATACTGAAATATACATAATATGTTGCCAGGATCCGTGAGATTAAAGTCTCAATTATACTGCTTAACGAATGTCCTTGAATGCTTCGGTGTTCTATAGCAGAAAAGAAGCGAGTTGAGTCATTTCTTCACTAACCTATTCATGATCACAGCCTACCACCAAAAGGCCGTTAAAATTATCTTGTACTAGCAAAATTGATTTTCTTTTATCAGATCAATTAGTGGAATTAGAGATGAATTTCAGCTTTAACAGATTTTTATTAACGTTATCGATGGAAATAACTTAAACAGCCACGATAGAACCCAATTTGAGGCCAATTTTACTTCAAACAATTTAAAAAATTAATTGAAAAGTTAAGGTTTTGTTTCATAACCTCAAAAATAGCTCATATATACTTCACAAACGTTATTCGTGATTATAGAAATCGCGTGTTACAAAATATAAAATACATTTAATTCTCGAAGCCTTAAAAATTTGCATAATGGCTTAACAGTATACGAAAATTAGTCGGAGAGTTCTTAAATGTGATCTACTTTGCTAGTGTAGAAAAACTTGTTAATTTATTCATATTTATCAGATACTAGCGACCCGCCCTCGCTTCGCTTCAGAAACATTAAAACACACATGAAACCAAAAAAATAAAATAAAAAAAATTAAAAAAAAAGTAGCCTATGTTCATCAGGGACAATGTCGGCTTCTAATGGAAAAAGAATTTTTCAAATCGGTCCAGTAGTTTCGGAGCCTATTCGAAACAAACAAACAAACAAATCTTTCCTCTTTATAATATTATAAATATAAATATAAATATTAGTATAGACAATCTTATGTGTAGATACTTGTGAATTCAAGATTTAAAATCGTATACAGTTTCTCGTTGTCATTCCTGGAAGTGGCTTAAGGGGTGTGCAGACATTTGGTTTTTTAATTAAAAGAGACAGGCGGATCTTAATTAAAACGGGAGCTAAGCGAGCTTCGGAGAAAGCTCCGTAATATTATTACCTCTATATCATACGAGCCGAGTATTACGAGGAAACCAGACCGGTTTTCTTGTTTTTTTCCTCATAAGGCTTCGTTTTTTTTTTTATGACAAGCGTCTGCGGTCTTGACTGAAGTTGCAACGTCCGCAGAATCAAAAATAATAATCTATGTTGCTATAACGGAGCTTAGGATATATTTGCAATCTATTTCGCGGGTTCTGTTCTTTATTCAAGTGACGAACAGGTCTGTTTGCTGTTTATCTGGGTTTAAATATCTTCATAATATTATATGTTTGTTTTTTATTGCTTAGATGGGTGGACGAGCTCACAGCCCACCTGCTGTTAAGTGGTTACTGGAGCCTTAGACATTTACAACGCAAACTCGCCACCCACCTAGAGATATAAGCTCTAAAGTTTCAATATAGTTACAACGGCTGCCCCACACTTCAAGCCGAAACGCATTACTGTTTCACGGCAGAGATAGGCGGGGTGGTTGTACCTACCCGTACGGACTCACATGAGGTCCTACCACCAGTAAAACAATAAATAATAATAATAAATAAATATTTACTAACAGTCACGCCACGTTAACTGGTCCCGTGATAAGTTCGTAAAGAACTTGTGTTACAGGTACCAGATAACGGAAATAAATATAAGATTTTTATTATACACATATACATATTTAATATACATCCATAACCCTGGAAAAGACATTTATATTTATCATACAAATATCTTCCCTTGGCAGGATTCGAACCCGCGAACCCCTTGTGTAGTGACCATGTCACTTACCACTACACCAGACGGCGTACATAAATGTATATGTTTAAATGTATATCAAACTACTCTATATCAGTTTCTGCTTCCCATGGTTCAGGAAATCCTGGTTTGGGTTACGGTGATTGTGTGTGTGATTTACGTTCGATTATGTTATTAATTTATTCATTTTTTTTTAATTTTTCAATGTTCTCAGATGGAATAGTGCGCCATATAATCATTGTGGTATATTAGGTTCAATGATTTTTTTTTCTAATGTTGCAGCTGTTACTCTATACCGGCGAACAACATGTCTGGTGGTTCTCATGTGTCGCGAACTACATTCGGCGGAGCCGACTCCGAGATGTCCAGTGGTAGTGCTCCACCGCTTCCCAGTCCAGCATCGGCTGGAGCCGCACTAGTCTCGCCAGAAACTTTAAGCAGACACAGCAGTCCGCCCCCGCTACCTCCTCATCCGTCGCACCAGCATCCGGCGCCATCTTGTTCCTCTCATCGGGTGCATATGGAGTCGCCCTTACGGTATGTTTCTTCCGTTTGAAAGAAAATGAGAGATTTTTTTTTTAATAATAAACTAAGCTGCACTTGATATAATCACAGACGTGGATGGGTTTTTTATCCGTAGATGGGTGCACAAACTCTTGATCCACCTGGTACTAACTGGCCCATAGACATCAACGTGAATGCAGCCATCTTCCTTGAGACATGATGTAGAGAGTTTTACAATAAACTCAGGCACTAATAAAAAAAAGTATCTTTAATGTGTGTGCTACATTAATTAATGAAGATTTAATAAATTATAAAATCGGCAATTTACTTGTGTTAGGTTATGCTCTCAACACGCACTAATCTGCATTTTCAAATTAATATCTCCCTTTTATGGTTAGTGATAGTCGTTTTGGTTATGATAATAAAATTCTATGATGTTATGCTATGATGATTTATGATGATAAAATTGAGACTTCGAACATCATCTCTCTGGGTGGGTATAAAATCAGGCCTGTTCAAATCAGTCTAGCGTCAGGTTTACACAAGAATAACCAAGCGAGAAATCACATCAGCAAGAAAGATTTTATTACCATTATATACCTATTTTAATTAAATCTTGATTGTCGATCGACTGAATAATTGAAATAAACAATCTTACAAAGTGTTCTGCTTACCGGAGCCCATAGACATTCTACAATGTACATGTCGCCATCCACTTTGAGATATGAGTTCTAAGGTCTCTGTATAGTTACAACGGCAGCCCCAACCTCCAAACCGAAACGCATTACTGCTTCTCGGCAGAAATAGGCAGGGTGGTGGTACCTACCCGTGCGGACTCACAAGACGTCCTACCACCAGTAAAAATCATATATCACCACATCTCTCATACTGTATATTACTCGTAGTCCTAGTCCAAATTCTAAAAAACCTGTTCCCTAATAAAATAAAAAATTATATCGATTGTGTGTTGTCAGTTTGAACCAAATGATTGTTTACAAGAATAAAAGAAATATTCGTTCCGTTATGTAATATGTTTCTTTTATAAATCAAACGTTCATCATTCATTTTCCGTCCAATTTACAACACCTTTGTGCTCAGACAAGATGCACGTAAGACAAAGAAAACCTTTGTTCTTCCACAGACTCGTTACATAGTCAAATGAACGCCTTCTTGAATTTAATGTGACAATATTGTAGACAGACGTGCAAATACGCCTGCCTCTAATGAACTGCGGCTGCGGAACGACACTGAAGATGCTGATTTATGTAGGAAATGAGTAGAGGGATACACATTTGAAATTTGACAACAGCGAGCAGCTATCATAGTTTTTTTTGTGTTGTAAAATGTTGATCGTAAAGATTGATTTGATGCTAAGCCACTTGGCCTTTCGATTTATCTACGTGATTTGAATAGAGGGGCTTACCGTTATGCGCATGATTACTAGCTTTATTACCTTAATATATTTAAGATTCGGGGTCTGTATGTAAATGTGTAAATGTTTTAATCTCATATGTATGTTTCCATGACCTGTAATACAGGATGAAATTCCTAGCTTAGGGCTGTATAATTTTGATGCTATAAAGATACATAAATCAATTACATACATTTGAGCATTCACTAGGTATTACAATTTATTTCTTCGCTTTCTTGAGGTAATGCGTTCGTCGCTTTTCATGGAATGGAACTTTCCTCATTCCATCTATACCTTTAAAATTTTTTGCTTTTTGACAACAGATGGGATTAATCGTACCGCCTTAACATTCAAGAAATGTCCCAGAACATTCAAGAAATATCCTAGTTTTTTCGATAAACATTTCTGCTATTAGAGGATAGATGGCGTTACTCGTTCAGGCGCAGTTTATCCGAGATTAACTCATAACTAAAAAATTAAACAAGTTGGAAAACAGAAATAAAATTTAAATAGCTATGAATTTATTTTATCCCGCACTGCCGTTTTAATAAATCGGATTAATTTGAATCCCTTACATGTTGAGGGCCTTGGCAATTATGATTCTCATCATTGTTTCTCGTCATCTCATTGCGATATTACGTTAAATTTATTCTAAACCTACAACGGTTTCAATTTCATTTGTTTCACATTACAAAACTTGTACCTGCCCGCGGAATTTGTCTTCATTAGATTTGGTTTCATTCTAATTGCAACGCATGATTGATACGCGACAGAAACAGGCAAAATAGATTAAATGGTAGCACCCGTGACATTGTGCCGGATTTCATTTTTATTTATCGTGGTAGTCTTTTGTGAACACGGGTTTGTTTGAGTATTTCAAGCCTAATTGCTATATAAGAGTTTTCTTATAAGAGTATTTGATGTAAGGGAATTGGGAACGAAGACAGATGGGTAGTGTTAGTGCTTCTCGACTAAAACGTTAAAATACTGTTAACCTTTCAACGCACCACTTAATCAACAACGCGTGAACTCATAGATCAATACAATTATCAATATCGTTTTCTGATGACTAGTCTATCAGTTGTACAAAAAGTCTTATTTAGAAAAAGGTATTGGACAAGAAGTTTTTAATTGAAACTGTTATCGTTAGATGACCGTAAAATAAGTTACGAATAACCCCAGCCAGTGCACTAATGAGATTCGGGCAGTTAACTAACTTAGAACCCTCGTCAACTAATACGACCAGGGATGTCGCCTTTATCAAATTTACTTAATCCAAGTTTGTATGTATACCACATCCGGACGTTTCTTTGTTCGTAAGTTCTATTTCTAACAACAAATTTTCTGTAGAATATTTCATTTTGTGCATTACAAAATCCTACACAAATGTTTTAAAGATGCCGCTAAAATTAATGTAAGATGCCTGAAAAAATGTTTTTTTTTTATTTTTATTTTTTTGCTTATTTGGGTGCAGGAGCTCACAGCCCACCTGGTGTTAAGTGGTTACTGGAGCCCATAGACATCTACGACGTCGATGCGCCACCCACCTTGAGATATGAGTTCTAAGGTCTCAGTATAGTTACAACGGCTGCCCTAACCTTCAAACCGAAACGCATTACTGCTTCACGGCAGAAATAGGCAGGGTGGTGGTACCTACCCGCGCGGACTCATAAGAGGTTCTACCACCAGTGCTCATTTAAATATGTTTCGTTGTGCTTTTAACGCTTAAAAAAATCGATCACAGTTTTGATACCTTTATGCTTGTTATTTTTCTGACAGGATGTCCAGTGCTCCATCGATGAACTTGGGTGGTTCATTGTCGCTACAACCCATGCTGTACGGAGCTGCGAGCGCTGGTTCGGCTCACGTTCCTCTGCCGCCAACGAGACGCTCACCACGACCTTCCAACACTATACAGCAGATGCACGTTATAAGCGCGTGAGTATGCTTTAACCAACTTTTTCCATGGGGAGTGCTCCGGGGAATTGTTTGAGATGATCCTCTCATCTCCTTTTTATCATCGCACCTCCCACCATCGGAGCAGAGTTCATCCATATTATCTGGAACCGCTGCGTTCATCGACAGTGCGTTTCCGAGGTTTTTTTGCCATCCGGCTATGGAATGAGCTCCCCTCCACGGTGTTTCCCGAGCGCTATGACATGTCCTTCTTTAGAAAAGGCTTGTGGAGAGTATTGAGCGGTAGGCAGCGGCTTGGCTCTGCCCCTGGCATTGCTGAATTCCATGGGCGACGGTAACCATTCACCATCAGGTGGGCCGTATGCTCGTCTGCCTACAAGGGCAATAAAAAAAACCACCTCACTGGTATTGTCATGACTTATTGATCCTTATACTTGATTCACTTAGGAATGGTCTCTGTACATAACAATGTATGCATCATTTATATCTCTGTCCTTATCGATAGTTTTCGTGAAAATAAAACATCATATTTATCCAAGTGGACAAATAAGCAGGTAGGCATCGACTTGGATATACCCCTGGCATTCCTAAAGTCCAATAGCGACGGTAACTACTTACCTTCAAGTAGACCGTATGCTCGTCTGCTTACAAGGGCAATAAAAAAAATTTGAGCAGAATGAGTAAGTTTTTCGTAAAGTAATACTCAAGTACCCTGTTAGTGTTAAGAATTTTATAAATTATTATAATAGTTTATACTCATCGTTAAAGGTATATAAGTATATTTATTTAATGAAGAAATATTATAGGGTCTATGAAATATGTATAATTAAAATTTAAAGGAATATATTTAAAATTTCATTCAAATGTTATAAAAAAATCTTCATTTGTGATACAGTAGTACAGTATCAGCAATGGCCTAAGATATTAGTGATTTTTTTCCACCATGCGAGACTGAACTAAATACTTTTAACCAACATATCAACCGCATTCTTTTTATCCTGTAATTATAATAAATTACGACAAGAATTTTAATTACCGACATTAATTCCAGTAAGCCCTTCTAAGATATCGAATGCAGCACTATAATTATCCTATTGTTGGCTATATTCGGAAGCCCTTCCTAAGCCTCTAATGCGTTTCGAAGTGCTGTGAAATTTGTTTGTGGAAAGCATCAAATTAGAAAATATGTTATTTATACGATGCTTTGTTTAATGTTAAATAATAATTGTTATGTTTAACTCTTCTACTTATAATGTTTATGGCTAAGAGTGAAGATAGTTTTGTTATTGAATTGTAAAAGCGATTCCCGTGTTTTGTTTTCCGTCGCTCAAACGTGATGTCGAAATTTAAATGCACTTTGTTTGGTGTAAGAGTAATAGTTTTAATAGTACAGGATCCCTGATACACTTTTCATAATTGATTACTATCAAGCTGATTTTTCGTGAGTAGCTTCCTTTTGACTAGACGCCCAACTTTTTTCCTTACAGTAACGTTGGTAAATGGTAGCTTCCTAGGAGTAGCACGGATAGAATATGTTGATTTCACGAATTTAAAAAAATTATTACTAATCGAATTTTTCTTTGTTAATTATAGAGATAATTATCTAAATAACGTGAAAAAATATTTGTCCTACAAAATATAAGGTTTTGTTAGGGAGTCCCCCCTCTCCAACATGTATCATAAACAAGGTAATGAAAAATAATTACTAACCAGCTGATTTTTTTTTTATTGGTTAGCTAACATTTGCATGGTTCACCACCCACATTGTCCTACAGATTGCGTGGTATGTCGTCTTGGTCCTACGCTCAAAAGTTGTAGTACTAATACGTAATGAAAAATAATTACTATCAAGCTGAATGTTCGAGAATAGCTTCGTTTCAATGAGACGCCCTACTAATTCTTTTACGAAAATTCTCGATTGTGGCTTATAACTACGATAATAGGGATGAAATATGTTGATTTGACGAATTCTTTTTTTTATTACTAACATAATAATATAGCAGGTCTATTGATTCTAGTTGTAAATCCCAAAATACTATATTTTCAAACAGAACTAAACAGTGACAAGAACAAATCAGAAGATACGAAACTTCCGTGAATTCCTTGTGAATTGTATCTAACTAGATCCGGATCCAATAAATCGGCATTCCCTTGTACGTGGACTTCGTTTATTTCACGATCCTTCGCTTCCGTCGAAAATGTGACGTCAGACAGCAATAAAGCTCATTTTATGCGAGAAAAAATTTGAAGAACACTCTCATTTTGAACAGGCAGGGTCGTACGTAAGCGCGTGGAGGCAATAATCTTTCTACGGTCTTGTGGCCCACTCGTAAATGTGAATATACGGCTCCTGTACTTATTTAATGCGGTACTAGAATGTAACAAACACGCGGATAGCTCCATAGGTTGTATATATATTATTGCCTTTGTAGGGTGACGAGCATACGGCCCACCTGATGTTAAGTGGTTACCGTCGCTCATGGACGTCAGCAATGCCAGGGGCAAAGCTAAGCTGCTGCCTACCACTAAGTACTCACCGCAAGCCTCGTTTGAAGAAGGACATGTCATAGCACTCGGAAAACACCGTGGAAGGGATTCATTCCAAAGCCGGATGGTGCGCGGCAAAAAAGATCTTAGGAAACGCACTGTCGATGAACGCAGCGGTTCTAGATAATATGGATGAACTCTGCTCCGATGGCGGGTGGTGCGATGATAAAAATGCGATGATTTTAAATTAATGAGTTTTTCCTTTGATAGGTAATTCCATATTCGTTCCCTGAGTCACGGATATCTAATGATATTTGTATTTTTGATATTAAAACGTATGAATATCAATCTCTCGCTTCTATAGTACACGGAATCCTAGTTTGGGGTCAGGTGACCGTGTGGGATTTGTTTCTGATTACATATCGACGCTTGAAAGGCAAACGTGACTAAGCGACAATGCGTGAACTTTACAGTAGACTAATTTAAAGTTGAAATAAGTGAAAAAAAAATATTTTAACGAATCTAGCTGTAGGATTGAAATGATTTTAATAGACCTAGAAATATATATTTTTTGCGCATCGAATATGGTTATTGCCTATCATTTATGTATAAAGCAGTTATTGTTGCTTAGTCACGTTTGCCTTTCAAGCGTCGATATCTACTTTTTTTTATTGTCGGATATCCCTATTAGGGCAACATTAGAAAGGTTACGATTCATATTTATAAATTAGCAATTTTTTTATATATGTATTTACGTATGTTATAGTATAGAAGAATTCGAAAGCGCCACGCATCTACTATTCATTTTCGACTTAGAGACTAGGTCGAAGTGAGCTTCCTAAAACGACAAGTTTTACCAAATGGAAATTGTTTTCCTTTTTTATATTGAGGAAGTTTATTTAAATACAGTAGGAATATACTTAACACAAAACAGCTTGACTAACATAAAGGAAAGATTAGGAATAGGCGGGTATTACGTGAAAACTTTTACAGTTGGTAATGCGTATTCTATGAGTTTACGGGTAGGTACTATTTTCTTGCTTATTTATGCCGCGAAGCTATCATGTATTGAGGTATGAAGGATAGGGATAAGATAGGGAAGAATAAAATGGAGATAGTCCTCGAATTATACTATTGAGACTTACTGACGGGTGGTAGGACCTCTTGTGAGTCCGCACGGGTTGGTAACACCACCCTGCCTATTTCTGCCATGAACCAGTAATGCGTTTCGGCTTGAAAGGTGGGGCAGCCGTTGTAACTATACTGAGACCTTAAACCTCATATCTTAAGGTGGGTGGCATTTACCTTGTATATGTCTATGGGCTCGGGTAACCAGTTAATACCAGGTGGGCTGTGAGCCCCTCCATCCATCTACGCAATAAATAAATAAAATATTACCTCATATCGATAAGTAGAAATCGCGTTCTGTCTATGGGCTCCGGTAACAGCTTAGCAATAGACGAGGCTCCATTGTCCATGTCAGCAAAAAAAAAAAACCGTTAAAAACTCCCCTCTGCAATCATTGGCCGAATGGTAAAATTGGCACAGTGAAAAATGTCCTCGTTTCTCTGTCGTGTAATAAATTACAAGAATACGTAAGTCTTGAGGTGGAGTGGTCTCGCCCCTCGCGAGTGCGGCGACCAGCACGTGGATATAATGTAATCGACATCACTTTTATTAGGGTTCCAGAACGGACGTATTAAATTCACTTCAAATATATCTATTGCCAGAAATAAAGGTTTCCGCAATAAAAAATTTTATACGTTCCACTCTTCGGTCAATTTTGAAATCGAGATGTTCGAATGCGTTTTGATTATAAGATAAAATTATAACTTTACACATATTATAATAGAGACAATGTTTTAGACTGGGCATATACAATTCAGTTCTCTTCTCTTCTATATCGTTCTCTCGCTACTGAGGATCGTGACCACATGCGACGNTAAAGGTTTCCGCAATAAAAAATTTTATACGTTCCACTCTTCGGTCAATTTTGAAATCGAGATGTTCGAATGCGTTTTGATTATAAGATAAAATTATAACTTTACACATATTATAATAGAGACAATGTTTTAGACTGGGCATATACAATTCAGTTCTCTTCTCTTCTATATCGTTCTCTCGCTACTGAGGATCGTGACCACATGCGACGTACTTCCAATGTGCTCGATCATGGGTGGCATGGACTGCATGGTACAGACTACCACTAAGTGCTTCTCTTCCTAGATCTGACCATCTGGCTGGTGTTCTGCCCACGGCGCGCTTAGTACAGCTTAGTTTAATTGATTAATAATTAATAATAATAATAATATTATAAAGAGGAATGATTTGTTTGTTTGTTTGTATTGAATAGGCTCCGAAACGACTGAACCGATTTGAAAAATTCTTATACTGTTTAGAAGCTACACTATTCCCGAGTGACATAGGCTATAATCTTTTTTGAAAAAAATTTGGGATCCTTACTAAAACTCCAATAATGTAACCTAAGATGTAAAAAATTACCTAAAATATTATTTACATCGTGTGCCCTGGGAAAGCTATTGATGATAGAATACAATAATGTACTACGACTTTGTAGAACACATTATTATTTATAAAAAGTGTCGCGACAGCATATAACTACGAGTATTATAGTTTTGCCGCAATAAGTGTTCTTTTATTTAAAAAAAAAAACAAATATCGTTGAAATTTTTATTAAAGACCCGAGCGGAGCCGGAGCGTGCCGCTAGTTAATTAATAAATTGGTGAAAATGTACGCATTATTTTTAAACTATTGTTGATTTGAGTGTGTTTTTTTTGTAGCATTGGGGTTAGCTAGCCGCTCTGTATGAAAATAGTGAAGTTTATTGTGACGATTAACGTAATCAGTACGTAATCACTACATATTTTATCGATACATTAAACGCATTTCGTCCCTGCTCTCACGATTCGCACTCGCAAGGGAAATTGCATTTTCCTCGCTGAATGTGCACTCTGATGAAAAGCACTCGCTGCGGTGACACCGCGTGCTCTAGTGCTTGGAAATTAACAACTATATACACAGAGCCACCGTCTCGCAGATTTTCTTTATTCGAAAACAAAACAATGTCGTTGAATGCTACACAACCGACAGGATTTTGCTGACTGTTTAAATGGCTTTTGTATTTGAATTGGATAAAGCGGTGTGTTATATTTTAAATTAGCCACGGGGTTGTTTTCGTTTCAGTAAATTTTTTGAGATTGCAAAACTGCAAAGTACTACTGTAGGTATACTTTATAGTATTGTGACGATATTGTACTGTGAAGTTTGATGAGGAACTTGGAATATGGATAAGGGAATTCATGCCAACGTTCCATTATTTTTAGGATAGGCGTCTGTTTGTAACGCGGCAGTATCGCACAGTTTTTAAACGCTTTGTCAATGGCAGTGAATAGTATTTAGTATCAAAATAATTAAGACTTTAAGAAGTGTCCGAATTTAAGGGAATAATTTGAAATATTATACTTATTTCTTCCAAGTTAGAATATCGGTTATTCATTTGTTTTTATTACACTTAACCAGGTAGCGACAGAAACATATGAATTGCGTAAAAAAAATTAGGTCAGAGAGTAATTTAAGCTACTTCATATCTCGAAACATTTATACTTGTTTCCAATTATAGAGAACTCTTAGTTTCTTACTAAGGCGGAATCAAGCTCCTGAGTTCGTCATACAACATTTGCAAATTAGTCATCTTTTTAACAATCAAAATTCTACAAAGGCTAGGTACATATTTATATAATTCCGACACCCACGCAATTAGAATGTTTATTGTGTAGTCATACCATTATAAGTTCATTCAAGTCAGAGGAATATCGTAGAACCAAAATATACATATAATATGTATATGACTTTATATATTTCGGAGAACCACAACAATTAGCATAGCCTTTACCGGCGGTTCGAAACCACAAGTACTTTGACTGGAACTTCAAAGGTGAGGATAACTTTGATAATTACTTGGCGCAAAATAAACGAAACAACTTCTTCAGTGATACGGATTCTAAGTATAAATTACATGTGGGTGAAGTTCATTCGAATAATTCATTTTTGGTTTTAGAACTTTCAGCTTCAGCGTAACAGCACAGCTTATAATAGCCGCGTCAAGGTTTTGTGACGAGAGTAGGCAATTAAGTATAGAGTTAAATATGTACTAGCATTGTCTATGAAGCTAGCTTTTTGGCTAACAAGATCACTTTATTTTTATATTTTGATACATGATATATGATTAATATATTGATAAAATCCATATTGTAAATGTGTTAATTGAAATGTTGCAAATTGTGGAAAAGGACAATGTTTTTTTGTTCAAACATATTAACGGGTTATTTTAAGATAATATATGTTCGGCTTTTAATTTCTTAATTAAAACTATTTTTACAGTTTGATTTCACACTTTTAATTTTTATCTATATATTAATACGTGACGCAAATACTTTGTACCCCTTTTTACGAAAATTGCGCGAACGTAGGGCTATGAAATTACCCACACTTATAGAGAATATAGAGAAGTGCAGATTGTTAATTTTTTTTTTAATTAGGCATTAAAAATCAATTAAATCAATTAAAGAAAACATTACAAACACTAACACCATGTCTTTGACACACACACGCATGCATACTACTTGTACAGCTTTTTTTTACTTATATGCGTGGACGATCACAATAAGAATATAAGAAGAGCAATAAGAAAAGTGTCAAACTTTTTTTTTGCGTATAGTCTGTGGTCAAATTGAGAATAGATTAAATATTATTTGTCCTTATTAATATTTTTCTAAAGTGTAGTCTTGGCGAATTCTTTTAAAGAAGTAAAATAGTCTTTAACAATAGAACCATAATAGCGTACAAACTTATAATTTCAATTAATTATAGTCGAATTTTGACTACCGGGGGACCACTAGTTGTTATAAAATCACGAGATTACGAAACCGCTTTTACGGTGTAATCTCGTATTTTATTTTATTTTTATTTACTTTAGTTTTAATTAAGTCTACGACTCGCGTAAGCCCAAGGTAATAAATAAATTAATTTATTGTAATTTTCAATTTTTTGACCAAACCTAAAGGAAAGTGATGTTAAGTTAAGAATTTTCAAACAAAGTATTCTAAACTCAACTAATTCCTGAGTCCAAAGGTTATCATTTGAAATGTGACGTCATAATTTAAGTTAGTCTATAAACGCGCATATTGTACGGTGGACGGTACCTTCGTACGCGTATATTTTGAGTCAGTAGGGAGCTCGTAACGCAGTTGCCATGACAACCGAGTATTAGAAGAGGGGATCCTTCCCTCAGGGCGAACGCTGAGTACTCTCGACGACCAGGTTCGTGTGACATCTTTGATTTTAAAGTTCATTCTAAATGCGTAGCACGAAATATTTCTAGAGTTCATACGAATTTGGGCAAAGAAGTTGCAAGTATCTCTATCTGTATTAGCTTTTATTTTAGTTTTTAATCTTCTTAGTCTTAATGAAGTATTTATTTTATTTTTAAGTTTAATGGTTTAATTGAAAGAAGGGACTGTTGTTAGTTCAATCATTCAGTCTGTTTTTGAATAGATTACAAACGGATAAAAGGATCGCCGAATCGGAAATTCAATTTGTATTCTTATTTACTCTGCTTCATTTCGGCATTGCGTTTTGTATAGGTTTCACTTGCTTTTTTCATTCAATACGTATTATCTATATATAAGCAACTAAGCAAATTAGGAGAATATCTCTGTGTGAAATAATTGTTTTGGGTTTGTGAAACGTAGAAATGTAATCTGAATCATTTATATTAGTGCCTGGTGTCGCGTGTAGCTAGAACAGATGTGAATAGTCCGTGATCACGAAAATTAAATGGCCCTAGACAAGCCCTTACTGATCCATCCGATTCACTAACACTATTATTAGACGCCTGCAGCTCTCTGGCACTAGGAGCAGGCTTAAGGATCCTGGTAATCGTACTCGTCGAATATCGAAATGAGTATTTCAGAAAAGCTCTCTGAACCACGGAATAGATAAATAAGGTTATTTATCTATTCCGTGGTTCAGAGAGCTTTGGTCTCGTGGTCTGAACTTATCAAATGTTATATTATTCTCAACCGGTCTCCTTACAATTGTTTTTCATATTGTAAAATAAATACATCATTTATTGATTATCATTTTGGTAATAACCCATTTTTTTAATGTTAAAATATTCGAGACTATTTTTATGTCGTCTGAAAAAGCCGTAACCGTAATTGCTACTGCGAGTTTAATAGATTAATTTGAAACACGGTGAGTAGTATGCTTTGTTTATGCTGTTTGATAGAAACGACCTTTTGCGTCGCCATTAAATAAGGATTAAGAAAAGAAAAAAAAACGCACGCGCGCTAAAATTCGCGTTCGTAGCTTTGAACATGGTGAGCTTTACCGTAAAAATCCACTTAAGAGGCGCCATATGTGAAAAAAGAATGCGCTAAGTATTGAATTATTAATGCAGGCATCTTGTCGTCTTATTGAGATACAAATTTCAGATACAATAAAAGTACAGGCGTGTCTAAAAGCCCGTGTGAATCAATTTAATTGAAGTAATATACATTTTTGATGCAATTTGACTCAATGGTAATGGTATTGCAATATCGCGTACCGCGTATCGCGTATCCTCGCCCAGAATTTGAACTTAGGTAATTTTTCGAGAATAAGTTTTTGTAGTTCTAATGAATGCATATTATTATTTCGTGACGGATTTAAATGAACTATCGACCCAAACGACAGCTAGTGGGTGGGTCAGAGATCAGTAAGAGAGTGTGAGCCACATATAATGTATATCTTCGTTAAGTATACATATATTGTAGGTTGCGATAATTTCTTTCGGTTTGTTCATGTCATTAAACCAGCCGCCGCCGTCAAACATGTATTTTGGTATTCACTTTTAGAATTCGTGGTTAGTAAGGAGAGATTGGATGCGGAAGGCGGAGGATCGTTCATTGTGGCGGACTATGGGAGAGGCCTACATCCAGCAGTGGAGAGATACAGGCTAATGATATAAGGAAAGCCCGCCAAATATTTCTTTTGTCAATCTATGAGTACATACAAGTCAAACATAAAATTTTGCATGACTCGAATCAAATCTCACAGAGCTTGAAACGGATCTATGGTGTTCGGATTTTCATAAACTTACTGGGTTATTTTATAAACTCACAAGTTCCATTGCCGAATATATTTAATAAAACTTTCATTCGATTTTCATGCTGAAAAATAACAAAGGTAACAAAAGGAATAAAACAAAGAATAAAGTAAGCATTAACTTTAGGAACGTTATTCAATATTCTGTTTTTGTATTGCGTCCACAGAAACGAAGGGTCAAAGGTTGTTCAAATATGTACATATATTAATATTGGCTTATTATTCATCACTCATCAATATTCACGTGATACTCATATAGTGCCGAGAGTACTGTAGATACGCGTATTAAGTCTTTTATACGTATTCAATGAAGTCGGCGAGATAAGGGTCGAATTAAAATAAATCTATACATATTTAAAATACAAAAGTAATTTTGTCTGTCTGTTAGATAATCACGATCAAACCATTGAACCATTGATTTTGACAGAATTTGAATTGAATTGAATTGAATTTGATTGAAAATTGTTCAAAATTTAAAAAAATATACATGTTACATTACATCCCACAGCCGAGAGCGAGTCAATATCTTAAACACGTGGTAGTCCGAGCGAAGCCGCAGTCGCAAAACTGCTAGTATTATACTGTATGCTTGTATTATATTATAGTAGGTATATAAAAGTTAAAATGAGCTTGTTTGTTTGTTACGCTTTTAGGTCGTAATTATTATAATCTGCCGATCATCATGATACCGATCATTTTAAAGGCTTTACCTGTGGTCAAGTGTACAGAAAAAGTTATAGGGTAAATTGCCAACTTGAATCCAACAAAGTGCTTAATAGTAATTATGGGGACTTTTAATTGCCTCTGTATGCAGATATATAACTCACCCAGACGCGACGCCAGAAATTCTAGGGACACAGCTAAGCCGCTGTCAACCGCTGAGAAGTTTCTACAATCATTTTTGAAGAAGGAAATCGAAAACTATGTCGATCTTCTTTTTATTTCTTGTTCTTGCACTAGCGTAGAAATATTGTAAAAATAAGTTCATGTCACAGAGCGAGGTGGTACGTGTCGAAAAAATTGTGGCTAAATAAAAAAGGAAATAACGGAGTCATCTCGAATAATTAATATTTTTGCCGTAAAACATTTTTTTTTTATTGCTTAGATCGGTGGACGAGCTCACAACCCACCTGGTTTTAAGTGGTAACTGGAGCCCATAGACATCCACAACGTAAATGCGCCACCCACCTTGAGATACGACTTCTAGAGGTCTTAGTATAGCTACCACGACTGCCTCACCTTTCAAACCGAAACGCATTACTGCTTCACGGCAGAAATAGGCAGGGTGGTGGTACACACCCACGCGGAATCACAAGAGGTCCTACCACCAGTAGATCTTCCACAGACTAATCCTTTTAGAATAGACTGTATAAAATACACAGAGGACCAATCTATACGTGGTCCCATCGGTTTTAATCTATCTATGAGCTTACATACGTTTGCTTACAGAATTGGTAACGCAGTAATAAAAATCCTCCCCAGAAAACTACGTGTGAAATGTAATACGATTTAGCATTCAAATTGCCATCAGATTTAAAAGAGATCCAATTTTTGTTTGACCGCTCACATTTTGAGTGCCGTTTTTTGGGATCGGCAAACTCCATGATCGCGCAGATTAAAATTGAGTACGATGAATTATCTCTGCCTTTGAATAAAGTTGAAAATTTAATATAACGATAAATTAAGCGGTGGGCCTGATGTAATTAACGCCACGCCAACAGTTTATTACTGAGCTTCCAGCGGAGTTTCAGCACGTTTTCGGAGTTTATGATAAACGATGTCCATTAAACTTTGGTGAGCAGTGGATTTGACATGGTAATCGTCCGTCCGTTAAAAATCATACGGAAATAAGACCTGATGCCACACGATAAGATCCCGAGCATTTTGTGATTACATGGATTTCAGTGGCCATTTAATATTGGGCGGCAATCTATGACATTGAAAAATCATCAATAGTGATATTGGAATATATAAAGATCTCTAAATTAAGAATACTTTTTTTATTGCTTAGATGGGTGGACGAGCTCACAGCCCACCTGATTTTAAGTGGTTACTGGAGACGCTGGACATCTACAACGTAAATGTCGCCACCCACTTTGAGATAAGATTTCTAGAGGTCTCAGTAAGTTACAACGGCTGCCCCACCCTTCAAACCGAAACGCATTACTGCTTCACGGCAGAAGTAGGCGGGGTGGTTGGTACCTACCCGTGCGGACTCACGAGAGGTCCTACCATCAGTAGACTAGACACATCCGGTGGGTTCACCCACATCTTTTTGAGTCTACAATAATTAAGTACTTATGGTTTTTCTGTGGAGCTAAATGTTAACTGTATGTAAACAGTTTATATTCATAGTGTCTCTTGCACATATTTTTCCAACAAAGGACAAAAACAAACAAATATACATTCTCAAATGAAATTATACCTAAGAAATAGTAGTATGATAGATATACGAAATTTAATGGGTGCATTGTACGTTCAATAGGAACTATTTAATATATAATAGAAATAATAAGAACGAACTTTATTGCTTGTTAGAAACACAATAAACACCAACACGTGTTACTTTAATATGAAAGCAGCAACAATCATTTTTATTACATCACTAAACGAGTGTAAATTATAAGTAACTAGCTGACCCGGCAGACTTCGTAGTGCCTCAATCGATAAATAAAAGACCGACGCGACACGGGGGACACATCAAAGAAAAAACAAAATTGTTATTTTTATCTAATTCCGAGCATTTTCATATTTATCTACCTTTTAAACCTTCTCTGGACTTCTACAAATAACTCAAGACCAAAATTAGCCAAATCGGGTCAGCCGTTCTCGAGTTTTAGCGAGACTAACGAACAGCACTTCATTTTTTTCAAAGACAATATTTCACAGTCAACGGCTTCGTCAGTTACGAGGAAATGAAAATAAAGCATCTTACAGTATTAGGAAATGTCCAGTGAGGTACAAACCTCTACGGAAGATCAATAAGAAACATATGAGCCCCTTGTAGGACGTACTCAGGATTTTTGTATTTGTTGAGCACTCGAAACAGAATGTTTCAGCCTTTTGTATGCCTTTCGATTTTCGGCTGTGCTCTTGTGTCGTATTGTTACTACTAATGTAGTTCACTTTTTATTGATAAACCCCTTTTTTTAACTGTCTGCTTGTTCGTTCTCCTCCATCTCGCATCGTTTTCCTCATTACTGAGAGTCGTGCCTCCCCCGCTGCATTAGTTTCTCCCGTACAATTTCCCTCCATCTGCTGCGATTGTTAGCTTCATGAAGGGCATTATGGAAGTTGTTGTTTAGAGAAGATCGTTGTTTGTTCTAGTTAGCAATAAATTTATTATTGATGTATATATTTTTTTAATTTTGTCATGTATTTATTCGCTCTTAATGTGAGTAGCTGAATAGTCTACCAGTTTAATAAACATTTAATACAGTTACGTAAATCAACGAAACTAGCATAGAAGTCAACTATTCCGTATCAAACTGGCTATAATCCACGTAAAAATTGTGCAATATGGGCTTTGATTCAATCTTTGCGTTTATTTTACAAAACGTCAAATAGATGTTTTGTCAAATAGATTGATAATTATAAATTTCTTCAGAAATCATTAGGTTAGAAACAAGAGGCAGACAAAGGTTCCATAACTTTTTTCATGGGGCTATTGTAGCTACGCACGGTTTGATAGGTGAGCTTACGGGGTTCCAACCGGACCGCGGGCCTAAGGATGTTTGTAGGACCTTACACAGGACTCAACCTGGGAGAACTTGCTAACACTAGCCTTAGCAAGAGCAGTCATCATCATTTTTTCCTATTACCCTCTGCTGGGGTGTAGGGCTCGAATCAAATCCTTCCATTTACATCGGTCTTGGGCAGTCTGTTTTAGCTCCTCCCACGTCATGCCCAAGACACCTAGCTCCTGCTTCACCGAGCGACGCCAAGTTGTTCTTCAAGAGCAGTGCTTCGCTGATTATACTACTGGATGAAAGAGCGACTGAGGAGAGAGCAACTCAGTAGGTTGTGTCTGTGGGTTAGGCTACACATCGAACTGTCGAGGAGGGTGACCGGTATTTGGAATGCTTGAAAGCACCAAGAGTGGATCAGGAGGCTTCGACTTGGCATTTTAGGGATATTCCATGACGTCACTAGCATTTAGGTTCGGGTCTTTATGAGAAATGGCGAAATGATCATTCCAAAGAAGTAAAATTTTCTTATACGACTATTAAATTATTATTTAGTAATTTTACAATTGCTATTGTCGCTGCAAACAAAACGGTTCCTTTATATCACTTTTCTGTTTCGTATAAAGTATTGTAGCCAACTAAGTTAGTCAGGTAAGTAGGAATCATTTCAAGAGTTTTCAACCATCAATTCAGTTCCCTCTGACAATATATCCTGACTGCGTACCTATCAATACAAACAAAAGGACGAGTCAGTGGGGCGTAGAATCATTTTCACAGATTAACGAGATCCCAGTGACACTGTCACCCGGACTACCCGAGGATTCCATCCATATTTACGCGTCGCATTCTGTTTAAGCGGCTTATTTCGGATCCATTTCGACTACTCGTTAGTGTATTGTGATTACCAAATTAATGTATCGTGCTTATTAAATCTGACGATAGGCGTCCTTGTAATGTCGCACGCTTTACCTTAAGCTCGAATCTTTTAATTCAAACTAGCATTCTTAGTATGCTCAGTTTAAATATATCTATTTTCAAAATAAGAAACTAAGGTTTGGTTTTCATGATTTCGTGTGTCTTGATTTTTTCTAAGACAAAAACAAAAACGTTCCTAATCCGTTAATGATGAATCTTATGCTTTACAGTTAATTTATCAAGCTTAGTATCCCGCAGGAATATACGGGAATCCGTAGAAATATACGATAAGCTGGAAGTATTTATTTCCCAAGGCTCTCCCTCGCAGGGCGGTTGGCCGTCTCGTAAAACAAATGGGCAATGATTCCGGTCGAAACTGTTTTACTGGCAGTTCGAATTCAGCCCGATGTTATTTATAAACTACGCGAAAGAAAACAGGGTTTTTGCAAAACCTTACGAATGATCAAGTAACTAAGGAGTTTTGTTTCAATTTACTCCCATGAGAAAACAATATGTACAATTATTTAGACTTTAAGACTTACAAGATTTTAACAAACTAAGTATTTTCTCGACTTACTTCACTTTTCCGAAGAAACAGCACAGAAACAAGCCCGAACAAACCAATAATGAAATATAACGATTGTTTGAACAGAAGCGATGCATTAGCGACCACGTTGTCCGCTCTCTACGGGAAGCTGTTGGTGGTCATGGGTGTCGCCTTTCCCATGGCCGAAGTCATATCAACGTACATTCCACCCTCGTTTTATGAGGTAAGCTCAGTTTGATATATTGCTTCTCTTTTCGTTGGCAGTATTTTCGATGCGATATTTTTCTTTCTTTTGATTTCGGGTGATTTGATCGATAAACGATTGTTCAGATCGTGTTGTGTTCTAGACTAACTAGTTCAATATATCAGAAACTTCTCGAATTAGCAACGAATAAATATATTTACGTTTAATTATTTTCACAAAACATTCAGGGTGTCGTGTCGCGTATGTACTCCTAAATTCAAGGCGTTCGTTCACATGGTGCTTTTTGTAAAACGTGCACGCAGACAATCCTCCACGTTTTGGAATATAAAGTACACATTAAATTAAGGGTATTTATGTACACCTGGAGCGAGTGACATGAATTATTTTCTTTGTGTATTTAGCCATAGAATCGTTTGATACGGTAGATAGATCTTGTAATGTTCATCAAAATTTTAGTATAATCTTGTCAAATCCAATTATGGATTCATCAAATGATCAATTTGAATTAAATGATGAATTATAGATAATGTTTTCGCTTATGGATACGTTTTCTGAATTTAATGTTACTTTACGATAGTTTGGAAAAAATATTTTTGGCCATAAGGGCTAGTTATTTATTGGTCACTATCGATCATTAACTTCAGTGTAGGTTCGACGAATACTAGATGCCATAGTTCAAGGTTATTAATTTCAAGATTCCTTAGACAGCTTTACTAGTTTCATCTGAACTTGTTTCTTATCTACTTCAAGAAATCCGATTTGCTTAGCATTCGCATACATATCAAGGACCGTTGATAATACAATAATTTAATTATTTTGACCCAGATCGACTAAGATCACCAGGAAAAAAATTCTTAAGGTCGTGTTTTTTTTGCTTTTTTTGTGTTTTAGTTTTCAAGCTATATTGATTTGTTTAACAGCTATGCATGGGTTCAAAAGCGCTTTATGAAAGTTTAACGTGAGGTCAAAGTCTGTTGCATTAGAATAAATGCTCTTAAAGTCGGATCGCATTATTGTTTTTTGTAAGAAAGACACATTTCTGCTTCTTCACCTTCTGATTGTTTCTACAGGGTTTCTATTTGTACCTGTACATCGGCAGCATGGTGTTCCTCTTGTATATGTACGCTGCTCTCGTTAGGGACAGAACGCGATCTGGAAAGGAAACCGCTATTGTTGCAAGTTAGTATGTAATACTTTTTTTGTTCACTTACCTAATCGCTGTTAGCCTACGGGGCTATTTCAGCTACTCAAGCACTGAATGTAATACCAATACTAAATGCAGAATGTTTTGGTACACTTTGTCAGATCAAGAGTTTGTTTAAAAAATTCGTAATAATGTTTTTACTTTTTTTGAAATGATCCTCTTTTTATATTGCTGAAGTTTTGCTAACTATTTAAAGATCATGTTCACTCGTGCGATACCTTTATATGTGTACATTAATGTTGTATATTTTCTTTTCATTTATTAACTGCGTTAGTCCATGACCGTGTTCACGGTACGGTGTTAAGTGGAACCGGAGCCCGCAGATATTAATTACAACGTGAGCTAAAGTCAGAAAACAATTATCGAATAACTAGTTTTCATTTTTCTATTTCGTATATTGATTTAACTGATTTTTATGGGAAAATTTACAGTATAAAGTTGATAAGTAAAACGCACCAGTTGTTTATTGATTAATCCTTGATACATATGTAAGTACAATATGAAATGCGACGATAAATTGATCGTGTTTCGTTGTTCTTTGCCGCAGACGGGTAGTTTATCATCATCTTGTCTCACCATTCGAATGGTAACGCATAATATCTTCGCGGTAATAATCAGAGTGGCGATACCTACCTTATTACTTCACTACCTACGCGCGGGTTCGCAATACGACCTACCACCAGGAAACACCGGTTAACGGTCAAAGAATGCTAGAATAATCCTCGGAGAATGTTGCTGCCCATTCTCCGGTGTAGCCGTTTTTTTACGACACTCATGGGAAGAGATGGGGGATGGGGGGGGGGCTACACAACCAATTTCGTATCCTAAACCTTTTGTTTTTTCCAACATTCCAGTTGATAAAAACTGGGTACATTTTCTGTTTCGGTTCCGTAAATCGGCATTTGTTATTTAAATGATGCTTGAAAAGTGCCGGCTGAAAAGGGTCGCTAAATAGTGAAAGGGAAAAAGAGTTTCGGGTGCTTTTTGTTGCTTGATATTATAGTAACTATTTCATGTAAATGAATGTTCAAATAAGTTTTTAAATTTCTAAGTTATTAATGTAAATAAAATAACAATTGCTACAGTCCAGAATGAGTTTATTTAATTTTTATATACCATAAATATTTTGAAAATTCAAATTAAAAACAATATTATTAGGTCTATATCTAGTATCTATTAACTAATTAGTGAGGAAAATCACTTCTATTTATTTTCTTCCTGTTTTATCATCATCTCGAATTCTGAAACAATTTATTTTGTTAGAAATGCTAAAATATGGTTTGTCATTTTATTAAGGATTAGGCTTTCCGCTGCTTAAATGGAAAACCAGGTGACATTCTATATGCTTTTAAACCAATATCTGTTAATGCTGTATATTGGCTTTTGTATAGTCTCAGTATTATAGTTTCCAAAGTCCACATTCTACACGTACTAAACTCAGTCACTGAATAAAAATACAGTGTGTTGTTATTTATTTTTATAAACATAATTTTATTTAAAATAGAGTCAGAATCTAGTTCGACGCCATCCGAATCGGATTCGTGTTCATCGCACGAACAAAGTACTACGACAACGACACACGCGATCCCACAGTTACCCGCCAAGAGATTATCCCTCGGATTTGCATTGGCCACCCGGACGCATCACTACGGAAGTTTTTATTTGCGAATGGGAGCTGTTGGTAAGTGCCAGAATAATGTAAAGCTATATTATTGAATTCTTTCTACACTTTAGATTGGATATATAAATATGTTATATTTGGATATATAATTTATTACTTGTGGTAGGACCACTTGTCAGCCCGCGCGGACAGGTACCAACGCCCTGCCTATTTCTGCCGCGAAGCAGTAATGCGTTTCGGTTTGAAGGGTGGTGCAGCCGTTGTAACCATACTGAGACTTTAAAACTGTATCTCAAGGAGGGTGGCGCGTCTACATAGTAGATGTCTATGGGCTCCAGTAACCACTTAACTCCAGGTGGGCTGTGAGCTTGTCCATCCAACTAAGCAATAAATAAAAAAAAAATACAAAAGTTATCGGCGATTACTTTTCTAGCGGTAGGCAGCGGTTTGGCTCTGCCCTTGGCATTGCTGAAGTCCATGCGCGACGGTAACCACTCACCATCAGGTGGGCCGTATGCTCGTCTGCCTACAACGGCAATAAAAAAAAGTATTTTTACCCATAAATAGTAGTAAAAGTAATTATATTGTCGGATTTTAAGAGTAGGAGGGCCATTAAAAATTTCAATTGAGACTTCGGCTTCATTCCTCAATGTGGTGGCGATATTTACGTTGCAATATCTAGGGACCCCGCTAACCACACAACAACTATACAATAAATAATATATACAAGACTTTTTCTGAACTGTCTCCAATAACATTACAAACTTTCAACTCAATCAAATATACGAGGCTCAAACGCATAGAGCACGAACAAACAAAATCATACATAGAAGACCAGTACATTTAGTATTACGCTAAATGCATGAAAACGGGTCAAATACGTCTCAGTGTTTAATCACTTTACCTATTTAACGAAATAAACTTAACTCAATCTTACAATACAAGGAATAGCAAACTGATTATCTACGCCGGGTAGAGACTAACCGAGCGCTTGTCCTAGTTCAGCCCGTATTTGCAGAGTACAAACAATTTGTCGAGATATCTAACTAAATCTCTCCACATCCTTTGTTCGGATCGCAGCCGAGTCATGGATTAGTTCCGAATGAACTTTCTTATTGATGGCGAAAGTTCCACTAATTCCGTTCAACTTCTAACGAGACTCGCGTTAATCCAGTCGCATCGTGTTTGGATAATGTTTTTGCTGTGTTTCGGTTGTATTGTTTTTCGAAGTGTTTCTTCGATTTAGTGAATTTAGTTGGTTTTTTTTTCTTGTTAAATGATTGATGGTTTTATTGTATAGACAGGTGAATTCGCTCACGGCCCACATGAATTTAAGTATTTATCGGAGCCTATATAGATATATAGGGTGAATGCAGACTGGAGGTCTTATCTGGGTAGTATACAAATTATGCAAATGTTTTTATGGAATTTATCGTGGAAGTCATTCATGAACATCAGTTACATTCATATGAGGTCGTCAGCGCAAAAGTGGCCTAACCTATAATTTTTCATATTCGTGCTTTATATGTGTATTGCAATTTATTTAAAATATAATAAATTTTGATGAAAACCGGCCAATCCCTAGTTTCACCTATAAATAATAGATGGCCTTGTAAACATTGTTTTTGTGCGTATTGTTTTTGCGTACGAAGCAGTGTAAAAGTAAATTCAAACCTCATTATCTCCATACTAACTATGGTAAGCTTAGGCCACTATTGCACTAACGGCCTCATATACTAGGCATCTAATTCTTTAGGCCACAATTTCCATAAGATATAAATCGTTAAGAAATAATTATAATACTTTTCAATAATGAAAAGGTTTATAAAATAGCTCGTGGATCGGTTATCTTACAAGTATTGCTCATTCTATGAAAAATACTTGCTGATAGAAACTACGTGACGTTAAACCACAGAATAAAAAGTACATACCAAAATATATTAAAATAGAATGCAATTGTGTAAAAGATTGGAGTCAGTTCATTCCCCGTTTTCTGACATTTGCAGTCACAAGTTTATAGAACAAGACAACATTGATAGAATTTATTTATTTTATGAACACTTCATTATGCATTACCAATACTAAATAAAAGTATAACGTCTACATATGTTTATATTAATTTTGCCAATTGTTATTAGGTAAATTTTAGCATTAAAATTTAACAATTGAAGCTCTGCTTTTTGTTCTTAGCTTTTGGTATCGGATCAATGATATACTCCGGGCTGGAATTTGGTCAGTACTGGGAACTGGAGAGGAACACTAATTGTCACAACGTCCTGCTAGCGCTGACACCCGCCACCAGAATGGCCTTCATCTTCATACAGATGTACTTTATCTTTCTCAACAACGAGGTTAGTAGAAACTTTATTTTTGAAAATTCACACAATACTTATGGCAAGTTTTTGGAAATATTTTAAATCAAGCACTATAAGCTACTGTGGCCAAACAAATTAAAAAAAGGAATGTATGTTTTTAAATATCGAAAAAATTTGCTGTTACATAAAAATCTTACCAAATTAATAACTATTCCAGATGAAAGTATACAAACACAAGATTGTGGCCAGGTTCGGTTTAATGCACATGGTCGGAACTAACCTCAGCGTGTGGTTGAATGTATTGGTTCAGGAAACGAAACACGAGATATTGACCTTCTACGACCCGGAGAACAAGACCATTGGACTTTCGCACAGACTAGGTGAGCATTGAAATTTATTAATCATTTTTGAACTTCAGCAAGTTTATGACCAACAAATATATGACCTGATATATGATCAACAAAACTTGATGATATTCCTTTTAATAACATATTCTGTTCATTTTAAATGCAAGGACAATTGAGGCCATCAGCGCAAAAGTGGCCTAACCCACAATTTTTCATAATCATATGTATATTGTAATTTATTTAAAATATAATAAATTTTGATGCAAAACCGGCCTGTCCATAGTTTCACCCATAGATAACAGATGGCTTTGTAAGCTTTGTATTGTTTTTTTGCCCAATATAATTCAAATTCATGAAAAACATAAACCTCATTGCTCCATAATAACTGTAGTAAGCTTAGGCCACTTTTGCGCTTACGGCCTCAATTCACCTACGAAGTAAACGAAAATAAAATCGATCCGAACGTATAGAAAGAGAATGAAATAGAAAGGGTTGCACTGATCGGAAAGATATAGTTTTTCGTCAAATTTGGCAAAGACCCTTTCAAAATTTCTATATCTAAAAATGAATTGCTGTTCGTTAGTCTCGCTAAAAGTCGAGAACGGTTGAACCGATTTGGCTAATTTTTGGTCTTGAATTATTTGTGGAAGTCCATAGAAGGTTTAAAAGGTAGATAAATATGAAAATGCTCGGAATTAAATAAAAATAACAATTTTGTTTTTCCTTTGATGTGTCCCCCGTCTTTTATTTATCGATTGAGGCAATACGAAGTCTGCTGGGTCGGCTAGTATAATAATATAAAGCGAAAAACCGTTGCTATTGTTCCGTGCTATCGAACTACGCACAGCGCGACTTCATCAATCGATATTTTTGTTTCTTTGTGTTTACATGAATAAAATAGTGGTAATCGAATCGCCCTTGTAGAAAGTACTATAAACTTATTTTATAATATAAACTAAATGAAACTGACTACGTTGGGATAAATGATTACTGTATTTCTGAAAGCAGTTGGTGTCTTGAGAGAAAGAAAGATAGAAGAGATAATTTTTTTGTAGAGAAAAACAATTAACATTGAAAATCAGTCAACAGGCAAGTATAATTAATTATACAACGGGCAGTTAAAAGCAATCTCTTCTAGACAACTGTTTTAATGTAGATAAATTATGAAAAAGATTAAGTTAACTTGCTGTATACTATTTTTAAAAATATGCAGAGATATCTATCTATTAACATAGACCAAACATCTATGCATGCATGTTATTAAAAAATTAAGAAAAATAAAAACATATATACCTTAAAATCTTGATTATTAAAAAAAAAAAAACGACTGGTAATCTCGTAACCTCAATCAATGACTGACATTGACATTCATCTTCTTTTAAAACAAATCTAGTGTGTCAATGTGCACTAACTGACAATATAATATAAAGATCTTTCCACGTGTATACCTACGTGAAATCACAATAAAATTTAATTACTAAGAAAGTCAAAGGTAATTCTTACATTTAGTAAGGGTTGGGTGTAATAATTAATCTGGTATATGAATTTAATAACGGTGAAATATTGACAGCTGCTATTATTTAAAGATTGCTTCAACCGTCAGAGTTGAAATCCATTACCGGTATCAGCCTTATAATTTTGAAACATATTAACTAAATCCGAGTTTTATATTTTTAATTCGTTGGATCGCAACATTGTCACGTTCGAGACTCTATTATGTAAAATGTAAATTTGTTTTACGCTTAATTTATGTAAATGTTGTAACATATGATCTGTATATTCAGGCACCACCCCCTGGTAGGTCAAATTAATATCTATAGACTTCGGTAACTGCTTAACACCTGGGGAGCCGTGAGTTCGTTCACTCATCTAACTCATTAAGCAACGGGTTACGTTGAAAAATTCCGGTACATGAATAAAATTTTAAGGACAATGTAATAAAATAAAAAAACGTGTTAAAAATCTGTTTGGTGATATTTTACTGCCTCACGTTTTTATGTCAGTAAATAATATGGAAGAGATAACGCGAAGTTGATTAAGGTGAACTAATGATAGCCGTCAATAAATTACTCGGATGGCATTCCTTTGCCGCGAGCAAACCCGGAAGTTATTTGACCCAAATATTTACGAGGTTTCTAGATAGCGATCGAGGATAGAACGTATACGACGAATAACTTGGCTCCGTGATATTTTGTTTTCATTATTTATTTTTTGTTTCAGCATTCCAAAAGGCCTTCGCTTCTTTAGCTACTGAGGTGCCTCCATCACATCCGGCAGCGGCACATCTCCGCGTTCCGAGAGGGCTGAAAGGACCGCATCACATTTTCGAATGTAGACGTACTAACATAATGGGTACTCTCGTTCAAGATGCATCGCCTTTTTTGTTTCCTTGTACAATTGAGTATTCACTTATCTGTGCGGCTATACTTTACGTCATGTGGAAAAATATCTCGAAATATCCGTCTAAAGACGTAGCGGCAGCAATCGCCAAAGCTCGCATACTCGAAGGCTTAGCTTACAAAAAGTCCCCACATTTGTACAGCGTCGACTGCGCTAGAGCTCACAAGGGACTGTTTTTTGGAATTCTCGTATTAGTTCTAACGATTATATCTCTAATCTTGTTCTTCGTTTTGGTGTCTAAAAAGGAATACGCTTCATTGGCGGTTGTCGAAGTGAACATGTGTGAATTGGCTCTTTACGCTATGACGACTTTAGCTAGTTTGGCCGGAATGTTTTGTGTAAGAAATCTAAAGTATGACGGAAACCGAAATCTCGAACTCGATAACATACTTCTTGTTGGAGCTCAAACTGGCATGTTCATTTATGGCACGTTTACCATCATCGGAGGGCACTTCACTATAGAAAAGAACACGATTCTGATTTTGATCACTGCTTTATCTTCGTTAATCCAAACAACATGTCAGACGATGTTCATATTGGATGCGAGTCGTCGGTCAGCTAAGACTCCTGAACAATTGAGAAAAAAGCCTGGCAGGGAAATAGTGACGTTCTTATTGGTAACCAACTTAGCCATGTGGGCGATCAACACACTGGAGAAATCGCGCGCCGAATCTCATCCAGTCCAGTTGCACTTTTACGGACTCTGGGCTTGGACGATCATAACGCATGTCTCAATGCCGCTAGCGATTTTCTACAGATTCCACTCGACCGTTTGCTTGTGTGAGATTTGGAAGCGCGCTTACAAAATGAAACCTGCCTACATGTAGCGACGAATCCGAAGGTATTAAAGCCACCGGTAAAATATAATTGACTTTTGTGTAACGCATTCGTAATTTTTTCGAAGTTAGTCGGTGTTGGTTTATCTGGATGAAAGTGCCATAATTACATCTAAGTCGGATGGATAGTGAATACCGGAACTAATTTTATTAATCCTATCATTTTATTATTATGAATACATATTTATAAACGTGTAGTTTTGAACATGCTTAATCTATTATAATCCGGTGTACACTTATCTTGATATTAGTTTCGAAGTTGACTGCTATATGTTAAGTTATTGTATTTAAAATATTTTAACGTGTTATTTATTTGTAGCTTTTTGAGACGCTTTAATGTTATTAGCGAAGGTGCGTGCGTTGTTGATATCAGTATTTTGCGAATAAACGGGTTTATACGTTTGGTTTTAATGCTTTAAACGTAGAAGTTATTTTTTTTTCTCATGATTATAGCGTTAATAAATGTATAGTTAAAATATTGGATATATTATAAGTAGATTATGTGTTCGTCTTTCGTCATGTTCATTAATTAGATGTAGCTAGGTGTAAGTTGTTCCAAGATGTGGCCCGCATAAACATTCCAGTTTTTTTAATAGTTTTCTTTACTATTTTATTAACATCCTCACGTACTCAGATTTAAATGACAATGTCTTCCATTAGATTATATTGTTTTATACACATTTCTGTTAGAACACAAACCTGTAGACTGTAGAGTTAAATGATAAAGTAAATACCTAAATAAAACATTTTCCATAGTTAAAATGGGAGCAATGAATTATCGACCTAATATTTTTTTGGGAATTTTGGATGTTTTATCGAAAGAAAAAAAAAAGAGTAAAAACTTGCAGTTACAGATACATGTACGAAGAGATAATAATACGTTTTATTATTATAACGAGTGTAATCTTATAGTCTGAATTTATATTTGAGATTTGTAGGTGTATTTATTCGGATGGAAATGTAGTGTCAGTATTTTGGATAAACTTTTATTAGTAGAGATTAACGTGCTGCGTATCCAGTAAGTAGATGAAATATGAACACCAAAGTTTTATAAAGGGTAGGAAATTTGGAGCTTACTATTATAGATGTCAGATCATGACTCGGTCGGTACTACAATACACAATGTTACAATAGAATTAGCTAATAAACATTACGTCCATTGCATTAGGTTTTATGAAGCATAAAGCATTCATTTATTGACAGAGATAAAAATATTTAAAGAAATTTTACGAGGTTCATTTGGCATTGCATAGTTCAAATGTAATTTACATTTCGTCTAGAATTGCATGTAACTAGATTTAGAAAACTTTATATACCTTCTCATAGTTTGATGTCGTAAAATAAGGTATAATCAATCGTTTCTAATATTTGAAACTGTAACAAATAAGCAATTTTGTAGGTCATATTCAAATATTAAGATTACAGAAGAAGTACCTTACAGAAATACATTACAGATAACAGCTGATTCTGTAGGCTCAATCAAATCTTACTTTAACTAAAGTGTTTCTAAGTTATTCACGGATAATTATTATTAGGGCAGTATAATCGGAGTATAAGATGTATCGGTTGAGTCTTACCTCTGTTTCCACTATTATTAATAACTAAAGATATTGTTAGTAATATTTTACAGCCACGTGAGTGAACGCTGAATAATGTTCATCATGATGACGGCAGGGTCACTAAATAATGTATCATTCCAACTAATACAAAAAAATAAATAGTTATTTAGTGACCCTACTCTTATCGATCCCAGATGTATCGATTTGTTGAATTTAATTAATCTCTGTATTTCGAGTTTTTACTGTGTAGATGTGTATAATATGCGTTCAAATACCTCAAATTTTATGTAATTGCTGTTTTATTGTGTTTAATCAATCGATATGTTAAATCGTATGCATCTAATTGTTTTTGCATTTTCATAAAAATGACAATTTGAGTTTTATGTTGAACAATTTTCTGTTGTCCTACAAGTTAATGTACTACGCAGAAAATAGTGCTTGTTATTTTTATATTATTATTGTTTCGTGTTGAATAAACACTAATAAAATATTTGATAGATTTCTATAACAACGCTCAATGGTGTCCGCATGACTAATTTTTCATAAGATCTTTTTAAGTAACAGCTCAAAACATTAGTCAACAATTTGATTGGTTTTATTCAAACTAGAATATGAACTCATCAAATAGGAGGTTTGCAGCTGGTAAAATGATAATTGAGATAATGAGAGATTGATGACTATTTAAATCCTGTATGCCATGAAAACACATTGAAATACACATAATAATATGTATTATAAAATATATAATAATATATAGTATAAGTGTTGTTTTGAAACGACCCGATGATAGTCCACATGAATTCTCAACTACAATCAGTATTTTTGTTAAAGATATTTTGAATTTAAGGTGTAGTTAATTTTGTTGTTAGTCGTCGACGATCGCGTCAACGGTCGATCGGGGATCATCGGGGTGACGCCCCGGGTCTGGTTGTATTGTTGACCGTGGAAACCCGAGGTCAGAACCCGATACCCGGATTCTGACCTCGGGCGGAAATCGAACGTCGGGAGTCGTTAGGTGGGTAGGGATCTAAAACCATCCTTTGGCCCGCGGTCAGCTCCGAACATTTGTGGACCGTTAGTGCTTATGTACCCCGCGCGCCCTCATGCATGAGGTTTGATGCCATGCCCGAAAAAAAAGTAACTACTTTGGCAGAACGAAATTAACAGTAAAAGCGATACAGCTTACATTTGCTAATCCTAGTACCGGTTCAGTGATACTTTCAGTCTTATGTTTATATGTATATATAATATATAAATGCGATGTATTCATGCGTTGAAAAAACAATTATATAATATCATGGAATATGTAACTTCATACAAATAATACAATACATGATAAACAGTTACATCCACGTATACAAATTAATATGATTTGTTGCTATTTTAATGTGTTATTATTTTATTATGTTATTGTTGTAAGTGTGCATCGTTAACTGCATATTTTAATATCTTTCGATCTCTCGAAGAGATTGCTCTTAGTAATAGGACCGCCCATTGTCCTTTTGTGTAGAACGTTTTGCATTTGTTTTTCATTATCTTGACGTACAATCAAACTTTCTATGCTTCCTAGTACACGAGCCAGCAATGCAGATGTAGCATTGAGGGTTCCGTATAAAGGAATTGCATACTTTTACTGAATACAAATGATCTTATTGACCACCGTATATTTGTATATAAATTTTGGATTCACATAGCTTATATCGATTTTTTTAATTGATGTTAATTAGAGTAGCTTCATTTATATGATTATTACCAAAACTGCTTAGCTACTACGAATTCAGAATTGCCTAGACATAAAAGATCAGAGGTACTGACGTATTTCAAATAATTGCTAGACCGGCGATGGAGTCGCCATTTAATCTTTATTGTGCTAACCCTTTTAGGTACAGCGGTGTAGATTACTGTAGATATGTAATTGATAATTACTTACTTCATCCAAACATAAAACCTTTAATATACTTTAAGGAAATATTAAAAAATGGCTTACTAGTATTATAAATTGGATGAGGAACATTTATTGTGCTCAAATTAGTTTTCAATCATCCAAATAACACTAAATTTTAATGGTATATATAATAGCCGGCAAACTTCTTGAGCATTTGTTGACGTAGTGGGGGTAAGTTTGCGCATGGTACACTCACGTGCAAAAACATTATTTACTCTGCGTCATAATACAATTAAATTATTAAAATCAACATATGTATTTATTTATATATTTATGAGAACATCAACAAAAAATACAGGTTAATAATTGTAATAATTTAATCTTGGGGTAAAATAGATATTCCTTCTATTAAGTCAAAACTAGAGCTGTTGCCAGGTCTTGGTTCAGTTAAAGCGAAGCTGGTATTTGTAATTTTTTTTTCGTTATCATAATCTTGACCATCATCATCATCACTGTTTTCATCACCCGAGTCGCTATCATCGTGATGAGTCGACATAGGGCTCATCGGCGTAGTTTACAACTCGGTCGATTCGGTCTTCTTTTTTGTCTATAATTAATTATTTTTTGAAGATATTCGATTCGTAGTAATCGAATGTTACTTTTTTCATTTACCAGCTTCCGATTATTTTCTGTTCTTTTTTTCCATCTGAAGCCTAGCTCTTTCATAATTCGTCGTAAGCTTCATTCCGAGCCATTAAAATTTATATCTTCTTTAAATTTTTCGAAGCCTTTCTACGGTACGGAGTTTCGCTGCTTATTATGTAGTTATTATGATTACATCTTTTTATTACAGATTGAACGAAACTATCCATTCCGGTAACTTTCTTCTTCCCTGATCTTTTCTTACCCGGAGTCCCAAACACGGCGAGCAAGCCAGAGCCTTTAGCTTCGCTAATAATGCACCTAACAGTACTCACGGATGTTTTTGTTGCTTCCGAAGTCTGTTTTACTTTTCCATATCATTCTGCCCCTGTTTTATAATGAAGCAATATACGTCGTACACAATTTTTCTACCCTTTCTTTTGAATACTACACCAGTTTGTCGCGGCATAGTGTATTTTTTATAAAAAAATAACAAACACTCAACAAATAGCAATGGCAACAAAGTCAACAAGCAATTATAACAAATAACTTAACGATTAATAACGATAGACTTTTCACTGTACGCAAGCGTACTTTTGGGAGCAAGCGGAACGAAGGCGCGGTGCGGGACGCAAGGTTCGACTGATCTACCAATAACAACGCGCTCGATACGATTTCCCCTGCCGTCGCGCTTCACCCTCACCACCAAAGTGATCTAAAATTCGGTTCTGCGCAGTCAAGGTCATTTGCTCAAGAAGTTTGCCGGTTACTATACTCGTAGATTCAATTGTCAGATTTTTTAAAGCATTCGAATGTTTTTATATCATTCTGTATCAATGTTGTTTCTCTATTTAATAAAAAAAAATATTCTTCTTGATGTCACATGTTAGTTTATATTCTTTTAAAATATTATTCATAGATGTCACATGTTATAAACTATTTTGGCCACTTTTTGGCCAAACTATAGAGGTTGGGCCAAACTTTACATTACGGACACTTATCAATCGTTTCTGCGAACCCATGACGTTTTAAGCATGGGATTTTAGTATGTTGTGTGTATTAGATATTACTGATCTTTTTTGAATTTTCTGAACACGTGCTCAAAATTTGTCTCACGTGACGATTGCTCTCGTATGTTATAGAATAATAAACACAAGTGGCGGTAGCCACCATACTACAACACAAGATATGTATTTGACAAATGCCTGAATCTCACTTACGGCATTTTCAAGATAAGCTTGCATAAATACAAGTTTATTTATTTATTTTTTATTGCTTAGATGGGTCGACGAGCTCACAGCCCACCTGGTGTTAAGTGGTTACTGGAGCCCATGGACATCTACAACGTAAATGCGCCACCCGCCTTGAGATATAAGTTCTAAGATCTCAGTATAGTTACAACGGCTGCCCCACCCTTCAAACCGAAAGGCATTACTGCTTCCCGGCAGAAATAGGGAGGTGGTGGTACACTACCCATGCGTACTGACAAGAGGTCCTACCACCAGTAATTACGCAAATTAAAGTTTTGCGGGTTTTTTTATTTTTATTACACTATGTTATTCCTTCACCGTGGAAGTCAATCGTGAGCATTTGTTAAGTACGTATTTCATTAGAAAAAATGGTAGCCGCCTGGGAATCGAACACCGGCGCATCGCTAGATATGTAGGTACGAATACACCGGACGTCTTATCCTTTAGGCCACGACGACTTCAAAATGAACGAACACGAATATTATTTAAGTTCGTATTAGATTAGAAAATGTCTTTGGTTATTTAGATTATCATCGGCATAATCGCAACGCTACATCTATACGAATACATCGGGAGTCTTAAACTATATTTTTTTATAAATAACCTACATCTTTATATCGAGTAATGAGTACCTTAGCTTATTCCAACTAATAAAGTAACAAATATAGTAATGAGTTCCTCGTCTGTTCTCTTAAATTGCCTAAATTTTGAAGTTTAGGACTGCATTGCTTTAGCAGATATGTTCGTAAGTACGATAAAAGGTAATTAATTATTCGCGGGGCTATACGTTCCGTGAATATGCCGCGAATATAAAAACTGACAATGAAATGCGCGTTTATAAAAGGTATTCGGTTGGATACCCACATATTGGAATCCTTTTTAACAATGAATGTACCGATGTACCGATTAAATCCGCGAATAGAAAAATCTTTAGCCGCCAACATAGGAGTTGGGTCCCATTTTGTTTTCCGCGATAGAAGGAAGCGCTATTAAGGAGCTTTTACTATAGTTACAAATAATAGTAATGATAGAATATGGGCATACAGTATTAATTTAATAAATTGTAGTAACAGTGTTATTAAAGAGTTTAATTAGCTTGTCCCTTCTCCATCCACACCAAATATTCGTTAATTCTTATGATGTTAACTTTTACATTTTTATGTAATTTTATTGCTTTTTATAAAGTTAATAGTGATACTAGCATTAACGTTTTAAATTCTATTTGTGTCGTAACTATATTTATTAAACTAAAATTATGTATATTTAATACATATAGAATAGTATAGCTCTAAGACTGTCCTTTAAATGTTTGATGTTTCCGAACAAATAAAATTTTCTTGTATTTTACTCTAAATTATATTTTTGTTTTATTCAGACACCTATTTGATATAACAAAGTACCGTAAAACGGGTGATTAGGGATTTAGAGGTGAATGGGGAAAAACCAGGAAAATCTTTCGACGCTCAATATTCGTTTTTTATTAGTTGCAAAATCTTTCATTTTTTGTAGTTTAATAGTAGAATGTTGAAAGTTCACAAAACAACTCTGAATACGCTTGATAATAGCTGCTAACTTTAAAAAAATTGCATTTCAAATTAACTTCTTGTGGTGATAATTATTTTAGTGCTAGAAACTTTGCACTCTTTTATTTATTTGATATAAATAGAAGACGACTGTGATTTATAAAGGTTATTTAGTGTTTGATTTCATTCGATTTTTACTTTGACAGCTGTCAAATTAGGGTGACGTTTGGCGTTAAGCTCTGACGTTTGCCGAAATATTGGTAATTTATGTCGAAAAAAAAACCTTTTTTGGGTCTCTCCACCCACGTGATCAACCTTTGAACCCGCCAGAGGGCCCAGCGGGCAGTGATCAGAGTTTTTCAGGACCGGACATCAGCTATTTGATCTGCCGGTTCAATACATTTTGACGTCATATAACGTCACATGTGACGTCACAGACTCATTTTTCACACAGCCTTGGTGCCTCTTCCTACCTAGCAATGATTTTGACATTTGAGGTTTACGTAAAATTACTTTGGGTTTTTTTTTGACAACTCTAAAATAAGGTTGACGTTTTCTTTATAACTTTGACGTCTTCAAAATAAGGTTGACGTTTCGGTTATAACTTTGACGTCTTCAAAATAAGGTTGACGTTTTGGTTATAGCTTTGACATCTGTCAAATAATGTTGACGTTTTGGTTATAACTTTGACGTCTTCGATATAGCTTTGACGTCTTACCATTTCTATAAATTTCCTTCGATTTTTACTTTGACAACTGTCAAATTAGGGTGACGTTTGGCGTTAAGCTCTGACGTTTGCCGAAATATTGGTAGTTTATGTCGAAAAAAAACCTTTTTTGGGTCTTTCCACCCACGTGATCAACCTTTGAACCCGCCAGAGGGCCCAGCGGGCAGTGATCAGAGTTTTTCAGGGCCGGACATCGGCTATTTGATCTGCCGGTTCAATACATTTTGACGTCATATGACGACACATGTGACGTCACAGACTCATTTTTCACGCAGCCTTGGTGCCTCTTCCTACCTAGCTATGATTTTGACATTTGAGGCTTACGTAAAATTCCTTTGGTTTTTTTTGACAACTCTAAAATAAGGTTGACGTTTTCTTTATAACTTTGACGTCTTCAAAATAAGGTTGACGTTTTGGTTATAACTTTGACATCTGTCAAATAATGTTGACGTTTTGGTTATAACTTTGACGTCTTCGATATAGCTTTGACGTCTTACCATTTCTATAAATTTCCTTCGATTTTTACTTTGACAACTGTCAAATTAGGGTGACGTTTGGCGTTAAGCTCTGACGTTTGCCGAAATATTGGTAGTTTATGTCGAAAAAAAACCTTTTTTGGGTCTTTCCACCCACGTGATCAACCTTTGAACCCGCCAGAGGGCCCAGCGGGCAGTGATCAGAGTTTTTCAGGGCCGGACATCGGCTATTTCATCTGCCGGTTCAATACATTTTGACGTCATATGACGACACATGTGACGTCACAGACTCATTTTTCACGCAGCCCTCTTCCTACCTAGCTATGATTTTGACATTTGAGGCTTACGTAAAATTCCTTTGGTTTTTTTTGACAACTCTAAAATAAGGTTGACGTTTTCTTTATAACTTTGACGTCTTCAAAATAAGGTTGACGTTTTGGTTATAACTTTGACATCTGTCAAATAATGTTGACGTTTTGGTTATAACTTTGACGTCTTCGATATAGCTTTGACGTCTTACCATTTCTATAAATTTCCTTCGATTTTTACTTTGACAACTGTCAAATTAGGGTGACGTTTGGCGTTAAGCTCTGACGTTTGCCGAAATATTGGTAGTTTATGTCGAAAAAAAACCTTTTTTGGGTCTTTCCACCCACGTGATCAACCTTTGAACCCGCCAGAGGGCCCAGCGGGCAGTGATCAGAGTTTTTCAGGGCCGGACATCGGCTATTTCATCTGCCGGTTCAATACATTTTGACGTCATATGACGACACATGTGACGTCACAGACTCATTTTTCACGCAGCCCTCTTCCTACCTAGCTATGATTTTGACATTTGAGGCTTACGTAAAATTCCTTTGGTTTTTTTTGACAACTCTAAAATAAGGTTGACGTTTTCTTTATAACTTTGACGTCTTCAAAATAAGGTTGACGTTTTGGTTATAACTTTGACATCTGTCAAATAATGTTGACGTTTTGGTTATAACTTTGACGTCTTCGATATAGCTTTGACGTCTTACCATTTCTATAAATTTCCTTCGATTTTTACTTTGACAACTGTCAAATTAGGGTGACGTTTGGCGTTAAGCTCTGACGTTTGCCGAAATATTGGTAGTTTATGTCGAAAAAAAACCTTTTTTGGGTCTCTCCACCCACGTGATCAACCTTTGAACCCGCCAGAGGGCCCAGCGGGCAGTGATCAGAGTTTTTCAGGGCCGGACATCGGCTATTTGATCTGCCGGTTCAATACATTTTGACGTCATATGACGACACATGTGACGTCACAGACTCATTTTTCACGCAGCCTGGGTGCCTCTTTCTACCTAGCTATGATTTTGACATTTGAGGCTTACGTAAAATTCCTTTGGTTCTTTTTGACAACTCTACGTCTTGCGATTTCAAAAATTTACTACGATTTTTATTTTGACAACTCCCAAATAGGTTGACGCTTTGGTTATAGCTTTGACGACTCCAAATAGCTTTGACGTCTTACCATTTCTATAAAGGACAATGCCCAAAAGTGGGCCAACTTTATGTCAAAACTATTTGTTCTTGAAAAACTATGCCTTATTTTTTCACGTTGTTTAGTTTATGTATCAACATTTCTTTCAACCTGGCATTGTTTTACAAAAAAATAAATTACTTATTTGATAACATCCCAAAACTGAGTGCCATAGTTTTTAAATTCGCCAATAGGCAAAGGGCTTAGCCCATACAGCCTTATAGTAAACCTTTAAGCTGCCAAACGAGAGTCGTCTGTGACTTGAAAAACAAATAAAAAAAAAAGATAATGGTTATAATTCGCAGACTTTTTAGTTTATTTTTGTTCAATTCAATATTTATATATTGTAATAATAATCATTACTTAAAACCATAAATTATTTAATATTTTTAGATATTATGGATTCCATTAGTAAAAATCTCAATGGCCTACCATTACTCTATTCATATTATGTATGATCAGAGAGTTTTGGCAGCAACCCGAGTGAAGCGTCACGTTAAGTTTTATTTTAATGTTTTTTTAATAGTTTATTATGATGTATAATATATAAAATGGGCGTCGTTTTGTGTATTAAACGTTAATAATCGTTGTTCACGATTATTGAGGCATTGGAATAAAACTGTGGCTAACATAGCAGTGACTGTTTTTTTTTTTTCAAGATATAAGGTCTGCGGAAATTCACGCTCACTCAATGTGCTATTCATCGAGTTGACGTCAAAACTCCCAAAAAGCAATAAAAAGAGATACACCAGCTTATTATTGAAAAAAATATATAGATATATAACTACGACAGACTAGGCTGTATAGGCTACGCTCTTTGCCTGCTTATTGGCGAATTTAAAAACAACAACAACAATATCGTTGCCGGCTTCCGGATTTTCATTTAATTTTATTATTATTATGAGGATATAATAATAATAATAAAATGTACGTAAGGGCTTATTTCTAGCAACATTAACCACAATTAACTTATTTAATACTGTAAATAATGATGACAGCGATTATTGATTTCGAAGAAAACAATTAACAACTTAATTTTAGCTGCAGAAAAAAAACAGATTTCTTTTAAATCTGGTTGAGAATATAAAAATAATTTTCTGAATATGAAACGATATTTCTTTATCTATCAAATTGAGTTCAAACCATCATGACCCTATGTGATGAACCGTCATGATCTATGTGACATTGGACTGGATGGTAAGGACGTCAGAATCATCCGCAACCTGTACGAGAAGCAGGTGGATAAGAGTAGAAAATGAGGAAACCGACCACGTTGAGATCTGTCGTGGGGCCGGCAGGGGTGTGTCTTATCCCCGTTGCTTTTTAATGTCTACTCAGAGGCTGTGATGTCAAAAGCTCTTGAAAACCTTGAAGTGGGAATAGGAATCAACGGCAGGGTCGTTAACAACTTGCGTTATGCGGACGACACTATCCTTATTGTAGCATCGGAAGCCGATTTGCAAGCAATTGTGAATAAGGTTAATGAGTACAGCGAGGAAGCCGGGTTGTCGATAAACATAAACAAGACCAAGTTCATGGTAGTCTCAAGAAACCCGGATTTGAGTTCAAGCGTATCTGTAGCTGGGAAACAACTAGAGCGGGTACGACAGTACAAGTATTTAGGAGCTTGGGTAAATGAAGCATGGGAATCTGATCAAGAAATCAAAACCCGGATAGAAACTGCTCGAGCCTCTTTTAATAAAATGAGGAAAGTTCTTTGCTGTCGTCAACTGAATATACAGCTCCGAGTCAGGCTACTCATGTGCTATATCTGGCCTATCGTCATGTATGGTTGCGAAACGTGGACCCTGAATGAGGACACTACAAGACGCCTACAGGCATTCGAGATGTGGTGCTACCGTCGCATGTTACGCATTAGTTGGACGCAGAGGGTCAGGAACGAAACCGTGCTTCAGCGCGTTCATATGTCCCGGAAAATGTTGCCTGCTATCCAAAAGCGCAAGATAGAGTATCTCGGCCGCGTGCTCAGGAACGATCGATACATGCTGCTGCAGCTGATAATAATGGGCAAAGTGGACGGAAAGAGACGTGCTGGGCGAAGAAAAAAGTCATGGCTCCGGAATATCTGGGAGTGGACCGGTATTGCCTCCGTCGAACAGCTGTTCCGGCTGGCTGCTGACAGAAAGGAATACAGAAAGCTAACGGCCAACCTTCAGGATTGAAGAGGCACTGAAAGAAGAAGAACATCATGACCCGACAACTTTTTTTAGGGGCCCAAACGCCCTAAGAAAGTGGGCATTGTCCTTTCCTTCGATTTTATTGTGACAACTTTCAAATAAGGGCGACGGCTTTAAGCTTTGATGTCTATCGAAAAAGTGATCATTTGTGTAGGTACTCGTGGATTTCCGAATTTCGAGTATACCAAGGCGCCGACGAGAGTACCCTCAGGATACTGTTTTGAGCTCTCTGGATGTACATAATGTTGGATTTGCTGGCTGTCGACCACAACTGTATTCCATATGTCCAGATCAGTTTCATTATTGAGTAATGTACCCTTAGTTTGTTGGATAAGGCAGCCTGTCTATTGAGAAGCCAGAGCAGGTTCTAAATCTAAGGTTAATTTCGTTACGCTTCGTTTTTATTTGGTCGTTCCATGTCATCTTTTGACGAAATCCACATTCCCGATCCTGCGGAAAGAATGGAAAGCAGTCGACGTCGCCCCAAACACGTCATTTCGGATCCTCCCGATCCACTAACGTTGCTTTTACCTCAAGCACCGGTCACCGTTCTCGTCGAACCTGTCGCTTGCGACGAAGGGCTCGACGAGTAAATTAACCCTCAGACACAGCCCACTGAGTTTCTCGCTGGATCTTCTCAGTGGGCCGCGTTTCCGACCCGGTGGTAGATTGTGCGAAGCACGGCTTTTGCTAGGATTCATGTTAGCAACGTTGTCAGGTTTGATCCCCGTGAGCTCACCTGTAGTTAAGGTTCCGCTGAAATAGCCTCTCAAGGCAATCAGCTTAGGTAGGAAGAACAAAAAAAAGTGAAATCCAAATTGCCTGATACAGATATAAATGTTATAAAAACTAAAAACTTCTAATTGGTATGAATCAAATCAAATCACATCAAAAAATTTTTGTTCAACATAAATGAAAGTACCTACTTGTTGAACGTCAAAAGAACTACCGCCAATTCACAAAAACTAGCCTCCGTCCTGAGAAGAATTGGCAAGAAACTCAGCGAGCATGTATTTTTTTTTAATATTAGATTTCTTTTTTTAATTGTAGATTTTTTTTTAATATTCATTTTTACAATGAGTATTATAACAATTATTGCAATATTGAAATGCCCGGAGCGAGCAACTCATTCCTATTTTGTGCAATCTTCTAATGGTTTTCAATAATACTGTTAAGCGCAGGAACTTGGCCGAAGTACAAATTAAAACTTTATTTAACAATTAGAGCATTTAAGACACATTATACAATTCACAATTGAGGCCTATAAAATCAAGGGCAGCTAAATCCAAGTCTGTCAAATATTCAGGTAAATTAAAAAAATCGGCCCTAAACACGTCATTACGGATCCTCTGGATCCATCGAAGTTACTGCTCTTGCTAGGACAAGTGTTAGAAACACTCCTGGTTTGACAAGCTGAAATAACTTTGTTAAAGCAGATGTATAAAGAATGAGAATATTACTAATAATCTGAATTTTAAATGATAAATCTTCGTTTATTAGTAATTAGAACGGAGTAATTATAAAATTTTTGAACTGAATTTGTTAGAGATATAGCTGCATTTGTTATAACATAAAAACACTAAAGCGTATCCAACTAACTAAACAAGATAGCGCCATTGTTAATCAGTTTTACGTCATTAAGGCGTTTAGCTGCCTTTGATTTTATAGGCCTCAATTCTCTTCTCTCGTCTCGTTTCATGTGATCCGTTCGCTGCTTTGCTTCCAGTAGATCCGCTTACTAACTACGTTCATGTTAACTCTGCAACGCTTTTATAATTGACTAGCGGCCCGACCCGGCTTCGCTTAGGTAGTAGCGCACGCGATGTAAAGATTTTTTTTTTTAAATATAATAAATATAGTCTATGGCACCCTGGGATAACGTAGCTTTCCAACATTGAAAGAATTTTTCAAATCGGTCCAGTAGTTTCGGAGCCTATTCAATACAAACAAACAAACAAATCTTTCCTCTTTATAATATTAGTATAGATCAGCAATAGGTAGTGTAGCCAAAAAAAACCAACGTGCTTAAAACTTCATATCAAAACACTTCCAAACAATGTGCAGGATTTTCGAAAATATTCAGGTTGCAGCATACATTATGTTGAGTGAAAACCCTTTGAGGTATAATATGTTGTTTCACCATATATGATCCAGATAAGTGCCAGTTGTCCATATACGAAATGGGTAACTCTCACCATTCCGATGTTCTTTATCTCATCACATAGAACGCACAAGCTTTTTACAGAGACAGTCTTGTTGTTGCATTGCTCCACTTTTAATAGAAAGGATCTTTGTTGAATAAATAATACGTACGAGATATTTCTGTAAAGTATTGCTGTGAAATTCAGGTTTTAGCATTGATATTTTTTTTTACCATTTTAGTTCTTAACGATAATTTTTGAACTAGACATTTCGATATCTGTGTGTCTAGGTGGGATAGAATAAAATAAAAGGGAGAGCAGATTGCGCTCTCTGCCCGATTATTATTGAGCTAACCGTACTTGACCTAGGAAATCTGTTGTGAGTCGCGATCAATCGTAATACTCTATATACCAAGAGTATTACTTTCTCGACCGGATTCTTGCATTGTCAATCGCTCCTACATACACATAATATAAATTTATATGAACGATTAATTATTGTATGTGAAGAAGATCGTTTTAAAACTTGCTGCAAAACTCATTTTAATATACAATAGATTTTGTAGGGCACGAGAGTGTCTTACATTCGAGTAAATTTAAATAAGAAACAAACAAAAAAAAAATGGTTGTCTGTAAAGTCGATTTACGGACGATAGTTTTACGTGATTAGAGAAACATTGATAAAAAATTGCACACTTTTATGAATTTAATTGAATTATTATTACTGATTTATCATTATTTTGTTAAAATACAGAGAAGGAATTAATATTAATCGAACATTACAATTTTTTCGATAAATTAACGCTTGGGCCGATCGTGCCTATAGAGAGATATAGCCTTGGCTTGTTCCGCGCTGTCGCTTGCATGCACAGGCTTAAGCGGAACGTGACACTTTTTCGTGCGTGCAGCCGGTGTTCATCGATTTATAAGACGTTATCACGTCAAAAAAATATTTATCGTGGCGTGCAACCTTTGATAGGACATACAACCTACAACGACTAGACATAAATTAAGACCAGAGACTTGACAGGTGATTCGAAAACAAAAGAAGAAATGGAACGAGGATGAACGTGACTGGCAGTGGTCATTCTTTTCAATGCCTTCTTAAAAGACATACACGAAATAGACGAAAAACGAACGAACCGACCGTTCAATCTTATTTAATAGTGTTATAGTTAATTTTATTGACGGTTGGTCGTAGCTTTATAGACATTTATGCTGTTATGTCTCTGGTTTCGGTATCCACTAAACACCAGGTCGGACGGGAGTTTATACCTAGCCATCAGGAACAAAAAAATACAGAATATTAAAAAAACCTTTGAGCGTGATAAATATCTATACTATTATAATATTATACATAATATCATACTATTATAATATTATACATAATATATAATATGTGAAGGTGTGTTTGTGTGTAAGCTTCCTTTCTCGTCAACACAAAGCAACGGATTGACATTAACTTTTTTATATTTATAGTTATAGATCATGAATGAAAGTGACTGTAGGGACACAGTTTAGTAGCGCATGCAGTTTTGTACATCGCTTGTATTAGTCAGTTGTACATAGCCCACCCGACACGTCAGACACTTGTGACAATATACGGAGTAAAATTGGAACTATTATAAAGGGCAGTTTACCCCCTTTACATTGCATCAGCAACCGTACAATGGCATAGACGTTTTATCCCGAAAAAACATCTCATTTCCACTGAAAACTATGTTTTATTAGTTTTAGAAAAATTACGTTACATTTTCGATAAAATAAACGACACTTACCTTGACCACGGAGCGAAGCCCCAAGTGACAGCTAGTGATCTACATAATATTTATTGCAAGTGCAGCGTGGCCGTGATCAAGCCATGGCGAAATATGGTGAATAGGCTCTAGAAAAACTCAATGTCATTCAAATTGATCTATTTATTTTTATATGGGCTTACTCACGGCCTTCTGGGAGTTACGTAGGTATACTTATATACTAAGGGCGAATTTACATTACAAAATTAGTGGCATGAAATTAATTTCGTGATATTAGTTTTACCAAAAATTTCACGTGTAGGTAATTTAAGATTTTCGTAATGCATGCATTAATTTCATGAATGTAAATAAGTTTCATGCCCTGCGCGATATTTTGGTGAAATTAGTGTCATGCAACTAATTTTATAGTGAGACGCGACGTGAACTGTGAACTAATGTCGCCATATATTATATAATTTCCAACGTTTACCCCCAGGTTGATGCAATTTTTGAGCAACATGTCACATACAATAAGGCGATGATCGTATTATATTTCACTCGCTGCTACTTGAGAAAGTTTCTTTTCGCAGTATCTATAGCCATAATGCTTTTAAACACAATTAAAATTATTAAAGTCCATTGTCGGTTATCAAAAAAATTTCGTGAAGAGCCATTAAATTTATAATTACGAGGTGATGTAGATGGTTCTATCAATAATTCTCAGTCATTGACATCTGACGCGTTCGCTGCTGTAAGCCACGATCCAATTAAACAGCTGCCAGAATATTTTTAACTCGTATGCTTACAATGAAAGTAGAACTATTGGATAGTAACGTACCTAATTCATAACGGTTTATTTCAGATTATACGCTGAGATAAATGTGTTATTATTGTTTTGCAGCATTTTATTCTTACGATGTGTGTTTATTAATAATAAATTATTGGAATTCGTTACTTCTTATCTGTCGTATACATTCAGTCAAGTTGCATAAAAAATATCGCTTCCCACGTCACGCCTACAACCGATTTTTGATTTATGAATGCATTATCCAACGAACAAAAGTAGTCCAACACACATTAGTGTATATAAATAATGGTGTTATAATAAAACGTCAAAGTCAAAGCGTGGCGTGCGCTTCGAATCGATTTCATTTTGAGGCATGTCGGCGAGTCGACCAAAACGGGGGTGGCGAACTATAGCGTCGCCTATGTTTTCATCTACGGTGCAAGAGGGTTTGCGTGTCTGGCCGTGGTACCGATGCACAATAGACTTGAACAGACCCGTGAATCTTAATAGGTATGGCTGTTTCTGAGCGCACGCCGACCGCGAGTTAGCGTCGAGCGTCGGAGTCGATCGCGCGTTTGCATCATTAAAATTTCGAGCGCGCGTAGTTTGTTTTTATTCCATTAAAGAATAAAAAAATAAAACTAGATTCATTTGACTTTCGACTATTTTGTGACAGATTAATAGCGTGTTCGTGCCGTGTCAGGTTTTAAAAGAGGTTTTTGACGTTTATTTAAGTGAATAGAGTGCTCGACTCCACGAAAGCATAATATAAGTGAACGAATATGGACACAATGGAAGTTGTCTGCTAGTAATTTTCGTCGAGAAAATGAAAGCGTAAGCATTATGTATTTCGTTGTTATTGTTCACAGTCACAAGTTCATAGTCACGAGATTGTTCGAGTTTAAATTCACGTATTGATCCGTGTATTTTATTATACGAACTAGCCTTTAATCGTTTGCCGAAGACCAGTTTGCAATGTGTCGGCGCAACTACATAATAATATGTACGTAATTACGGTCATAAATGTGGTTTGATCAAAAATAGTAGATTTTTAACTAATATTTTATTATGTGCTGAGCGTTGTTAGAATGTTACGCTTGAAATCATAATATTAAATAATGTTATGCATGAGTCGTTTTCACGGCTTAATCCCACGTTTATTACATTATACAAATCCGAGAAATTACGAAAAGTTTTTGCTGTCGTAAAAATTTTCGGGTATTCTTTAATTTAACATAGTGAGTATAAGTTTGTTTTGATATCACATAAATTTTCCACGTATGTATATTGTATTAATTACGCCCAATTATTTGATAATTGAGCAGGGTAGCAACAAAATGTTGTTCTAAGAAATGAATTTCGAAAAATGGTTCTACCTTTTTTTGGCAATGATCATTCAATCATTTCTGTGTCATCGAGCTATTGTACCTTCTATTGAAGACTTAAGAAGCAGTCTCATTATATCCAACAGTCCATTTATCATAAGACAATACTCGCATGCAAAGCATTAATTAGTACGCCGTCAAATTGTTTTGTTTGGCTGTTTGAATGTTGAATGGAGCCGTTCAAGACTCGTGTTTCGCGGTTTTTCTTGTGAAGCTTGTTCTAGTTAATACCGAAGCAATACGAGTAATCTTGTTATGATAACTAGGTATATTTGTGCATGCATTGAACTAGTTTGTAGCGGTGAAACGATGCCAGATATATCACAATGGGCTTTAAATCGCCGATCATCATTAGTAGTGATAAAGCAGCAGTGTATGTAAATCAATTCAAATTAGTTTCGCTTTGAAACTTGTTGTCTTGTTTTCTCACTGGTGGTAGGACCTCTTGTGAGTCCGCACGGGTAGGTACCACTCTCCTCCTCGAGTCGTGTTCCTCATGTCTGAGGGTCGTGACCACCATCACCGCTACCCCGCCTATTTCTGCCGTGAAGCAGTAATGCGTTTCGGTTTGAAGGGTGGGGCCAGCCGTTGTAACTATACTGAGACCTTAGAACTTATATCTCAAGGTGGGTGGCGCATTTACATTGTAGATGTCTATGGGCTCCAGTAACCACTTAACACCAGGTGAGCTCCACAGCCTACCCATCCCACCCATGGTGTGAGGTCCACCCATCTAAGCAATAAATAAATAAAAAAGAATTACGTTTTTTTATTGACCTTGTAGGCCGACGAGCATACGGAGCACCTGATGGTGAGTAGTTACTGTCGCCTATGGACTTCAGTAATAACAGGGGCAGAGCCTAGTCGCTGCCTACCATAAAGAGGTTTAGTTAGTTTTTTACTATTATGAGAAAAATTTAAAGTTTCGTGCTTGTTTTGTAGAATTGCTAAGTAAAATCGAAGATTTGTTTTGAAAACACAACTGTTCCGTTTTTGCATTTTACTCGTATATTTATAAAAGCTAACAATAAAAGGATGCTCTAAAATTTTCAGAATACTTTGTATAGTATTTCGTTCTTCCCATTAATAAAATAATTTTAAGCATCAAGTTTTTTTTATTTTTTATTGCTTAGATGGGTGGACGAGCTCACAGCCAAATTGATGTTAAGTGGTTACTGGAGCCCATAGACATCTACAACGTAAATGCGCCACCCACCTCGAGATCTAAGTTCTAAGGTCTCAGTACAGTTACAACGGCTACCCCACCCTTCGAACCGAAACGCATTACTGCTTCACGGCGGAAGCAGGCAAGTTCATTAATAGTTACTGACACACAGTTTCCAAATGTAAGTAATTAATAATAAAGGTTGATGTTGAGTTGAGGTAATTATGTTATTGGTGGTTTGTGCATATTGTGAGAATTCGCGGGTAGGATCGACCATCTTGATTACTTATACCGCGAAGCTTTCTGCGTCAAGTTTGAAAAGTAGAATAGGCATTATGGAGGAAAATAGAGTTGAAATGTAAATGATATTTTAAAATTCTACCTCTTATCTCTAATATAACACTCCTTGCACTTTATGAAAGGAAAAATTAACTTTATACTCTATTTCAATTACGAAGTCCCATGAGACAGATGTTATTATAATTTTATTGTGTGTGTGAATCAATTGTATAATGATTTAGATTGATTGTGTATTTTTAATACGCTTTTATTAGCTTCAGACGTATGTATGTATGTTTGTAACGGAATTTTTGAACATGATTTTGACCCCCTTCAAAACGTCGGATTAACTCGAAATTTGGTATAGATACTTATTAGTAACCGATGACAGCTCAATATTTTAAAAAATAATTTCAAAAATTGAAATTCACTAAAAAATGAAAAATAAATAATAGTTTAAAAAAAACTAAAATAGAACGCTTTTTTTACAATAAAATCATTTTTCCTTACACTATTTTTAATTCAGATTTACTAGAATTTATTTTCTATTTTTTAGTGGGATATTCTATAAAAGCGTATTTTTTTAGTTTTGTAAAACTATTTTTTATTTAAATTATGTCTACGACCATGAAATGGTAGAGCTCCTACCTAGAACCATGGTAGAGTTAACATTTTCTTTTACATTTTGACATTCAACAAGTGTGTTTTTGATGACATCCAAGTTGAAATAAATGATTTTGAATTTGAATTTNTTTCTATTTTTTAGTGGGATATTCTATAAAAGCGTATTTTTTTAGTTTTGTAAAACTATTTTTTATTTAAATTATGTCTACGACCATGAAATGGTAGAGCTCCTACCTAGAACCATGGTAGAGTTAACATTTTCTTTTACATTTTGACATTCAACAAGTGTGTTTTTGATGACATCCAAGTTGAAATAAATGATTTTGAATTTGAATTTTGAATTTGAATTTGAAAAAAAATTATTATTATTTCAAATTATGCGAAATGTGAAGAGTTACGTTCTAAGAAGTGTCAAAAGGGACTTCAAAATTGGAATAGATTATGTTGCACAATGTATTTAAAAACTTAAAAAATATTTTCAATTTTGGAATTTGGTTTTGGGCCGGGGTTATCTGTGGCCGGGCCCTAACCTTTTACGAGATTCCCGTGCCCTGGAAGCGGGCTGTGTACGTCGGGCAGTTGAATGCGGCGATACACTACCGTGCCCTCTCGTCTGAAGGTCGGACCCCACCTGGGATCGAACAGGAAGAGGCGAAGTGACCACCTGAAGAATGAAAACCAAAGGAGTCGTCGACAAAAACAATTATTGGTTCGCGTGGTTTATAGTTGGCGCGACAGGCTACCCACCTGCTCTTGCTGGTATTCATGCAGAGAAGAAAATTTATTATCTCCAGTTCAACACTTTTTTATGAAACTTTTGGTATTTGTACTTTTAGCATTATGTGACAATTAATTTGTTTTTATGCTTTTAGAATTTAGATAGTTGTGAAATAAAGCAACCTTTTGATTATATTTTGTCTGACTATAAAATTTTACCAAGCTTAACTATAGTTGTAACTTTACATAGTGTTCTTTCTAAACAGACAGTGATTTATATTGACCATAGCACGTTCCAACGGTTTTTATGCGAACCGCTTACATTGTTGAGTGCAGTCTCTTTTCCAAGACAGTAAATCACATAGGCCTCCATACAATTCTGAGACTTTGGCCTGTCAGCTCCGTTCCCACAGTCTGTGATACCGTTAATTGTATTTCCCGCGCTCCGATACGATACATGCAGAATTTATGTAACGTTTGTGACGTCACGTGAATTTATTCGGCTTATTATCTTTGGAGGCTTTTACGATTTGTGAATCTTGTTAATACATAACGGTAGATGTCAAGATTTAGAGCCGTCTTCATTTTTATTTCAACATGCAAGGTATTTACATAGACGGCCGATGGTGTGGACTTTTTCGGAAACAATACTAGACTTAAGGATAATTTTGAAATTTGTTAAGGTTATATTTATACTAGGTATAGCTAAATGTACAACTCAGAGTCATATTTTAGAAGCATTCAGTTCTTTTGATGTATCTGTTGATTTTTTAATTAAGCTGTGGTAGGACGTCTTGTAAGTCCGCACGCGTAAGTATCACCATCCTGCCTATTTCTGCCGTGAAGCAAGCTTTTCGGTTTAAAGGCGGGGCAGTCGTTGTACTGTTTAAAAAGTGAGACCTTACAACTGATATCTCAACGTGGCTGGCGGAATTTAAGTTGTAGATGTCTATGGCCTCCGGTAACCACTTAACACCAGGTGGGCCGTGAGCTCATATCCACCCATCAAAGCAATATAAAAAAAAAGCAAAAAAACATAGGTATCTACTTGTTTTATCTTACGTGATGCGTAACAGTTATTGACACACTTCAACTCAACTTGTTGTTGTCTAGTTTATTTGACCTCAAACGAGGGCTGTCCGTAATTCTCTCATTCAATTTCGTGTTGAGATTCCTTTAATAAAATTATGTCTATTGTTCTTAAGTAATTTAAAGTATTCACGATAAAATATCATCAAAATCAGATGTTTTCAGGATCGTGAAATCCGAACATGATTTGAGGTGATTATTTCACGCCCGAAATTGCAGGTTGTATACATTTATTGCCTACACATTGGTGGTAGATTCAGCGAAGCAGTGCTCTTGCTAGGACAGATGTTAGCAAAATCTTTCAGGTTGAGCCCCATGAGCATCGGTGAAGCCATACCCATCAAAGTTACTAGCAATAGATGGGGAAAAAAATTACCTATCGCGATAATAATATGTAAAAAATATTTTCCTAGTGTCAGCAATTACTGTATGTTTTTTAAATTTGGTTTTATTTTGTACATGAATTTGTTTACCTGAGTGTCATTAATAATGTTTGCAATTTTAAATAGACTTAAATTGTTAAGGGATTACATTCATTTGATTGTGCGTTATGTATTATTTATTATCTTCTTTTATTTATTGTTTAGATGAGTGGACGAGCTTACTGCTCACCTGTTATTAAATAGTCACCGGAGCCCATGGACTTCACGATGTGAATGCTGACTTGTGAATAGTCTTAATTGTATTGTAATTTTAATTAATTTAATTTTTGTTTATTAATTTTCTTATTGCTTAGACGGGTGAACGAGCTCACATCCCACACGGTGTTAAGTGCTTGCTGGAGCTCACAGACATCTACAACGTAAATGCGCCACCCACCTTGAGATATAAGTTCTAAGGTCTCACTATAGTTACAACGGCTGCCCCACCCTTCAAACCGAAACGCATTACTGCTTCACGGCAGAAATAGGCAGGGCGGTGGTGCCTACCCGTGCGGACTCACTAGAGGTCCTGCCACCAGTAAAACACAAACTCAATATTTTCTTGTTTGATTATTGTTGTACAATGTAGTTCATTTATCGTCGAAGTCATCCGTGAACATGAGCTTCAATTCAAACACCAACATAGTCGCATCGATCGATAAGAGCATACCGTGCACTGGATGTCTTATTCTGTAGGCCACGACGATTTCGTGTATAAATAATCTATTCGTAATTCTATCTCGGGTGAACAACATGTGAATGTGTGGATTAGAAATAAATAAAGTAAGTAAAAAAACATGGATGTTTAAAACTTTAATCGGTCACATATTTTAAAGAAACCAGTTCAAGATATAAACCTTTTTTTTTGCATCGAAGCGCTAATGATCGTTTGGCAGTTTTTTGTGTGAATTATAAAGGTTATTCGTCTAATGGTCAGAGTTCAAGGCACATGGTCGTTTTGTTTAGTTACCAAATTTGTCCGATTTAACATCTCTAAGTGAGGAGTTTAATTTTGTGCTGTACAAACTGCAATCATAATATGAACACGTCGGACCTGATAATCACAATACGCATAGTGTTTAATAATCAACTAAAGGTCCCGCAGTAGTCGAAATTCGACTATACTTGATTGGAATTGTAAATTTGTACACTATTATGATTGTATTTTCAAAGCCAAGACTACACTATAGAAAAATATTAATAAAGACAAATAATATTTAATCTATTCTCAATTTGACCGCAGACGTCAAGAACAAAAGTTTGAAAATAAATAAATAGTATGCATTCGTGTGTGTGTCAAATACATGGTAGTGTGTGTAATGTTTTCTTTATTGATTTAATGTATCTTTTATGCATTATTTTAAAAAAATATTAGCATTGTGCACTTCTTCTCTATATTCTCTATAAATGTGGAAAATTTCATACTCCTCCGTCCGCGCAATTTTCGTAAAAAGCGATACAAAGTTTTTGCTTCACGTATTAATATATAGATAATCGATTACTATCTTACTATCTTATTCTCTTTTACGACACGTCTTTTATCAAATAACGGTTCGAGTCAACCTGCTTAAAAAATCTAGAAAAAACGTTTAAAAAGAATCAATGTGTGAAATTACGATCAATATTTCGAGAATTCGATATCAATAATTTTTTTATATTTATTAATCATATGTGATCGTCGTTGTCTAAAAGATAAAATAAGCTAATGTTCTAATCTCGAAGATAGGTACCAATTTTTCTACGGAAAGATTTCAATTGAAACTCATGTCCCAAGATGGATGGCGACACTTATGTTGTGATGTCTATTGGCACTGTTGACCAATTAACACCATTTGAGCCGTGAACTCAAGATTTATATTAAAATAAAACTTACAGAATATAAAATAATTACAATAGTTATTGTAAATGACATAATTAATGCCAAGAACAGTTTCCGATAACGTTGCACTCTTGTTCATTTAGATATGATCTATCTTCATTCAATTCGTGTCTATCAACGAGGTCAAACAAAATGTAAATAAACATTTCGTAATAACTTATGTACAATGGAATACGCATATTAGTATTTTTCTTCCAAATTATATTCCGTAAGATAACTTTTCTAAATTGTTTGACTGCGGCTTCCTGTGCTAGAGTTGTATTTATTATCAAAATTCTTATTTTAAGAATATGTTGAATATATTTCAAAGATTTTAACGTTATTGACAAAATATAGTGTGCAATGTCTACAATAAAATTAAAATAAATAACTTTAGAAGTTCGTTCAAGCCAAACATATCTTTATTTGCAAATTATGCACTAGTTAGTATTTAAATTATTTATTTACTTAATATTAAATAATCAATCTAGAGAATTCTCCCCTTGCACTACCAGTGCATGAGTAGCGGGAGACACCTAATTAGGCGGGCTTGTATTGAGAAGGGGTTGCGTCATGTCTTTAATCTCAAGAGAACATTGCACACGTTTATTTTGGTATGCTCGCGCGTGAATTAATTTTCTACATGCTTGTAGCGTGTTTGGAGTTGTTTTTAAATTTTACCTTTCTGTTCTATCTTAATTGAATACTAAAATTTCGAATTGAATGTTAATATATAGCGGATAGCTTTTATAACATATTTAATAAAGTTTTAATATCAATAAAAAAAATTTATTTAGGTTGAGGATTTTCGGTCATTTTGATTGATGTTATGAATAGAAATTAAAAAAACAATTGTTACTTTACCGCGTTTATAATTCCTGTGATATTGTTTGTCAAACTCAAACTTGGTATTAATTATATCTAAGTATTCCTCGAGAAGGCAACTATAACTATATTCAAAATTAAAATTTTATCTTCAAACGGAGGGCTTTGTTTAAGAAAGCCTATTATAAAATGTTGATGCGTTTTTGGCGCATGCCCGTATGCACTTAAGCATTTGTGAGGGGGTGTTAGACGGCCTGTCGCCCCTCAAGGGTGGCCGAGGTCATCGAACCCAAAGCAAAGGGTCCATCGGTATACCAACACTACTGATGACATCACGATCAAATTCGACGTGATTCGACTCGTGTTTTTGTTATGAAATACATCAATATCTTTGTATTCCTTCAAATATATTCAAATGAGTTCGTGAGGTCGTCTCTTGTGATATTAATGCATCGAAAAACGAACGTAAAGTAGTAAGCTGAATCTTTTTTTATTAAAATCTAGTATTTTTCAGGGGATAAAGAGGAAACCAAATCTGTAAGTTATATATACATTTTATTATTTACAGAGTAAAGTTTTAGCGGTGAATCGAAGTCACATTTTCAAATTAAGTTCAGTTATAAGATAGCTATAAACACTAATACTAATGAGAGTTAATAAGCTACATAATTACCAATGCAAGAAAATAATGTTGGGTTCTAGTTGTGACCAACCATGGTCTCCTTACTTAAGCTCGACTTGACTGCAATGTTTTCGTAAGTGCATTATCAATATGTAACACCCACAGACAAAACCCACTCAGTTTCCCAATAGTTTCTCGCTGAATCTTCTCAGTGGGTCGCGATTGCGATCCGGTAATAGATTCAACCAAGGCTTTGCTCTTGCTAGTGTGAGCAATTTCTTTTAGGCTGAGTCCCGTGAGCTCGCCTATCAAACCGTGTCTAGCTAAAATAGCCCCTCGAGGCTAACCAGTAAATAGGAAAGTTAAAAAATTATCAACATTATCATGCCCTTCTCCCAGTCACCTGGGGCCGGCGCAACATGTTTTCTGCTTCCATACTCTTCTATCATATACCATTTCTTCGCTCACTCCCTTCTTACCCGTATCGTCTTTCACACAATCTATCCATTTCTTCTTAGGTCTACCTCTTCCTCTATATCCTTGCACATTCATAGTTAACACTCTCTTACCAACTTTATTTTCATTTCGTCTCATCACATGTCCATACCATTCCAAACGCGCACTCCTCAGCTTCTCTGTCACAGGTGCCACTTTCAGACTTCATCTAACATATTCACTTCGTGTTCTATCCATTCTCGTTACTCCACATATCCATCGCAACATTCGCATCTCTGCTGCATGCAATCGCCTTTCAGGAAGGTAAAAAAATAATGAAACAAAATATATCAAGTTTAAGTAATTTTTCGTCACATTATTATATCGACTTCAAAAATATTTCAAGTTAACTACCATTAAAAAGCCACCCTGTTTATAAATAAGAAAACTAGAGAGAGAAAGGGAGCTTTTTTCCTTTTTTGTTTGAGTTATAATATTGATTCGTGTGACGTTTATCTAATTCCAAACTTTGAATAATTGTTGTTGGCAGTTGAGCGTTCTGGCTTAGTAAGTATCGTCAACTAACGATAACAATACTTATTCTTCAAACGTATTTCTTCATTTCTTATTATTAACAATACTCTTAATAACTTCAATTCATAACTATTGTCAGAGAGAGCCAGTTTCACTGACACACAAATAAAATAAGCAGTTGCACAACGTGAACTTTGCATGAATTTTTATTTTATTTTAGACTATTGCCAGGGACGTGGCCTTAACCCTACAGCTACGTTCACTTCCATTGCTAGAAACAGATCCGATTACGTGTTTTACAAAAATAGCTCTTGTCAGAAGGAGATAGGTTATGCAATTCGATAAAGTATGCTTTGAGCACTTGCAATGTAACTTTTGTTTGTAGCTAAGGTTACATAAGTGCGGATAATATCTAACTGAACTAGGTTTATAAATTGTCAGGATTCAATTTGGATCGTAGTAATTATTATATAATACTCAATATAGGATATAATAGTATGGCTATCAGTATGTCTCGAATCTTTTTAATCGAAATTTACACAAAATAGTCGCTTTGAAATAAGTAATATTTTTTTGTTTCTTAGGATTATTTGGAAAGAGCTCACGGCTTACTTGATGCTAATAGGTTATAGAATGCCTTAAACCCAGATTTGTTCGTGGCAGGGCGTGTTATGAGCCCACATGGGTAGGTACCACTGCTCTGCCTACTTTTGACTCGAAGCAAAAATGCGTTTCAATTTGGCATGTACGACAGCTTTGCGGTTTTGCTTCGTAATTGTCCAAGATGACCACCACCCGCCATCGCATTACAATTTGTTCCCACTACCAAGAACCGCTGCTTTCACACTCCCACGTCAACCCTGGTCGCCTATAGCACGTTCTTCTTCGATGAATTCAAATTAGGTTTAAAACGAGTTTTAAAAAAGGTTTAAAACCTCTTCGGTAAACAGCGTCTTGCCCAATAAATATCAAATAGTTTGATTATCTCACAAGTTTATACCTTATTTTATAGTATAATTGAGTTGAACTCTTTGACTACAAACAAGATCATTGATAAGATGCCGTTTCACTGTTACATCCGGCTTCGAGCCACCGAGTTATTCCCGTTGCTCAATAAAGTACCATGTTCCACTGAGTTACGCAGATGGATATTGCATTAGTACATCATGGTTAATACTATCATCAGTTAGGTAAGCTTGAAGTGTTGTAAAATTAAACCACCCGCACAGGTTAAAAACGGCCGTCTGGTGTAGTGGTAAGTGACATACATGGTCACTACACAAGGGGGTCGCGGGTTCGAATCCCGCCAAGGGAAGATATTTGTATGATAAATATAAATGTCTTTTCTAGGGTTATGGATGTATATTAAATATATGTATGTGTATAATAAAAATCTTACATTTATTTCCGTTATCTGGTACCTGTAACACAAGTTCTTTACGAACTTATCACGGGACCAGTTAACGTGGCGTGATTGTTAGTAAATATTTATTTATTATTTATTTATTATCAGTTTATTTTCAAAGAACGGAAAGCACAAACACAAAGAAGGAGAAGAGAGTGGAGATATGTAAAACATAAAGCGACAGAACATACAATTACAAACTACTAGAGGTCCCGCAGTAGTCGAAATTCGACTATAATTAATTGGAATTGTAAGTTTGTGCACTATTATGATTGTACTTTAAACTTCTAACAAATTTCGCCAAGACTACACTATAAAAAATATTAACAAAGACAAACAATATTTAATCTATTCTCAATTTGACAACAGACGTCAAGAACAAAAGTTTGACAATAAATAGTATGCATGCGTGTGTGCGTCAAATACATGGTATGTAGTGTGTGTAATGTTTTCTTTATTGATTTGAAGTATCTTTTATGCATTATTTAAAAAAAAATAGCATTGTGTACTTCTTCTCTATATTCTCTATAAGTTTGGAAAATTTCATACTCCTCCGTCCGCGCAATTTTCGTAAAAAGGGATACAAAGTTTTTGCTTCACGTATTAATATATAGATTTTATAATTACTATCGTAAGCCAAAGTTATTAGGAAAGCGCAAGCGTCTCGAATTAAATCGACCAGCTGACTGACTTGGCGAGGACCGATACAAAGTGTGTCTAGATGTGCATTTATTTTATATTTCTACATTGAAAACAACTTTGTTCACTCGCAGTCACTATATAAAAATTCGGATCGTTTGTCTGTTCAACATACAATTAATTATTAAAATTTAAATCTATTTTTACATCTTACAATGTAATAGTAATAACAATATTATGTTATAAATAATTTTTAACATGCTACAAGCTCTTGCCGCTGTCAATTTATTTCCAAGTACATCAGTGTTGCGTATAGTGGCTTGTGAATGTTAAATAGTATTTTTTTTTTCGTTTGTCTTGTCTGTAGAACTGTTTTAGTTGTGACTATAATAATTCGACCTCTCTTTGGTAAGTGGGCGTATTTGACATCGTAGACCCAATGGTTGGACAATTCATAGCCCGTGTCAGTTATGAACAGTTTAGATGTAAATAAAACAAAGTTAAAATAATTCGCTTGCCCTGTTCATAAATCGAGGGCTGAAAGGCTTTGATTTTGTTTAAGCGACTTTTCATTTAATACACGACATTTATCTTTGTAATTAAAGGTGCCTTTTGCGTTCGATGTTTTTAATTGAACTTCAATTTTTTTTTTTTGCCCGATCAGGCAGACGAGCATACGGCCCACCTGATGGCAAGTGGTTACCGTCTATCATAGACCGCTAAATTAAGTTTACTCCATTCAAATAGCTGAAATCGTTTTTTTTTGTTATGACATTTTTTCTAATATTTTTTTTTCTAAAGTGGCAAAAATGTCGTTTAAGCCTAATAGCTTTTCACCCTTTGAAATTATATCTCAGATTTAGACATTATTCATTAAAGTATGTAGTTCATTAACACCTATTCATTGTTTATTCATTTTTCATGCCCGTTTAATAATGACGTTATCATTATTTCGTGGATATTTATTACTCTACTCTCTAATCTAGTTTCTAATCAAAATTACATCATAAATAAAAAAAAAAATCTTCAATTCCTTTTCTATGAAAAGATATTAAGCAAAAACCAATTACTTTTAACTATCATCAATGGCGCTTCGTTCTAAAAAATATCATTTTACTTCAATTTTTTGATTGTGGACAGCCAGATGAGTTAATTAAGAAGAATAATAACTTTAATTTGTATGATAAAACAAATGTAATCAATTATCTGTGATGCGTCATGATTACATTACCCGACCATCGACCTCTTTTCCAGTACGCATTTTATACAATGGTTTGAAAAATCTACCTAGTCAGGTCATAAATTCTGTCACATGTTTAATGTAAAATAATTGAAACAAGTTTATTCATTATGTAACCATTCATATACCAAAATGAACTTAACAAAACATAGATTCTTATGACACTAAAGTTTATTCAAAATGACCTCCGTGATTTTGAATACAGGCCTTCAATTTGCGCTGCCAGTCGTCTATCGCAACACGAACGAGGTCCATGTCAATATCGGCGGCTGCCTTAATCAAGGATGTCTTGAGTGACTCCAAATTGGGATGAGGTTTTGAGCACGCCTTTTCCTCCAAGTGTTGCCATATCTTGTAATCTAACAGATTCAAATCTGGACTGGAGGAGGGCCAGTCTTCGTGCCGGATGAAGTCATTTCACGCGCCGCCAGCCAGTCTTGTGTGCTCTTTGCTCTATGAGCTGGCGCCGAATCTTGTTGGAATACCCAGTGCCTGTTATTGAACATGGTATGAGAAACAGGTTCCACATGGTTCGTCAGGACTATATTTTGATACACAACTGCATTCGTTTTTACACCTTTCTCACAAAAATGTACCTCTGTTGAGCCCCAATAAGAAACTCCCAACCATACCATGAGCGAGGATGGAAAATGACCTCGTTGGACACGCGGAATACGGTTGCTCGCTTCTTCACTACTGTGTACACCTTATCATTTTGTTTGTTGTAGCTCTCTTCTACGGTAAAATTTTTTTCATCCGAAAAAAGAATTTCCCGATATTTTTTTCCCGCGTACCGCTTCAACAAAGCGCGACATCTCTTCAGTCTCAGGTCCATTAGACGAGCATTCAAACGATGTCCTGTTTTTCTTCGATATGCCCGAAGCCCTAAGTCTTCATTTNCAATATTTTTATGCGCTGTGTCCTCACGTAAGTCCCTCGACACCCTCAGGAATTTAGTTTTGTCTGCGTTTACTTGGAGACCGGCTTCGAGAGACGAGGCCTCGAGAGCAAGGTACGCACTTTCTACTGCGAGAGCTGATCTGCCAATGACGTCAATATCATCCGCATATCCCAGTACTTGAGCGGATTTGTAATATATATTGCCCGTTGTCTCTATTGCTGAGTCACGGATACACTTATCGAGTGCAACATTCAAAAGAAGGCAGGAGAGGGCATCACCCTGCCTTAGTCCATCATGGGTTCTAAAAGGATCCGATAGGTCTGTTTGGATCTTAACAATGCTTTGCGATGCAACCAGTGTCATCCTTGTTAAAGATATAAGCTTCGGTGGTACGCCAATCTCATGCATTAAATATATTATGTATGTGTATAATAAAAATCTTACATTTATTTCCGTTATCTGGTACCTGTAACACAAGTTCTTTACGAACTTATCACGGGACCAGTTAACATGGCGTGATTGTTAGTAAATATTTATTTATTAATTATTTATTTACTATCAGTTTATTTTCAAAGAACGGAAAGCACAAACACAAAGAAGGAGAAGAGAGTGGAGATATGTAAAACAATAACATAAAGCGACAGAACATACAATTACAAACTACTAGAGGTCCCGCAGTAGTCGAAATTCGACTATAATTAATTGGAATTGTAAGTTTGTACTCTATTATGATTGTATTTTATACTTCTAACAAATTTCGCCAAGACTACACTATAAAAAATATTAACAAAGAAAAACAATATTTAATTTATTCTCAATTTGACAACAGACGTCAAGAACAAAAGTTTGACAATATGAAATCAAATCAAATAGTATGAATGCGTGTGTGCGTCAAATACATTGTATGTAGTGTGTGTAATGTTTTCTTTATTGATTTGATGTATCTTGTAGCATTATTTAAAAAAAAAAAATTAGCATTGTGCACTTCTTCTCTATATTCTCTATAAGTTTGGAAAATTTAATACTCCTCCGTCCGCGCAATTTTCGTAAAAAGGGATACAAAGTTTTTGCTTCACGTATTAATATATAGATTTTATAATTACTATCGTAAGCCAAAGTTATAAGGAAAGCGCAAGCGTCTCGAATTAAATCGACCAGCTGACTGATTTGGCGAGGACCGATACAAAGTGTGTGTAGATGTACATTTATTTTATATTTCTACATTGAAAACAACTTTGTTCACTCGCAGTCACTATATAAAAATTCGGATCGTTTGTCCGTTCAACATACAATTAATTATTAAAATTTAAATCTATTTTTACACCTTACAATGTAATAATGATAACAATATTATGTTATAAATAATTTTTAACATGCTACAAGCTCTTGCCGCTGTCAATTTATTTCCAAGTACATCAGTGTTGCGTATAGTGGCTTGTGAATGTTAAATAGTATTTTTTTTCGTTTGTCTTGTCTGTAGAACTGTTTTAGTTGTGACTATAATAATTCGACCTCTCTTTGGTAAGTGGGCGTATTTTGACATCGTAGACCCAATGGTTGGACAATTCATAGCCCGCGTCAGTTATGAACAGTTCAGATGTACATAAAACTAAGTTAAAATAATTCGCTTGCCCTGTTCATAAATCGAGGGCTGAAAGGCTTTGATTTTGTTTAAGCGACTTTTCACTTAATACATGACATTTATCTTTGCAATTAAAGGTGCCTTTTGCGTTCGATGTTTTTAATTGAACTTCAATTTTTAATTTTTTTATTGCCCGATCAGGCAGACAAGCATACGGCCCACCTGACGGCAAGTGTTTACCGTCGCTCATGGACCGCTAAATTAAGTTTACTCCATTCAAATAGCTGAAATCGTTTTTTTTTTGTTATGACATTTTTTCTAAATTATTTTTTCTAAAGTGGCAAAAATGTCGTTTAAGCCTAATAGCTTTTCACCCTTTGAAATGATATCTGAGATTTATGCTTTATTCATTAAAGTAGGCATTAACACCTATTCATTGTTTATTCATTTTTCATGCCCGTTTAATAATGACGTTATCATTATTTCATGGATATTTATTACTCTACTCTCTAATCAAAATTACATCATAAATTAAAAAAAAATCTTCAATTCGTTTTCTATGAAAAGATATTAAGCAAAAACCAATTACTTTTAACTATCATCAATGGCGCTTCGTTCTAAAAAATATGATTTTACTTCAATTTTTTGATTGTGGACAGCCAGATGAGTTAATTAAGATGAATAATAACTTTAATTTGTATAATAAAAGAAATGTAATCTGTGATGCGTCATGATTACATTACTCGACCATCGACCTCTTTTCCGGTACGCATTTTATACAGTGGTTTGAAAAATCTATACATACAATACATACAGTTTAATATATCCAAAACATATTTTTAAAATTTTTGGTATTCGGTTTTTCGCACTTCAGAATGCTTATTACTTCTCATTTAAATACAAAAATCTCAACCAAAAAATATTATATTCTAACATTTGAGGTAATTTTTCTATTACATGCGATGGTTGAGGGTCATACTAAACTAACCAAACGTCAGTGACAGTAAACACCGGAGCAGACTTCATCCATACTATCATTGGTAGGACCTCTTGTGAGTCCGCACGGGTAGGCACTAGGCATCACCGCCCTGCCTATTTCTGCCGTGAAGCAGTAATGCGTTTCGGTTTGAAGGGTGGGGCAGCCGTTGTAACTATACTTGAGACCTTAGTACTTATATCTCAAGGTGGGTTGCGCATTTACGTTAGTAGATGTCTATGGGCTCCAGTAACCACTTAACACCAGGTGGGCTGTGAGCTCGCCCACCCATCTAAGCAATAAAAAATAAAAATAAAAAAGTTTTGGAATGAACTTATTTACGGTATTTCCCAACACTATGGTAAATTCAGACGAGCCTTCTTCAAACGAGGCTTGAGGAAAGTCTTCAGCGGTGGGCAAAGGCTGGGCTGTGACTTTGGCATTGCTGATTTATGAGCGACGGTGACTACTTACCATTAGGAGGGCTGTAGCCTCGTGTGCATAAAACGACAATTGATTAAAAAAATGGGTCCACCATTTTGACAGTCTATTTTACATGCCTCTTTAATAACATAAGTTATCTATGTCTTTGGAATGGTCTGATCTGTTCTTCATCATGCTGAGTGAATCACTCACTCACAACATCATGATGGAATTTCACTATCAACTACCCCATTTTCTGGATACGTTCTTAACTGAGTTTTAGTTTGAATTTAGAAGCAACGTTCGCTGTCTTTAATTTACAAAAACACTTTACCCGAAACATATCTTTCGACTCCATCTCGCAATGAAGTTAAGGAATGTTTGGCGTTCCCGTCGCGCGAGTAGCCATTTGATGTGTTATGAAAGCTACCGGGCGTGTAAACATACGTGCACACGCTACACCAACTTGTTAAAATAATAAGCATTAAGCACCGAAGTTTAGAGATTAATCGTACGAACATGTGTATGTTTTTCTTCCTACCGAAAGTCAATCCCCTCGGTTTGTATGATTAAGAATTTCCGGTGAACTGTAACGATCACTACTAATATCCTTTAATGATAGTAGCAACAGAATCATTCCCTCAATTACCTTTTTTTAGCATACGGCCCATCTGATGGTGAGTGGTTACCGTCGCCCATGGACTTCAGCAATGCCAGGGGCAGAGCCAAGCCGCTGCCTACCGCTTAATACTCTCCACAAGCCTCGTTTGAAGAAGGACATGTCATAGCGCTTGGGAAACACCGTGGAGGGGAGCTCATTCTATAGCCGGATGGTACGTGGCAAAAAATACCTCTGGAAACGCACTGTGGATGACCGCAGTGGCTCTAGGTAGTATGGATGAACTCTACTACTACTACTACCTTCTCCTTAAATTCATTTTTCACTTTCTGATGTCTGCGGATCCAGTTACGTCATAACCCAAGCGGACTAACCTCTTTCACTTAATCCTATAAAAAATTTATACTGAATAATTTTTAAAAAAAATATATCCGAAAGGGCTTGATTTTTATTTAAATTACCGTCAACGTACATTACCGAGAAGATTTTAATCCTGCTCACGGATCGTCGAGGTTGGGTGGTCTGGATGGTAAAAGTCACGACAGTGGTAAAGTTTGTATTCTAAAAGCATAAAAAGATACCTTGTTTGGTGCTCAGTAAAGTATATTAAATGGATTACTTTAAGTACTAAGTTTTAGAACGTAAGAACGTTTAGCGTAAAATTCGTTGCGACGCTAAATAGATAGAAAAAGATGCGAAGTAGAGGGAAGGAATCGGTTCCATACAACTGTTTTCCTGAGCGCTATTGTATGCCCTTCTTTAAAAGAGGCTTAAAAGAAGTTCCTCTTCGTATCTGTGGATCTGACTGTGCTCCTGTGATTGTCAGCTTCCCTTTAATATGAGATTGCATTTCTATCTAAATACTATTCATCCCGAGGACTCATGTTATGTTTAACATCACATCTGTTGAATATGACTCACAATTGAACTAGTTTATGGTGTGTCTTTGACTCCGGAAATAAATAAAACCACTATAGATACTGGTTGGTGTGAAATAAAACTGTTATAAGGGACAATTCGGATCCCACATGCTCCACCCCCATATTTCTATGGGGCCATTCAACGCACCGTGAGAACAGCGTGGATATATCGACATACAATAAACTTTAATTAGTTTATAGTACGTGATGACGATTGATTAACGAGATTGTTCGCAGATAGTAATAAAATTCAATTGAAAAATTTTTAGTATCGTAAGGAAAAAAAGTTGAATTTAAAAAATAAAAAGTGAAATATTTAAGTAATGTTTTATTTAAGTAAAACCATGAGAAAGGTTAGGCCGTTCTCAAGTACAGCTTTTAAAACGTATTCTCGAACTGAAAATGGCAATAATCTACAGGAATTTGTTGTACAGAATACCATTGTTCATTACTATCCCCAATACTTAATACTTATCTATCCGCAATCTAAAGCAAAGTTAGGTGATTGGGACTGTGTTGTTAAAGACTATTGACACCTTTACACTTAGAGACTATTGATTTCAAGTAAGCTACATTACGTGCTGTCCATTAGTAGTACAGTATAACTTTCCTTCGCATCCATTTTATTTATTTATTACACATTAGGGCTATCAGTATACATTTGATCTCTTGTGACCGGCATGAATTCTAACACGCATTTATGTATATAATTTGTGTGTAAATAGTATCTGTGTGTATATAGAGCTTGTTCACAAATTTATGAACGTAACGCATCACCGATATTTACCGCTATCATACCGAGCCAATTCGAGATACTCTTACCCGAAAATTATCTCTTTAGAATATCTGTTTTCTAAGTGAAGCTTTAAAATTTAAGTACATTTTCAAGGATATTTGGAGAGAATTGCACCTCTTGTGGTCCCGTTATTATCTTGATCCCGCGCACATAAGAGACTATTAGATGACGAGGGCTGTGTATTCAAGTTGCTACGCGACGTTTTTTTGATTTCTTGAGTATTCAGAAGTGCTGCGTTGACAAAAAACCAAGTGACGACAGTCCCAATTTACAGTGTACAATTATTATGATTTGAGTAGTCTGTGATAATCGCACTAATTACTCTGAATACCACGGAATTAGAATAACAAATAATCTAACAAGAACATTCGTGGTTTTGTTTGTAGGTTTGTTGCTGTTAAATGCGTCCACGCGTCGTTTATTCGATTGTGTTGTAAATACACAGGTTTGCCGGCAACAATGGTTCCTGGAATGATAACGATTTGTATAGGTAATCTAATATTTACCTATTATTTCATTTCAGCAATAACGTTTCATTTATTTATAATTCACGTATATAGTACAATATAGTGAAATAAGATTTAAATATAAAAATAAAGCATATTATTCACTTTTTTTCATTTGGATTTATGTGTAGTCGTTGATTTCGTTCGATCTTTTATTAGACTTAAAATTTAACTGTCCAATTACGTAAGTCACAATCTATCGAGTCATTTATTTATAAAATAGTAAATATAAAAAGGCTATCCACATTTGGACTGACGTCGAGTAAACTACACGGAACCGGCCGACGCCAGCCGAAAGTTCGTGTCGTTTTTTTCTACTGTCTCGCTCTTGCGCTTAAACAAAAACAAGCCATCAAAAGCTCGGAGCTGATTCAAACAACGCTTGCAAGAAGCGAGTATCGGAACGCGTAATATCTACAATAGATTTTATTCTGAAAAGTGGTTGTGTTGCATTACTGTTTGAACGATGAAGTAAATAGGTGTTACACAAATTATTGTTTTGTTATTTTCGTGTTCGTGAAATAAGCCAGTTGTGCGTTGAACAAGATGTGAGTACATGTTAACGCTTCTCAAAATAAATAATGGGATGTTTTTAATAACAGTAATATTGATATTTGAGAGTCGATTGTTTATTTTTTATAGTAATTATTGCATTTGAATGTTTTTGTACTGATTTGATATTTAGTGAGCGCTTTCATCGTTCAGTCTTAGTAGAAAATTACGAACCGATATACTCTCTTTTTTCCACTGTTTACGCAGTTATATTAATAATTTACTTAACGTCTGACATGCGATAGTGTCATTTCCGTATTTAAAAAACTATGTCAAAAAACATCACTCATTTGATGGATTTCTATTAAGTTTTCTTAAGTTATATTAAAATTAAAAGTTTTCAGAGAGTATGTTAAAGCATAGATAATAACATTAAGTGTTAAGATAATAAATGTTGTTTGTTATACATATCGTTTTGGGTATTAAGTATTTTAATATTGCTATACAAAATTTATCACTCTTATTGTTAGGGGGAAATAATTAAATTCTATATTTTTCATTTATTGAAATGTTTATGTGCTAGTTAAATTTTTCTTAAACGAAACATCGAATAAGAATAGAAGAATAAGATGTTTATTAACTACACAAGGGGGTCGCGGGTTCGAATCCCGCCAAGGGAAGATATTTGTATGATAAATATAAATGTCTTTTCCAGGGTTATGGATGTATATTAAATATATGTATGTGTATAATAAAAAATCTTACATTTATATCCGTTATCTGGTACCTGTAACACAAGTTCTTTACGAACTTAACACGGGACCAGTTAACGTGGCGTGATTGTTAGTAAATATTTATTTATATTTATTTATTTATTTATTTATTATTAAATAATTAATATGTATAAGCAGGTAAAAAATAACAAAACTGCATTATGCTGCAAACAAAATGGCATAACTTTATAGGTTCAATGTCTAGAAAAAGAGTATGAATATTTCATAAGCTAATGATGTATTTACTAAAAACTAGAGGTCCCGCAGTAGTCGAAATTCGACTATAATTAATTGGAATTGTAAGTTTGTACACTATTATGATTGTATTTTATACTTCTATAATCACAAATTTCGCCAAGACTACACTATAAAAAATATTAACAAAGACAAACCATATTCTATTCTCAATTTGACAACAGATGTCAAGAACAAAAGTTTGACAATAAATANGTCGAAATTCGACTATAATTAATTGGAATTGTAAGTTTGTACACTATTATGATTGTATTTTATACTTCTATAATCACAAATTTCGCCAAGACTACACTATAAAAAATATTAACAAAGACAAACCATATTCTATTCTCAATTTGACAACAGATGTCAAGAACAAAAGTTTGACAATAAATAGTATGCATGCGTGTGTGCGTCAAATACATGGTATGTAGTGTGTGTAATGTTTTCTTTATTGATTTAATGTATCTTTTATGCATTATTTAAAAAAAAAATTGGCATTGTGCACTTCTTCTCTATACTCTCTATAAGTGTGGAAAATTTCATACTCCTCCGTCCGCGCAATTTTCGTAAAAAGGGATACAAAGTTTTTGCTTCACGTATTAATATATAGATTTAATCATCAATTGAAGCGTATACGTCCTGTATTCTGAACATACAAAGCTAACATAATAGAATTGGGTTTTAGATGATGCGGAACCAAATGGTTGAATGGCGCGACAGTTGCACTATAGCTCACTTCATACATCTTGATACTTGGTAAACTAACTTTGCATTCTATTTAAAACTGTTTAAAAAAAACTTATTATATGTATGTATGTATGTATATATGTGTGTAAGTATGTATGTATATGTGCTTGTGTATATATTTTATGTATGTATATACTTTTTTTGTGTATGTATTTGTAACTTAATATAAATTTCATTGCACCTACCACTATTCACTCTGCACTACCTTTGGTTGACTGGTAGAGAATGCCTTAGGCATTAAGTCCGCCAATGTAAATTTCACATGAAGTGTAATAAATAAATAAATAAAACTGATGAAATCGATCACCCACTACAAACTCTCTCACAAATGTATGAAAAATATCGATTTATTTAAATTACGCCCGCACCACCTATTGTATGGTGATGGTATTAAAACAGATATCTTCTCTGGAATTCAAACAATAATAATTATACTAAGTTTCATTACAACAATGCAAGCTACAATACAGCAATAGTGGCTTAATTTTTTTTTATTGCTTAGTTGGATGGACGAGCTCACAGCCCACCTGGTGTTAAGTGGTTACTGGAGCTCATAGACATCTACAATGTAAATGCGCCACCCACCTTGAGATATAAGTTCTAAGATCTCAGTATAGTTACAACGGCTGCCCCGCCCTTCAAACCGAAACGCATTACTGCTTCACGGCAGAAATAGGCAGGGCGGTGGTAGCTACCCGCGCGGACTCACAAGAGGTCCTATCACCAGTAAAATTAGTTAATTTCGCCATTTTGAATGCAAATAAAACTATCCATGACCGTAATTGTTAAATATTCGAAAGGTATACGACAGTTAATTAGACCAATTGATTAGAAGTGTTTGAAATCACGTCTCACAAAACCTTTAGAAATCATGACATAATTTGATTGAATAAGATTTATTATTTCCTATTCATTATGAAGGTGCAATGGGGTGTAGTGGAGTCCAAACGGGCTGTACAATGCAATTGAAAAGGTCTTGATAACTAAGCGACTAAGCTTTTCGGTGAGAGCTTAATCAAGTGAAACGTGACTTCAGTTACAAACATACACAGCCGGTATCGCTAACAAAACCGTCTTTATTTACGAATTTAATTTTCGATCAGCTAAACACTGAATTAAAGTAAAAATCGGTCAGTGTCCTCCCTAATTAGAAGCCCAATTAGCTTATGGTATATGGTTTAATGAATCATAAATGAGGAGATCCGTAGAAGAACCAAAGTTGCTGACATAGCCCGTAGGATTAGCACGCTGAAGTGGCAGTGGGCAGGCCACATAGCGCGAAGATCGGACGGCCGATGGGGCAGAAGGATCCTCGAGTGGAGACCACGTACTGGCAAGCGCAGTGTGGGACGGCCACCTACAAGATGGACCGACGACCTGGTAAGAACCGCTGGGCCACGTTGGATGCAGGTGGCAACGGACCGGCCGCACTGGAGATCACTTGGAGAGGCCTATGTTCAGCAGTGGACAATGGACAGGCTGAGATGATGATGATGATGATATGGTTTATGTTTGTTAATTTACCTAACTATGGTAATGAAATACAAATATAAGAGTGTCGTTTCCATAATCTCTGTATATCCCGTACAAATCTCAAGCGTTTTCCCTAGACTCGTAACTAGCGTAATTTAGCCATCAGCCAACTGTATAAGGACTATTTGGCAAGAATTCAAATCACATAATGACTGTATATGTTTTCTATGTAAATTCGTTTAATCTGTACTAGTTACTGTAACTTGAATTATTATCTTTGGAAAGAAGACTGTTTAGATTCTTAAAGTAATAAATGATTTTAAGAATGCAAGTCGGAGCCCAAGAAACATTTCGAAGCATTGAGCGCATTATAGTAGGTAATTGTAAGGAAATTCGGATTGGTGATAGGACCCTTTCAAGGTATTCATTCACGTCTGTAATTCATGGACAGTCAGGAACTACATTAGGGATATTTATAAACATAGAATGAGACCCGATGAATGAGTTGAAATTTTTTCAATGATGACAATTTCAATGATTATTGATGTTTTCAGAAAGAGTCTGAATGCACCAGCTGTACAAAACCATTATAATAATTGATATAAAATTGGACGCTTAAATAATTAAAAATATTAATCCGTTTTGTATGCCCGAGATAGTCTTCCCAGAGGATGTGTCGTATTTTGCTGGTATTTTTGTTTCCTGTTTTGAAATTTAGGCAAAAAGGTGACTCTGTCACTTTTTTTTTTTTTTTTTGTCAGGAGGAAATCGCCGGACTTCCGCCCTTCACTGGGGATGAAGGGCGGGGCATGTCGGAGTCGAACCGACTAAAACCTCATGAAAAGGCAAAGGGGGGAAAGTGAAGCGTTTAGTGCGGAGCACATCTCTCCCATCACCCTCCCCCTCGGGACTGGCGGTCGTCGGCGCCACGACCACCAGCCCTCTCGGTCGGCAGGCTATCCGAAGCCCGCCTAGATGGCGCCGGTTAGAATGGTCTATCCTACGGAATACCCCGCTGGGTCAGAACCAGCGTGGGTTGAGGATAGCCGGCCTTCCATCACCCGGATGCTCATGCATAAAACGCGTGCAGAGCAGCTTGCACGTCGTCTTCTTAGGCCCCCTTCGTCGGTCCCCAGGCCGACATGTGAGGGAGACCCGAAACACTTAGAGGGCCAGGGCTTGGGCGATATCCGCCTCCCTGGCCCCCGCTCGACGGCGGCGGGCCTGTGCGTCTCTCACGCGCCCCGCCGCCTCCTTCTGCGAGATGGTGCACTCGCAGAAGTCGAGCATCGCCTTCCACGACTCGTCGTCACCGAGCATCGATGCCACAACACTCGGCAACGACAAGTCGTTTCCTATTTTTGCGACGAGGACACGGCGCCACCCCTCCCATGCGGGGCAGGCGACGAGCGTGTGCTCCGCCGTGTCCAAGTCGCAACCACAATGGTGGCACTCTGCCGTCGGCTCGGCTCCGATCCGGTGCAGGAACTCACCGAAGCAACCATGCCCAGTGAGCACCTGCGTGAGCCGGAAAGTGAGGCGTCCTCTGTCACGATTCACCCAGTTCACAAGAACCGGGCGAATCGCCTCGACGGTCCTACGACCAGCCGAAGGATCGGCCAGCCGTCTAGACCATGACTCCAGTACGGACCGCCGAGATTGGGCCCTCCGCGCTCTGACCTCACTGGGGCTGGGACGCGCCACGCCCCGTACACGAAGGTCAGCCCGCCACTGATAGTCAGCAGCGAGCGCCTCCGGACTCTGTCACTTAATTGATATTGATCTATTCTTTAAATTTGCTTATTTGCCACATCAGAAATAGCTACTGTAAACTCTTCATCGGAGTCAAAAATTGTGTCGGGTGTGTAATGGTACAGCCGAGCTTTCCATTTTTATTGCTAAGCGATCGAGGGTTTGATTTAAAAGACGAGGTATCCATTGTTTCAATGAGTATTTGATAGTAATTTTAGCAGTGAGCTGCGAATGGAACTCGGAACCTATCTTTATTTGCAGTACTAAAGATAGGTTCCAAGTTCCATAGTGCTGTTATGCTTTAAAATCTCAGCGTGGCCATTCCAATCACGTTTCGCCTTTACATTTCGATTTCCGTGGCGGCTATTATTGACTTCTACCCACCTAGCTTTAATTCTCCTACCTGTCTGCCTACAAAGGCAATAAAAAAAAAAAATTGGATATCGTTACTTGTGAATTGAATTATTATTTTTTATACATTGTCATTATTGGTAACTAAAAACAATTCTTTAATAAATAAAAGACATGATACTTTGGTACAATATTTAGAATCAGTCCAGTAGTTCCATTAAATTAAGTCAATGATATAAACAAACATCTTTATAATATTGATAGAGATCTAGGTTAAAGATAACAATTTACTAATTTAGTAATTGTTCTATATAATTAAACCATCACAAAGTTCTAGTTATTCTCAGCTTGCACGGCATGAACTGCTTTTATATAGAGTTCAAATACTTTTTATTTTGTTAAATCGAAGCCGAAAGAAAGTTCGTGTGATAATGATTAGGCGGATCTCGTGGTAACAGGCAATTAGATGGTGAAGTCACGAACTGTTCCACGTTAGAGTTGTAACTGCACTAGTACTGTATTTAAACGGTACTAGTGACGTGAGTTTGTGTGGTGTTGGAAGAGAATGAGTAAATGTAACTAATAAAAATGTAAAATTTTTTACTGGTGGTAGGACCTCTTATGAGTCCGCGCGGGTGGGTACCACCGCCCTGCCTGTTTCTGCTGTGAAGCAGTAACGCGTTTCGGTTTGAAGGGTGGGGCAGCCATTGAAACTATACCGAGATCTTAGAACGTATATCTCAAGATGGGTGGCGCATTTACGTTGTAGATGTCTATGGGCTCCAGTAACCACTTAACACCAGGTGGACTGTGAGCTCGTCCGCCCATCTTAGCAATAAAAAAAATATATAAGGTAGTTTTGGTTATTTGTTGTCAAAACGTCCACTACCCACTCGAAGTCGAGGGTGTAGGTAAAATTTTTAACTGTGTTGGGCAACTATGTCGCTGTTTAGGCTAGGACGCGTGATTCAATGCTGAAGTAAATAGGGAGGTCATATGCGAGCCTAGGTTGATATGACTAAGTAGCCTATTTTTGCAGCTGCACTATTCTATGCTTCAGGGTGGACCATTCTAATTACGTTGTGGTGTCTATTCTATAGACTTTGGTGGTCGCTTGAAACTCAATTGGATCAGGCAACTTAGTTTTTTTAAATGAAGCCTTGAAATGTATTGACAGACTAAGCAGTCCAGTGGTTAGTGCCGAGAGTCGTGGATTCAATTTCCATATCAAGTTTGTTTGCTCTTTGTCTGGGTGTTTCTTATGTATATATTTAAATGTATATAAGTATGTACGTTAGTCTCTGGTACCCACAACACAGGGAATCCTAGTTTGAGACCGGATGAAACTGATTGTGTGATTTGTTTCCAGTTATTTATTTATTCATATTATATCAATGCTATTGAATTTTTTCATAATGTCAAAACGGGTCACGCTACGACGTCTAGGGACGGAGTCTAGGAGTCTAGGGACTCTGAGTACCTCTTAATGCTTCATATATCGTATCTCTGTGTACGTGAATAAAATAATATCCTGTTATCATAAAATATGCATTTTTAGCGGTATCATCGCGAATACGGAGCCGTCAGTTTGAAATCGAAAATATACCATTATCAACTACCTATAATTTATATTTAGCATGAGTGCGACCTAATACGGGTCAAAATTTATATTTCCTTGTGTCGCTGTTCCAACTAAGTTTTAAAGGAATCCTTAGCATTAGGTAACTGATTGACTGTACAGTATTGCTCAATAATGACCTAGAACTGATCAATTACAGCGAAACTGCTCTCAGACTGTTCTGCTTGTGATGGAAATAAAAAAACTTTACTTTTTAGAAATAATAAAAAAAAACAAAGAATTATTGACGCCAACCCTGAACTTATCGCACATCCTATCTAATGCGTTATTTAAAATGGCGGCCACAAATGCACAGAAAAACAAATGGTATTTATGCTCATTGATTTAATAATATAAAGATCCACAACAAACAAAAAAAAAAACTTTTGTATTCATCGCCACCGACGTTTCCATTCTGGAGCTTAAAGTTTTGTAAGCTGCTGTGAAGCTAAGTGTCGTTTGAATTAGCCTATTCTGCTACTTAAGCGTTGTTCTCGCTGTGTCGCGCAAACACATTAGCGTGTAATGAGCACACCACACATTATACTGGGAAACCGGCTGTTTGTCGATTGATTGCTTATGACGTCATCTGAGATGTGTCTTATTGTTAACTCGTTGTTAGTGTGACCGCGTCCCTTTCACGTATACTACAAATACCTAACATACCAGTGTTCTGAGAGCATTTGTTGAGTATGTTTATTTAAAATTTCCGGTTTAAGAACAGTAAATTTCGTTATTTGTTGAGCCGCGAATTCTTGTTTCTGTAAGCATATTATTTATTTTGCAAACAATAACCTCTATTGTAACGCGGATTCCTTAAGTAATTCGTTTGGCAGAAATTGTATTGTTTCAACGGTATTAGTATAAACAGCAAATAAAGTGTAACTCGTGCAAATAGGATTTTTTTTTTTGTTTTGTTTAACCATTTCGATGTATTTTGACTGAATATTTAAATGGAATTTAAATTGTCAATGTCAATAGAAAAAACCGCTACTATAATTATTAACATGAAAAAAGCCCAGCGCTCGCTGTTGTGCAAGGAAAGAGGTAAAACGTTTTTGAGAGCGAGTGAAGCGAAGTTGTCCGCACTCATGTGTAGTGTGGCCCCGTATAGACAACGGCAACAGTCCGGTGTACGCTAAAGGCGCGCTCATCTCACTTGAATAGCGGCCCAGCCCTAGCTATTTGCAGAACAATGCAGGCTTGATGTGCGCACGCCGCTATCGGTGCCGGGAAAGCGCGGAGGGAAAACGCGCGAACCGTTGGCAGTCTTGGGCCGCGACCGCGACCGGCCGCGCGCCGAAGCACGCCAAGCGACGCTTGCGCCCTGGCGCTCGACGAGCGCCGCGTCCGCCGCGGCGTTACGTTTTCCGAATCGACCGCGGAAGGCGACTCTGCCACCGTGACTGAATTTCAGTGTCAAAAGGTTGGTGAACCCACTTAAGCTATTTCAATGTGCACCTTAAACGAGAGCATTAAAGCACCGTTTGCTTTATCCCGTTAAACTGATATTTGTAATAATATCGTGTGCAACAGTAGTGTTTCTCGTGCGCTCCAAATGTCAAATGTTCGATACAATTTCGATGATTTATTGACAATTCCGGGTTTGGAAATAGTCGTCTGTAGAAACGTTAATTTTAATTACTACGTCGGATGTGTGTTTGATAAACATTTCGTTCATACTGTTTTACTCGCATTAAGATTTTCATATACGATATACGATGGATATTTGAAAATCCATTTTTTTTATGTCACATACTTGTTGTTCTATAATAGTTAAGGTAATTTTGCATTAGGTATTTAGTTCTACTAAGATTACTATGACGTGCCTTGGATTGTGAAATGTTTAAATGATAATTATAATTTTTTTCTGAAAAGTCTAATACATCTCATTCAAGACGTTGCAGATCCGACAATTTGCGTCTAGCATTATTTTTTCAGTTATTTCGATGTTGTATATGCACGCGATAAGAAATGTGTTCAGGAGTACGCAAAATTGACTATTAATAATCTAATAATAAAAAAATCTATAAATAATAAAAATAATAATTAATGATTGGCCTATTAATAATCACTGATATTGACGTGTAGCGCTTATGTTTTTTATACAAAAATTTCATTATTATGAGCGCATTAAGCATAACTTTAAGCTATGACAGTTTAATTTGTTTAGATTTTTTTTATCGTTGTTTTTTTATTTTTATAGCTTATATGGGTGGACGACTTCACAGCCCATCTGGTGTTAAGTGGCAATAGACATAATGTTAATAGACATCTACAACGTAAATGCGCCACCCACCTTGAGATATAAGTTCTAAGGTCTCAAAATAGTTACAACGGCTGCCCCACCCTACAAACCGAAACGCATTACTGCTTCACGGCAGAAATAGGCAGGGCGGTGGTACCTACCCGTGCGGACTCACACGAGGTCCTACCACCAGTAAAGTTACCTGGTTATTCTAGTTACCGTTAGTATTTAGCTTGTTACGTCTTTAATTGACTAAATGAGCCAATGAATAATAGTATAAAAATGGTTATCGTCTCAAAAATGTCCTCTAGAATTTTGACACGTTTCGAAGTCAAATAATAAAACATTGTATAAAAATTAAAGATTTTTTTTTTATGAAGGTCATTAAATGAAAATTCGGAAAGTGCGTCCTTTTTCGGTAGTATATTTTATTAAAATGATCGACCACAATGAATGTGAATGACGAATATTGGCATCAAACGTTACCTATAATTCTAAATGCATAATACTGAAATTTTCATTTAAATCGAACGAGAGATTGTGACCCAGATAGCACGGTTAGACTGTAATAATAATGTACCGTTGAAATATAAACAGAGCTACAACCAAAATATGCCCAGGGATATGTCATCTCCCGAAAATAATAATGCCACGGACAAGTCTAGGAGTCGATGAGATCATAAACGTTTCTTGTACATTTGTAAATGTGTACAAACTAATAAATTCAATTGTATCATTAGTTACACACCTTTTAGTTAGTAGGTTTTAGGTAGTTAGTACTTTTTTACCATCGCACCGCCCGCCACCGGAGTAGAGTTCATCCATACTACCTGGAGCCACTGCGGTCATCCACAGTGCGTTTCCAGAGATCTTTTTTGCCACGTACCATCCGGCTATGGAATGAGCTCCCCTCCACGGTGTTTCCCGAGCGCTAAGACATGTCCTTCTTCAAACGAGGCTTGTGGAGAGTATTAAGCGGTAGGCAGCGGCTTGGCTTTGCCCTTGGCATTGCTGAAGTCCATGGGCGACGGAAACCACTCACCATAAGGTGGGCCATATGCTCGTCTGCCTACAAAGGCAATAAAAACAAAAAAGTTAATGTGCTGCTTAATCTTTTGTTTGTTTTGTGAATTACTCTCTCTCTACTGAATCTCAACTTTTTTTTTCATCAAGGTCATAAAATTCGTGGTGGGTCTTCTTAGTTACACAGATCTTAATAATTTCAGTATGATGTCTAGGTATAGGTTGTAATATTAAAAGTCAATAATAGGTAAATAATTAAACGCGCTCTTCACAATTTCACTTATCTACAATAGACCGTGTATTTTGTGTGAGTGATGAATATTGAGTATCAAAATAATTTTATAAGGCACTAAATGGATGAGCAAAGTAACGGGCCACCCAACATTAGGTAGTTACCGGAGCCTAATTGTAATTTTATTGGATAACTGATGTCCGACCCTTCAAAATGGAACACATGACTTCTTCGGTTTAAATATGCAGTGGTACAAACTCAATTGGGCTCACAATGTAGTCCATGATCATATTGACCTACGCAAATATGCAAAAACACCAAAAAAATAACCGTAACTTTGCCTCATTATTAAAAATATACCGTGAAAGTTTCCAAAAGTGTTAAATTGCGAAATTCAGCGGAGCGTTCTCCATTGAAAACGTTATTAAGTAGTTTCCATCGTCGCCTGTGCAGAATGCTATTAGCTGGCGGAAAATTAGCGCTTCGAGTTAAACCGATTATGAAGCTATAATGAGCAGAAGCAAGCGCACCGCAATCAGGTCAATTTTTTATGGTCATTGAGAATGTGTTTATTGAATTGAACCATACGGATCGGCACATTTTTTTCCTGGCTAATCCATTGCACTTACAAAGTATATGATGCATAATATCTACTTCTATTTATAATATGGAGATTGCATCATCATCCAAGTTCATTTTGACAACGTTCTCCAATGCTAAAGGCCTCCAAACTAATGTCTGATCTCAGTCTAATAAGGATTTGCTTGTTGTGGTTTCACTTGGAAACCCGTTTCTGTGCCTGTAATGGAATAGACTATAATTACTGGGTTTTTGACGAGTACCTTATGCTTTATTCCACTAACGATGCTTTTAGGTATCTCAAGCACTGGTCACCGTTGTCATAGAACCCGTCGCTTGCGACGTAGGGTTCGGCGAGCAAATTAGCCCTCAGACACAGTCCACTGAGTTTCTCGCCGGATATTCTCAGTGGGTCGCGATTCTGATCCGGTGATGGATTCTACGAAGCACTGCTCTTGCTAGGGCTAGCGTTAGCAACGTCACCAGGCTTGAGTCCCGTGAGCTCACCTACTCGTTCGGTGAATCTAGTATGACCCCTCGAGGTCATTAGAATATGTAGGAATAAAAAGCTTTATAGACCATTGTCATTCGATTTCTCATGAATCTCTGAAACAATCGTGTGTTTCGACTGATGTCCATTTATTAATACGCTTTTATTAGCTTCAGACGTATGTATGTTAGTATGTAACGGAATCTTTGAACATCATTTTGATCCCCTTCAAAACGTCGGATTAACTCGAAATTTTGTATACTTATTATGGACCGATGACAATTCAATACTAAAAAAATAAAAACGAAAAAATTGAAATTCAACAAAAAAATAAAAAATAAATAATAGTTTAAAAAAACTAACAAATTACGCTTATTTTACAATAAAATCATTTTTTCTTACACTATTTTTAATTCAAATTTATTAAAATTTATTTTCTATTTTTTAGTTGGATTTTCTATAAAAGCGTATTTTGCTACTTTTTTTAAACTATTATTTATTTTGTGGTAACTGAGACATCGATTATTTACATTTTAAGTATAGTGGCTTCATTCACGTTGTGGGATCTGTAGATTTTTTCACACTTTACCCTGAGGGAATTTGAGTTTCGAACTCGCCTATCCGCCCTGAATATCACAATCTCTCATATCTCCTTACCGTGCATTCAGAAGAATGTGCTAGAGCCGAGAAATCCTTAAAAAAATAATGGATTCCGACACGTGCGTATAAATAGACTCCAGGAGGAAAATGTTTTAGATAAAAAACGTTCTCTAAGGTACCTTATCCTAAAGAGGGGACTTCTCACTTTATTATTCATAAATGTGAAGCTTAGATACCGATAGTGGTGAACAGTAAATACGACATTGAATCTTATTTGATTCATTTTAGGGTTTATATAGAATGATCTTAAAATGAGCAACAGTCTGTTATGGAATGGAAGAAAAGGTTTATTCATAAGGCAAAACCGGTTTCAAATTTTGAATGAAATTTAATAGTAAATATAATCAATTTAAATGTATTTCGAATAACTTGCTTTTCCCGGTTATTGTAATAATACATTGTATTATATTGTTTGTTTTAAATAAAACACATTGTTCAAGAGTTTTCACGTCCTTGACCCATTTCTTTGTTGAATCTGTTTGTAAATTGTCCCTTTGATCATCACATAAATACGCTGACCGAGATGGCATTTACATTGTGAAGTCTATAGAATCCGTTACCTCTTAACACTGGGTGGCTTCTCAATCACCCACCTATGCGATAAAAATTAAAGAGTAAAAATCTCGCGCACCACATTTTAAGGGTAAGACTTTTGTAAGGTGTATAGATACTGTATAAAAGTCGAAATAGTATTTATTTTTATTGCTTAGATGGGTGGACGAGCTCACAGCCCACCCGGTTGTTAAGTGGTTACTGGAAACCCATAGACATCTACAACGTAAATGCGCCATCCACCTTGAGATATAAGTTCTAAGATCTCACTATATGTAGTTAGAACGGCTGCCCCACCCTTTTTTTTTTTTATTTTTTTTTTATTTTTTTTTTATTTTTTTATTTATTTTTTTATTGCCTTTGTAGGCAGACGAGCGTACGGCCCACCTGATGGTAAGTGGTTACCGTCGCCCATGGACTTCAGCAATGCCAGGAGCAGAGCCAAGCCGCTGCCTACTAACCCTTCAAACCAAAACGCATAAGTAATACATAGGACAACAATCTATCTTATGAACTAATCATAAACGAGTGTGATTTGTCATTTTGTACTTTGTAAACCTCAAAACGTACCATTAATTAATAATTGTCATCTTGGAAATTTAACACAAAAATTGTAAATAAATGTAAGTTTTGCGAATAAATTTTTAAACATTGATTTTGTTTCATGTAGTGAATATTCCGACCGCCCATTACGAAGCATGTTCTATTAATATTATCTGTTGTACCTTCATCAACGTCAACGTTACAGTAAGGAATGGTTTTGTGTTGCAATATGGGTATTTAAATAGAACATCCCACGTAGAATACCTTAAATAAAACAGCGAATCTAATATTTGTAAACCTTCGCTGCATTAAGGTTTGATTTCTGACGTATTTTTTTTTTGGGCTTCGTTCAAACACGATTACTTAGTATTGGTTCGATCAGTCTTATTCGTTTATTACATTGTATTTGTGTGACGTAAAAAGCGTGGAGATGATGAATGCGAACTAGTGGTAGGACCTCTTGTCAGCCCGCACTGGTAAGTACCATCATCTTGCCTATTTCTGCCGTAAAGCAGTAATGCGTTTCGGTTTGAAGCGTGGGGCAGCCGTTGTGACTATACTTGAGACCTTAGTACTTATATTTCAAGGTTGGTGGCGCATTTACGTTGTAGATGTCTATGGGCTACGGTAACCACTTAAGACTAGGTGGGCCGCGAACTCGTCCACCCATCTCAGTAATAAAAAATAATAATAAAAAATATGAAATAATTAAAATTATTTGCAAGGCCTTAAAGGGTAAACAGTAAAACAGTAAATCATAAACAGTTTAGTCCTAACTACCCTTTAATTTTCTATAAATATCATCCAAGAGAGCGCCTTAGTCGATCGTCTCCACGAAAATGTAAGGTGCTTGAAACGTCAATATATGATAAACTTAAGAAAATGAATGTACCACCACCCCGCCTATTTCCGCCGTGAAGCAGTAATGCGTTTCGGTTCGAAGGGTGGGGTAGCCGTTGTAACTATACTGAGACCTTAGAACTTGTATCTCGAGGTGGGTGGCGCATTTACGTTGTAGATGTCTATGGGCTCCAGTAACCACTTAACACCAGGTGGGCTGTGAGCTCGTCCATCCACCTAAGCAATAAATAAAAAAATGTAAATATAAATAAATCCAAAAACTGACGAAAATATAAACAATTAACTATCAATTTCCTAACACAAATTATGAATGTGATACATAAAGTTTAATAAGTTGTAAGTAATTGATTATCACAACGTAAATTTTATAGTTCCGAAATATAGTATGCTTTTGTAACTTTTTCTGTGGATATAAATAATATTTAAAAATAACCCAGTAAATAACCTGTATTATTGGTAGTCACTGTAAATTATTATGTGGTCTATTTATATGCACAAAGGGTTCAAAAGTGGACAGCGTCCAGGCCTCTGTGCACAGCCTCGAATGAAAATCCTTTGATGTCTTTCGTTTATGTTGCAGACAAGCTAAATAAAGCTGTAATTAAACTGAATTTCTTTAATCTGTTTTACAGTGAGATAAAAATCCTAATTTCCAATTTTGAAAACCATCCTTAAAGACATCGTCTTTTTATGTATTTGTTGCTTATATGGGCGAATGAGCTCACGGTTAAGTGATTACCGGGGCCCAGAGACATCTACAACGTAACTGCCGCCACCTATCTTGAGATATGAGTTTTAAGATCTCAGTTTTTACGAGAGTAACTTAGACAGTAACTAAGACTAAGACTAACTAAGAGAGTAGTTTACAGTTTTACAGTACAACAGTCCGCTTTATGATAGAAATAGGCAGAGTAATGGTATCTACCCGTGCAGACTCACAAGACGTTCTACCATCAATAAAAAAGTCATGGTTTAATTAAAACAATGCTTTTAAGTGGCCCGCTTTTTTTAAAGTGACATTTATTTTGAAGTTTTCATATCTGAACCTTATCAGAAAAATAGTTTGAAGCTTTGACAAAGATACATTTGAAGAGAAGAAGAAAGATAGCAACTAATATTATGCAAGATAATTATGCAGATAATATTTATTGTTGTTCTGTACCATCGGTCTATTTGACGTAGAAATAGGTTACAAAGCTAACTATTGTGAAAGCACTACGATAATTCTAAAAGTTTTCCATCGTTACACAACACAAATAACTTGGGAAAAAATAATAGAGTCGACTAAAGCGGTGTTTCTAACACTATTTATAGTCAAGAAGGCGGGAACCGTTTTGATCATAAACAAACCTCATCTGATGGATGCAAAGCACAGCTGTACTGTGATTACAAATAAAACATTACATTTTAAATGTAGATCGCTGACGATTGCATATACTGTACAGTTTATCTACATTTTTATGCATTTTTGTCCTTTATGCGTTGATAAGCCGTTCATTAGATTGTGATAAAATGAACAGTTATTAATGGTAAGATCCTCCCGATCCACTAACGGTGCTTTTAGGTACCTCAAGCACCTGCCATCGTTCATGTCGAACACGTCGTTTGCGACGAAGGGCTCTCATTTTTGGGTGAATACTTTATTCTTCTTTTACGACACTTACACAAAGAGGTGGGATGGTGTTATTCTAGACTTGATTCTATTGAAGTCGTGGCCTAAAGGATAAGACGTCCGGTGCATTCGTATCGAGCGATGCACCGGTGTTCGAATCTCGCTGGCGGGTACCAATTTTCCTAATGAAATACGTACCATTTCTGCTTGTGGAGTTTTTGGTATGAGCTGGTGGCGGGTAACCGTCATATAAAATACTTGACAGATGCCTGCATCTCGCTTACGACATTTTCAATTCAAGCGTGCATAGATATAAGTTCCGAACAACAACATTCGGACCATCGATCTACCGAGTAATATCACCCGCTCGATGGAAGATCTTCCCTTTGTCGTATATCTCCCCACAAGCTCCCCTCCGTCGTGCTTCGAAGGTCGAGTGTTATGACATCATATCTTACGTAACGAAGTCCTTAGCAGTGACTTGACTGTGTGCCCGTGACGTTATTGAACAAATAATATTCATCGCAAACATTTTCATAAGCATAACTAAATAGGACTCTATGTAGATTAGATTATTGATTCTTTTCGAACGAATGCGGGTCTGTAATTTCGTTGTCGAGGGCAATGGATTTCGCATTTGTTGCTTTCCGTTTTGTATGTATTGCTTCGGAATTGAATTGAGCTCAATATTAATACCTTGATCTCTTTCAAGAATCAGAAATACATACGGTCATTTCAAAAGTGACTTTGTTTTGAAAGGTATATGAAATGTTTTTGTATTTATATGCAGTTTGTAGCAATTCGTAAAATAAAATAGGGCAAACTATGGCGCGTAAAATAAAGTGTGAGATAAAATTAGCATGTAAATATTTCATTATATCTTCTTGGAAAGTTATATAGTTAGTTGAGTTTCCAAGCGAAATTACTTAATTTATGATTGGTTGTAATTTTAGTATTGAAGTTGGAAAATTCTTTATTGGATGTAACTTCCAATACCGCTTAAATACAACGATGAATAGTGTTAAGATCGATTGCCTTAACCGTTCAAAACGATATCTTCCCAGTAACATTACAATTTTACCAAGCAAGTGTACATACACTATCTTTTTCAGAGTAGAGTTATATGTTGTTACAAATGGGTGAGGATATTTCCACCTATTTCGGTCTCTTCAGAATTCTTTAGGCAGTGTCAGATTAACATCACGAGAGGACTGCGTGTCATCTTCATCAATTGTCGCGGCATTTTGATCAGAAGCCCCAAAATTTCTATAGCAATGGGATCATGTCCCTACCTACAAGATAGCAAAAAGTTATCGAACAAAATGGTACCTACATATTTAGTTAAATGTAAATAAACTATATTAAAAATTGTTGTGAATTTTCTTTAAAAATGCGAAGACATTTTTTCTCCAACTTATAATAATAGTATTGTATAATCGTATATATAAAATATCATCGTATTTTTATTAAAGTCTTCTAAGCCACGGAGTCTCTGGACACAATTAACAATACACATAACTTCAGTTAAAATTCTTGAGGATTAAACGCGTTTGTCGAAAAGAACAAAAAAAAGCTAAAATTTTTGACACAAAAACAAAAAAACCATCACATTAAATCGACGTAAAGCTTATGACACACAGTTTTTAAATCAATTGAGTTTAAGTAGCATGATAATGTGTTTGCAAAATAGTAAACCGAATACTGTTATAGAAATCCAAGATAGGTTTTTGATAAAACGACTCCTCATTAAATAAATTATCAGTAGTATTTAATGGCTTATAAGGCTTTTCTAAATTTCCTGAGATCGTTATTAAAACTGTATGTTCAGTGCGAGTTTTTTAACGTTCTCGATAGCGTAAAAGTTAACTCAAAAATGTATGCTGTTGGAACAGCGCCTAGCGGTAAATGTAGGCAAACGATCCAACTCCATACAACTTTGAGTTAACTTTTACGCTATCGAGAACGTTAAAAAACTCGCACTAAGCACATTAGCCGTTGAATGAATCAGTTGTTGTTTCGCCAAATGTAACTTGCGCAATGTCTTTTGTACACCTGCCCTATATTGCGCTCAAGGTGATAATACATTCTTGTTCGATTTTTATGCATAGTGATTCGATGATATTTAAATTTTAATTTGCAGTTGAGGTTGAATTTTGAATTTTCATTTTTATATAAGTACATTTTGTCAATATGTACGATTCGAATTTTTAATTCAAACAATAAGATTTTATTGTGTCGTAGAACGGGAAAGTGCGTTGTATTTGTTTTTAATGTACCTTTCAATTTAGAACGTGTTGTTTAGTGATCGAACTCCCTACTCATCTATGCCACAGTTTGAATGATATATGCCACCTTAAACTTTTCTATCAAAGCGCCGGTTGAAAGCTGCTGCTACCGCGTCAATGTCTTTCGGACCTAAGCCTGATCAAAAAAGCCCAAAATCAATTTTGTTTCATTTCAATTGAGTACATATTGTTGGAGTTTGAATATAAATGTAATGGCAGGCAACACTTGACACATGATTACAGAAATTGAATATTAGAATTATTTTAAATGTTTAAAAAACAAATGATTGTCTTCTCGTAAGAAAAAGAAAGGACTTCTCATCTAGACACGGTCAAAGAAACATGTAAGAGTTTTATAAAAATATAAAGATAATTATTTTTTAATGGTTTAACAGTGTTCAAACTATCTGCAATATAATTATAATGAAGAAGTGTGTTTTTAAATAGTCCCTCATCATCTACAGAACCCAATCCCCTCAAATTTAACCGTCCAACACATATCATAATTCTGAAGTCTGGACCTATTATCCTCGAAATAAGTATGCGAACGACCAGCTCGATTATGAATAGGAGATAGGTACGGCATTACTTAAATGCCCGAAATCGTGTGCCATCGTAATTTGAATAAAATAGATATATCCTCACGATTTTTGCAATTTTGTAGTAGATGACGTCATCAGAATATATGTAATTTGCGTCTAAAAAGGAAACGCGGCCGTTGCTAGTCTTGCAACACTTCCAATCCAACCTAGTTCAGTTTCCGTTTCAGTGCCTGTTCTATTTGTGTTGGAACTGGGAGAAAAAACGCAATAGGGAAATTATGGCTCAGAAAATGGGTTAACTTGATTTCTAAACACAAAGCCAGAACAGTTTAGTTTGTTAAGTGCGATGCTAAATGCAAACGATTTCTCATTACTAAATTACCTACGTACAGAAATGTTCGCAAAACCATTTCGCAGAATTTAAATTCGTAGTATCTCTCGAAGAACTATGTCAATAAAAGCAGCTGACTAGGAACCGCGATGCTATTAAAAGATATCATTATAATTAGATTTAGCACTGAAGATTAATTGTGTCACAAGCAACAGTTGGTCGAATTATTTAAACATTCCCGACTATTTTTACAGAATCATTTTCTATTGAGGTTCCTCATGGAGGTCAATTGATGGATAAAGTTGAATTTCCTTCAGAATCCGCAACAGGGTGACATGGTTTTTCAATGACACAGGCCGCCTGCCCAAAAAAAAGACCGGGAAGAGCACTGCCCAAACGTCCATTAGGAACGATGATTATAAAGTCATCCATTTATTACCGGGAATCCGAACTTGGAGCTGTGGAACGAAATTTATTCTCTGCTGGCTTTGGGATTTAAAAGCTCAAGTAACTTTGGTGCACGAGGAAAAGAATTGCATCCATGTCCGGCTTTTGACAGCTGTTCGAACTAGCAATGAAATAAATAATAGAAAATAAATTTTAATAAATTTGAATTCTATTAATAAATTTGAATTATATTTTTTAGTTCGATTTTCTACAAAAGCGTATTTTGTTAATTTTTTAAACTATTATTAATTTTTCATTTTTTAGTTCAATTTCAAATTTTTCAATTATTTTTTTTGATTTTTTTTTGTTTTTAATATTGAATTGTCATCGGTCCTTAATAAGTATACCTGCCAAATTTCGAGTTAATCCGACGTTTTGAAGGGGGTCAAAATCACGTTCAGATTCCTTTACAAACATACATACGTCTGAAGCCAATAAAAGCGTATTAATATTAAATTCAACTTGACATTTGATTCGATATATGCGTTCCAGATGTATCGATAACGATTATAGATGATTAATCCAGATGAACACGGATTTTAATGATTATTAAAAAATAGCATTGCTCAAGGTTTATACAAGTTAATCATTGGAATCTACCTCTAAAATAGCGCATATTGCAAATAATATCGAGTATCAATTCAAAAACAAAGATTGTGCGGCAAGCATTTTTATTTATTTTAACCGACTTCAATAAAAGAGGATACTCTATATTCGACTGTATTGTATGTATGTACCTAAGAATTTTTTCTACGTGAACGGATTTGGAAGTTTTTTTTTTTGAAAATTTTCATGTAGACGCATTTAAATTTTATCAAGATCGGACCAGTACATTTATTCTTAATAATGCATAATAGTTCATTGACTTCGTCTAAATTAATGGTATTCTCATGTTATTTGTTGAAGTGGGTTTAAATTTTTTGTTAAACTTTTGTATCATTAATGTGCTATACAGTCCAATGTTCCGTGAAGTGTAATAATTCTCCAAACTAAACAATGACGCATTCTGGGTATAGCTGTTACAAAATTTTACGTCCCATTACTTTCGATATTTCAATCATATTTGGCTGTTTCATCGACAGCCATGTTTATGTTAACGGTGCAGTCAGTTCCAATAGACTGCTTAAAAAATATACCACACGGCCGTCCTAGTTTCTTTTTTATGTACGGATTTAATAGTAACAGTTTTAATGAGTACTCGAGAAAAGTCGTAAATTGAAAGATAAATTTATAATTAGCCAGACAAAACGGCTGAGTAACGTTTTCTTCTTTGTCTATCAGCCAATTTTTTGTTCAACAACTATTTGATAGTCTTTTGTACTATACATTTAAAAGATTTTTTTAAGAGATATGTATTTTTTAATTTTAAAATCTTATTAAGATTTTATAAAAGAGAACATGTCAAATATAAAATTAATCTAAAGCTTGAGGTGTCAGAGATTAAGGTCGGATTTAGATTATTGGATAAACACTAATTTCAATAAGTATACCCGGAATTCATTGTTTGTTCACTTTTAAAAGATTTCGTAAAAGTAAATATGTACATTAATTGGTTAAATTACTTCTATCTACCAGGTATTGTTAGTATTTGAAAAACTAGTTATATGTTTTTTTACTGGTGGTAGGACCTCTGGTGAGTCCGCGCGGGTAGACACCACCACCCTTCCTATTTCTGCCGTGAAGCAGTAATGCGTTTCGGTTTGAAGGGTGGAGCAGCCGTTGTAACTATACTGAGATCTTAGAACTTATATCTCAAGGTGGGTAGCGCATTTACGTTGTAGATGTCCATGGGCTCCAGTAACCACTTAACAACAGGTGGGCTGTGAGATCGTCCACCTATCTAAGCAATAAAAAAAGACTATTAAGTTTAATAAATTAACAAGACAGAGTGTGCCCTGTACAATCAATTCAGACCAGTAACAATTTGAGTCTTCCTTTGTGATGTATGTATATGTTACCGGAAATGTATGAAATCAAGGAATTGTATACAAATCCTAGGAAATTTGTACAATTCCGATACTATTTAGGAAATGTATAAAATATTGTTTGAAAAACTATTTAATTCATAGATATCCTAGGAAATGTATAAATTTTCTCGGAATTGTATATAATTCCAATATCGTATTAGGAAATGTATAAAGTAAATGCTTTCTGTAATAAAACACGTTGTTAATAATATTTTTTATTATAGCACTTATTGAGACAATCGGGTAACAGTCATACCGTAAAATAATAATAATATATTCATATTATTTTACTAATTAAAACTTCTAAAATCAACTATCCATCAACTTTTAACGTATCATAAAATCAACTTATATTTATTCTTATAAAATCAAATTTTCATTTGGCAAGTAATCAGTCTGATAATTAAGTAATTATAAATGTCAAAGTATAAAAGTAAATCTTTATATTATAATACTTTGTCAGTTCATATAGCTATTTATTTTTGCAGGGTAAGCTCGAATGGCATTTGGAAGTACATAATACTTTATTTTTAAAACACAGACATCTTGATGTAGCACAGTTTTTCTTGCAAAGGCACTTCTTAAATCCCCGGCCGGTTCCAGTGGATTGCAAGTTGGCAACTGACCGTAGTGCAAGACTCGTCCCGCTGTCCCCGCGTACCCACCAATATCTTAAATGTTTTACATTTCCGATTGATATTTAGGAAATGTGTAATGTGTAAGTATAATATAATTTATTTCACACATTTCCGTGCGATTTTAGGAATTACATACATTTCCTAGGAATTGTATACAATGACGGATTACATACATTTCCGTTAACATATATATTAAATAATGTGCATCGAATTTGTTTTTTTCGATCAACGCAACTAACTAACCTAATTTCTCGGCGAATCTTCTCAGTGGGTCGCGATTCTGATCCGGTGGTAGATTCTGCGAAGCACTGTTCTTGTTAGGGCTAGTGTTAACAAAATCTCTCAGGTTGAACCCGTGAGCTCCTAGCCGCGAGAAGCTACCAGCGAATAGGTAGGCGGAAAAAAATCTAACCTATATCTTCAATTTGAAAACATGAAAAAGTTTTATGGACGAAGGGTTTTACTATATGTATACCTGCACGTGTCGGTGCCACTACCCGAACTGCATACATTTTTGAGTTAACTTTTACGCTATCGAGAACGTGAAAAAACTCGCACTAAGCACACAGGCCTTAAAGTGTGCACCGGTATTCACGTTGTGATATCCATGGGCCCCGTAAACTTCTTCACTCAAGTTGCGTCATTATCTGCCGATCGAAAGCCATATCTCGATTCGATCATGGATCAGGTACTAAGTAGGTGCATGCTTTAATTACACGCTACAGAAATAGTATATACAAATATATAAGATGTGACAATGGGTAGTTAAATTCTTAATCACATATTTTTATGGTTCTCAAATTTACAGCGGTCCTGCATATTTGGTTCAAGAAGCATTCATGCGTACTAAGAGGTAGGATAGTCGATGAACTAAAAGTCCGAAGCAATTGAACATTAACCTTATTTCGCAAGGAGGACGGCGTTTTTCACTTTGTGATATTAACGGGCTGCCATGCATGCCATATCCGCTGCGTGTGGTCACAATCAATTGCAAAGCATCATTTTACTGTCAAGTACTTTAAGAATTTGCCGCCACGGTGTTTCCCAAGCGCGATGAGATGTCGTTAACGGTAAAGCGTCTTGGTTGCGTTTTTGCTGTTGCTGATGTATGCAGCTGTTAGTGTCTTTGAGGACCACTGAAAAAAAGGTTGGGCAGTGAAGTAATTTGCTCATTAATAAAGAAAAAAAAAGAGTATTATGGTTGCAAGCGTCACAAGACTTACTTTATTTAAAACAGCATGTATGCGAATTTTTACTGGTGGTGTCTTGTGAGTCCGCGCGGGTGGGTGCCACCGCCCTGCCTATTTCTGCCGTGAAGCGGTAATGCGTTTCGGTTTGAAGGGTGGGGCAGCCGTCGTTGCTTTACTTGAGACCTTAGAACTTGTATCTCAGGGTGGGTGGCGCATTTGCGTTGTGGATGTCTATGGGCTCCAGTAACCACTTGACATCAGGTGGGCTGTGAGCTCGTCCACCCATCTAAGCAATAAAAAAAAAAAAAGAATTTGTTTTTATTTTATTTAGCACACGATTATCCCATTTTTATATATAAGCGGAATAAAGACCGTTACTTTGTTTTACGGAATGTGTTTCAAACGCTCAAAAAGGAAAATAAACGAAATTGTTGTTCAAGCTATTTTTTCCTTTGACGTAGTCTTAAAAAATTTTTGTACTACCTTGAAATTTGTTGATTTTAAATGAAATCTACGACAACATAGTGCATTATAAAGTAACTAACTGGGTTTATATTTTTAATTATTAATTACACGGCGGAATGAGCTCACGGCCCACCTGGTGTTAAGTTGTGACTGACGCCTATAGACATCACACCTCCAGACATGAGGGCTAAGTCTGAATAGTATAGTTTAACGGCTGTCTCGCCCTTCAAGCCCAAACGCATTAAGCTTCGTAGCAGATATAGGCAGGGTGGTAGTACGTATCCGTGCGGGTTCGGAAGTTGCCTGATCAGTTTTGTATTACTAAGTAGCAATCGTCATCGTAAAAAGAAACAGTTCTAGTGTGAGCCAGTGTGTCAGCTTCAAACCTTGTCATTAGAAAGGCGCGGCACGTAATTGGAGTATGCTCTACTTTAGGGCGGTTAAGAACCTAGTAGACACGTTTTTTTTTTATATTATTTTATTCGCTCGTTCGATCGTAGACAAATTTCCGTGTTCACTTATGACCATGTTTCACATGTGGCATTGAGGGCACGTGTGGAATCATTGGACGATAAGCGAAATCTCTTTACGAGCTCATTGAAAAGCGCATTTCTATTGAAATTTGAAAGAAATTATTGTAATCATGCGTAGAGGTCGTGGCCTGGAACTAAGTTGTGAAATTAAAAGAAACCTTATTTCTCTCGTGAAGTACTCAGCCGTTTCAATTCAAGGGTATTTAAATTTAAACGTTATTATAATGCAATAGAGATTTTTATTTCACAATCGAAGGTTGGTTCTGCAACTCCATACAAGGTCCTCATGAGTTCTTTTTTTATTGCTTAGAGGTTGGACGAGCTCACGGCTCACCTGGTGTTAGGTGGTTACCGGATCTCATAGACATCTACAACGTAAATGTTGACGTAAAATTTGACATTGACACCTTAAAAAAAGTTATTAGATCAAATTATGGTCCTTTGAGTTGTATGGATCATAACGCGAGTCCCGCACGTGCGTGGTTTCATGCTTCGGTCCACTGACCTGTTGGCCTGATTAGACTCGATCGATTGCATGGATGTCCTTCGTGAATTCGTTACAAGGAATTATGTCGTTTAATCGTATGCTTTAAATTGTATTAAAAGGTCTTATTATACAACCTATTTGCGTAGTTCAAAAAGAGTTTATGTTATCAAGATTGTTATATCGAAGTTCAATTGGAACTTTTTTACACGATAATGTTGTTGACGTGATGACTTGATAACTTGATGTTGTCCTAGAAGAAATTTATTTTATATTGAATGTACATCTCGCGTTATAAATTCTTAATTCATTTTAACATTCGCATTCAAATGTTAGAGCGTAGCGAGTCGATACTACTGAACAATGATAAACAGTATGTGGATATATGTGGCTTAAGCGACGAAAGGAAAAGATCTACCACCGAGCGGATGATATTGCTCGGTAGACCGACGGTCCAAATGTGATCGTTCGGTACTTGTATATATGCAAGATTATCTTGATAATGTCGTAAGCGAGATTCAGGCATCTGCCAAATATCTTGTATTGTATGATGACTTACCCGCCGCAAGTAAGTTTTATCTATATACGTGAAGCAAAAACTTTGTACCTCTTTTTACGAAAATTACGCGGACGGAGGAGTATGACATTTCCCACACTTATAGAGAATGTAGAGATGGAGTGCAGATTGTTAATTTTTTTTTAATTAGGCATTAAAAATCAATTAAATCAATTAAAGAAAACATTACACACAGTATCATGTATTTGACACACAACGCATGCATACTATTTGTATAGTATCAAACTTTTCTTATTGCTTATAGTCTGTGGTCAAATTGAGAATATATTAAATAATGTTTGTCTTTATTATGTAATATTTGTTTAAATGTATTAATCTGTGATTATAGAAGTACGAGTATACTAAATAGTCTTTGACTGTTTGACAATAGAATCATAGTAGTGTACAAACTTATAATTTCAATTAATTAAAGTCGAATTTCGACTACTTTGGGACAACTAGTTTAAACAAAAATCTCTTTCACCATGTACTATTCGTCAACCAAAGTACGAGGTGTTGAACTTCATAGTTTTACTTGTACTTATGTACGTGGAAATACCGGAACAACCGCTTCATTATGCTGGTGGTCTTGCCGTAGCGAGTAGATTGAGTGGGAAGCCATAGTCCATTGATGTCTGAAATTTATACTTTTACATTATTCTTAGGTAATGTAAGCAGACGAAAGACCGACAGCTGGTGAGCTGGTATTTTTTTTATTGCTTAGATGAGTGGACGACCTCACAGCCCACCTGGTGTTAAGTGGTTACTGGAGCCCATAGACATCTACAACGTAAATGCGCCACACACCTTGAGATATAAGTTCTAAGGTCTCAGTATAGTTACATCGGCTGCCCCGCCCTTCAAACCGAAACGCATTACTGCTTCACGGCAGAAATAGGCAAATGGTATTAGGTGGTTACCTTCGCCGCCCACCTTAAAAGTTCTTCTTCACATAAATACGCCAATAAAAATTGTCCAATTTCATGCGAAAACAAGCTGACGTACAAGTTGCATTGACATCTGTAATATCATTGGTGACTACAACAATATTACATTTAACGAAGCTTCATGTGGCTGGGCGCGGCTTTGTTCCCGAAACGAACTCATTTGCATAGTGCTTTGTGTAAATAAATGAATTTATGTATACGATACGTGCTCGAACTGGGTCAGGTCGACTGCAACAGTTTTTTTATTATATCTGTAACATTTGCCGTGCATTTCTCGATTCAGTTTTAGGTAGATTACCTGCGTTTAGAATATTCTAGAATCTTAGAAGAAATTCAGTGTTTTATGTTTTTGTGAGTTTAAATGAAATAAAAACTAAAACATTAAAATAATTGAAGGTATCGGGTTGGTTTCTTATAAAATATATTATGTCAGTTTACAAAGTAACAATTTAGTTAGGGTAAAAAAATATATTTCAACATGACAGAGAATAAAATATGATAATTATGAAAATATGAAACAAAATATATAAACATAACTTGATATTTCTTTGTCAAACAAAACACACCGGCATCACATTATTTTATTACAGGTTTTTGTTTTCAAGAACGGTTCCTTTCCCAGGGAAACATGGTCGACATGGTTGTGAATAGCCGATGCCCTTGGGCCGCGATGACCACTTTTTATCTTTATTACGTTCTGTCATTGGCGGTGGTTAAAAAACAAATCCATTATCGCAGCTAATTTAATCGATGAGCTTCGGCAGGGCTTGGCTATGCTTGGATTACTGGTGTTCTCATAACAACGGATACGGTCAGATGGATCGTACGCTCGCTTGCCTCCAATACCAATAAGCACAATTTTTGTTGAATTATATATCATTTATATCGTTATACTTATCTTATATCTTTAAACGAGCACTTCTCGTGCATATATATATACATCTCGGAAACGGCGCCAACGATTTTTATAAAATTTAGTATACAGGGGATTTCAGGGGCGATAAATCGATCTAGCTACGATTTATTTTCAGAATATTTAGCTACGATTTATTTTTTTATTTTTGTTGTTTTATTCGCGTTTTCAATAATCAACTTTATCGATAATCAACTTATGAATTCCCGACATCTATTGGCGAATAATAATACTATTTTTCTTAAATGAGAACAACTAACTGCTTTAAAGACACAATAACACTAAAGCTACTTCAGCAGATGGCGTTGTTAAGCAACCCGAAGCCAATGAGTGTTTGGTTTAAGATTAGACCAAGAAAATAAATTATTTATTTATATTATTTATGTCTTTTTAACTCACGTGTTCACTTAAACATGCCCAAACGATCTTGGAATATTTCATCATTTTGTCAATATAATTCGTATTTAAATATAATTTCTAAGAAACACAATTTATCAAAAAGATAATACCGAACAAAGCTCGGTCATCATCTAGTATCTAATAGAAAAACAACATTGATTCATTTTGAATCAACAGTATGAAATTACAAATTCTAAAACGCTTCGACCGAAAATTTCCGTTGCACGGTCTTTCATAGTGGTGCTTAATAGTCTTGACACGTTTCCAACGCCTTATAAATATTGCAGTTATTCATGTGACGTCGGTATTTGCACCTTAATATGGATAGACGAATATAAGCGCCGTAGGGACGAGCTGTGGCCTCAGCGTTACTTCATGCAAAAATTCAACCAAACTTCATCACTGTAAAATATTTCAAACCGTTTTTTAAATTATTCAAAAAAAAATAGCTCAAAATACTATTATATTATTGCCTATTATATTACGTTATATTATGTCTAAATCTTATAATATAACATTATTTCATAATGGTTGCGAGCTCTTTTGCACCTTAAATTTACCAAAAGCAAAAAGTAGATATTAGCGGAGAATTTGTTTTGTGTATTCAAAATGATTGCAACACATTTTCGAGTAACTGATACTGATAAAGGCAAATTGAGATACAGCACCATCTATTGAACATTAATGCGATGATTTAATGATTTTCACATCACTTATTTAGGAATCAGTAGTCAAATGCCGAAAAGGTAATATTTTAAAAAGTATAAAAAAGTTTGATATAATCTCATTCAAACGAAAACATTGCCAAACATTTGTAACAGTACTTTTGTTTTGAAATTCGATTGATGAATTTTGCAATGTATTATATTACAAAAAAAATGTACGCGTGGCAGTTTTAATTATTGGATTCTCTCACGGTTTTTGTTTGGCAGTTCATGTTCCCACGTGAAACATTTTATCTGTTGTGAAGTTAATTAAACAAACAATATTCTATATTTGTTTTAATATTGGCTTTGGATTACAAGGACCAATTAGAGAGTCAGAGTGTTTCAATAGTAGAAGTCACTAAGCAGTTCGTTTGGTTCAGAAGATTTTTACGGATTTTTGCCCACCACTCACTAATATACCGCGATGACTCTCGTGTAGTCATCCGCAGTGGCGACTACAGTTAGACTCAACAAAGAAGGTCGACTTGAGGCGAATGCTTTTTCCTCTGTGTCTTTAGTTCAATATTTTTTACGTTTTCGATAGCGTGATCGTTAACTGCAGTTGGAACAGCACCTCTAGCGGAAAAGGTAGGCAAACGTTCCAACTCTATCCAAATTTGAGTTAACTTTTACGCTATCGAGAACGTAAAAAATTGGCAGTAAGCCCATTGACCTCACAATGAATAAAAAACAGTAAAAAATGACAATTAACCAGTGTGCTTAGTGCGAGCTTTTTAACGTTCTCGATAGCGTAAAAGTTAGCCTATATTTGTATGGAATGGGATCGTTTGCCGCTAGGGACGCTGTTCCAACTGCATACAAAATTGGGTTAACTTTTACGCTATCGAGAACGTTAAAAAATTCGCACTAAGCACACTGATACTAAAAAGAATTTCAATCGAGGAGAGTACAACTACTCGGCAATATGGACCTTTTCTAAAATAGGGCAACAATAATGTTTAATGCTTAATGTTGTAGATATCATAAACTTTCCTTTACGAAATAGCCTCCGCCCACCTAGAAAACTAAGGTGAAGTCTTAAGAGTATTGTAATTTATTACAACTGTCCTATTCTTCGGTACGAACACTTTTCGGATCATTTACTTTGTGGTTGTTTGTAGGATGGTGGTTTAAGATCTCATCATCATCATCATAGTTAATTTACTGTTGGCAAAGCAGTCGTGATCATGAGGAATCTTGGTTTATTATAGCCTTGACACCTGTTCTCCATAATTTGCGAACTTATCTACCCACAAATAAAATTAGGAGTTAGACATTGGAAGGAAGGAAGAAGATTAGAGGTGAATTTGGAAAGGAGAAGGTAACGGAGTTATTGCCACTACAATACGGTAGTACATGAGTACGCCGATATAAATGGATAATATATTAACTAGATTTAAAGTTTACGTAGTTATTTTTTTTTACCGCCTTTTTGGAACGAAGTTCCTTACGGCAGGCTTGGAGGAGATAGGGATTTTGCTGCGCGACCGAACTGAAAAAAATGTGATAGTAAAAACCGTAAGAAAAAATCCGTGGAATGAGGCCTTGTTTTCCGCACAGCGATAGCTCACCGCGCGATTTTTTTCTCGTAATTCTTTTTTTTTATATATGGAACTTCGTTCCTATCCGGTGTCCCACGATACCACACATCTTTTTTAATAAACTATTTCTCTTCACACACAGGTGCGCGTCCGCGAGTTTTACATCGCGATGCAGCGTTGTCCTTACATCCACGAGATGAAGGAGCGACTGCTAGGCGCACCAGTCGAAGTCCCCGATCAGAAAGAAATACGTGAGGTTCCAAGGGACCGCGCCCCCGACCATCAGGACACCCAGGTCGGCACCATCGTCAAAGTGAGCCTCATCTACCATCTTATCACCGTGACTGCCTTGAACTGTGATAATATATGTTGTTCAATCTTTGAAGTTTTCGAATCTTTTAGAACTGCATAGTTTTTTTTTACTCAGTTCAAATGTATTCATTAATTAAAAAGAGAATCAAAGATCAATCGAATTAAAAAAAAATATATACAAAAATTATGTTGTTCAGTCTTCGAAGTTGTCGAATCTTTTAGAAGTGTATGGTTTTTTTCATCGAGTTTCAAATGTATTCAATATTTAAAAAGAGAATCAAAGACCAATTGAATTAAAAAAAAAATACAAAAATAATATTTTTTATCTTACTGCACTGCTAGTATAGATCCATAGATTAATAACAACATTATTAAATAATTAATTCATTGTGTGTATAGTAAGCATCGCAAAATGGAGTTCAAGGTAGTTTTCACAACATTTTACAATTTAGGTAAATAGTATCTAATAGTGTAGAACGTAGAATCCAATCTTGAAATAATCAACTTTATTAATTATAAAGTATTTTTACTATCTTAGCGATTTACATACGTTTTAGATAAAACTAGTAAATCCTAATTTTTAAGATTCAGTTTGCTTGAATTGATTTTTTTTATATAACTTTTTAAGATGTTTGATATAAATAATTTAGTAATGACGTAATTTTCAGCTGAATTCAGACGGGTACGGATCCCATACCTCGCCGGCTCGCGCTCCCCTCGTCACTGACGAGTGCGAGGCGCCGGCGGAGGAGACCGAAGCCCTGACCCCGACAGATGCAGTGCTCCAGTACCGAGCTTGCTGTCAACCTGACACTACCCCTAAAAATGCCAAGTATGTTATAGGCTCTTGTGTTTAAGTTTAGCTATGTATAAAAGTATTAAGAACTAGCTGACCCGGCAGACTTCGTAGTGCCTCAATCGATAAGTAAAAGACCTAAACTTCTGTATAAAATAAACTTAAAACATACAAAAAGAACCCGTCCGACGGGGGACGTATCAAAGGGAAAACAAAATTATTATTTTTATTTCATTCGTCGGTGATTTTAGCGGTAAAGAATCTATTATAGAATCAACGGCAATATATTTAAAAATATGAATAGATAAATAAGTAAATGAATAAAAAATGTTACAAAAATAATAATATATATTATGCTTTATTGTGCATCAGAATAACAAAAAGCAAAAAGAGCTTGACGGTGATGAACTGGCTGGACTATCTAAAAAAAATGTTAAGTTTTTTTATATCTTACATAGTTGGATGAATTCACGGCTCACATGGTGTTTAGTGGTTATCGGCGCCATATAGCTTAAATGCCGTTATCCACCTTGAGACACGAATTCTACGTCCCCGTTTTTACAGTACAACGACTGCTCTATCCTTCAAGCCGAAACTCAATAGGTAGGGTGGGGGTAGGCTACCCATGAGGGCTTACGAGACATCCTACCACCATTAATTACGCAAATTACAATTTTTGTGGGTTTTATTTTAATTATATGAATAACATATTACAGTGCGAACCTTTGTTATGTAGGTATTTCATCTGCAAGCGGGATTTAAACACGGGCAAAAAAAAATCGAAATATTTCGCATATGTCGCATGCTTGTTGTCGAAATTTTACCTATTCGTAGGAAAAATGCTGATCTTAACTTTACAAACTCTAGCATTTGTGTTTCGTACAATATTATTTAATTTAAAAGAACGATAGCTTTCGACTTAATTCAAAAAATAGGACAGTACATAACAGAGATAATCATATTACGTTCTATTTAACCAATAAAGGACACTTGTCCGAACAAAGCAGAAACAACAAACAATTTAAAAATAAATACATATAATGGGAGGAAGCTTCAATAAAAGCACGTCCATGGGGCGCGATGGACAATCCATTAAATAGGGGACATACCTAAGACTCTAAATAAAGGCATCGGAAACGATCACTGTTGGGAATAAAGTAAACTTTTATACGTAATAACTAAAGTTTTTTTTTTATTGCTTAGATCGATGGACGAGCTCACAGCCCACCCGGTGTTAGGTGCTTACTGGAGCCCATAGACATCTACGACGTAAAATGCGCCACCCACCTTGAGATACAAGTTCTAAGGTTTAAAGTATAGTTATAACGGCTGCCCCACCCTTCAAACCGAAACGCATTACTGCTTCACGGAAGAAATAGGCGGAGTGGTGGTACCTACTCGTGCGGACTCACAAGAGGTCCTACCACCAGCAAAAAAGTAAGCAATTATTTTTTTTGGTTAGATGGTTAAATTATCTCATGACCTACCTGACGTAACTAAGTTACCGGAGCCGATAGACGTAAATCCGCGTCACCCACTTTGAGATTTGAAGTCGACGTCAATTGTTTTGGATGACAGCTGTCCAACCCTTAAGCCATACCCAGACATGAAGTCCCGAATTACCTAAACAGGGACTCATGATTTTATTGTGAAAAAATAACCAACAATATAATAACACAAATGCTCATGTTCTACGGTGATACTTTACCACTCGCACGGAGTTCGGCGACACCCACGTCTCTTAATTTCTACACTATTGTAGACCACAACACAGCCGATTAATTACTCAGAGTCTGAATGTACTTGTTCTTGTCTTGTATGCATACTTATGTATACCCCTGGCCAGCATACACAAAGCAGTAAACTTTTGCTTAAGACCGGAACGTTTTTTTTAAATCGTGTTTAAACCGTATATCTGTTTCGTTTAGCGTATTGTAATCATCGAATTAACTAGCGATAGGCCGTATCATAAGCCCGCATGCGTAGGTATTAGCATTCTCCCATTTCTACCGCTGAGTCATGCGTTCCGTTTTGAATGGTGGGACATCCGTTGCTCAACTGCGACTTTGACCGCAGTTCTCAAGGCGGGTGGATGTATTTATGTCGTGATGGGCTTCGATAATCACTTAAAATCACGGTGGTATGATATAACTCACCCGTATACAGAATTAAAAGAATAACGATGCGGTAAGTGATCAGCACGGGAATGCACAATACATCAAAAAATACATACGGACCACAAGTGCCAAAAATCTTGAACGTGATGGAAATTACGGACTGTATTTTCCGTCAAATAAAGGATACGTGTGAGACCGCGACAACATTAGTTAATTGCGTATTGTATGTAGAATGCAAGGTCTTTCCGAGGCGTCTTATGTCATTTACGATATAAATAATATTATACACGCACTGGCGTTGTTATAGGATTAATTAATGAAGTGTTTATTGAGACGATGAATTGTTCAACTGGATCTTATTTCAATTTTAATTAATTACGCAGTGTCAACGAGAGTTGAGGTCTTTTGTATTTATTATTGTCGCGAACATTTTTATTGGACAAATCGTGTGGCCTAAAGGATATGATGCCCAATGTTCTCTTACTAAGCAATGCTAATATGCTTGGGTTTAAATTCCACACACAAATACAAAAAAAATCAATAAAATACGTTCCTAAAGCGTACTCACGAACGACTCAGCAGCGGTAGGCAGCGGCTTGGCTCTGCCCCTGGCATTACTGAAGTCCATGGGCGACGGTAACCACCCATCATCAGGTGGGCCGTATGCTCGTCTGCCTTATAAGGGCAATAAAAAAAAAGACGTCCGTTATAAAGAAATACCATCCTATAATCTACACGAACTAGAAAAAATTACAAGTTTGCGTAATTACGAGTATAATACTTGTAACAAGGTGTAATATGAGCCTGCCCAAGTCTTTATCATCGCCCTGCCTATTTCTACCAGAATGCAAATATATATTCCGGTTTGACTTCAACCTCATGTCTAAAGGTGGGTGATGGCATTCACGTAATTATGTTAGGTAATGGGCTCCGGTAACCACCTACCCACCTATACAATAAAAACAAGCTTCAGGAATACCATTTCTATTCTTTTTTTGGATACGTGTTCGATTTAGTTTCGCATACGATTTGGCAAAGGCATGACTTAACTTTTTTAATGACTAAATTCCATCGTATCGAAGCGTAATGTAGCGTTAGCAAATGTAATTTTAATAAAAAGCTACCATAATTCAGATAATAAGCTGTCAATGCGTACAGTCTGCAAAGCCAGCAACAGAGTAAAATTGTGAAATAGACTGCATGCATTCACTGAAATGGGTGTTGTTATATTTAATTATTACCATCGAGAAGATGATCTCACAGCCCATTCCAAGTGCTGGTCAGCAACTAAAGACACTGCATACAAATACATTACTAACTATTGTATAATTTAAGGTATCGTTGCAAAATTCTCGTGAACGATTCTAATTGTTGCGCCGTCGCGTATTGTTACGACCCTCTGAAAGTTAGAACTGAGATAATTAGACAGATGGCGCAAAAAGACTCGTCAGATTCGTCACGCTCGTCTTAAGTGAGTTCTCTGATTGTGTAAGGCCCAGTAATTAGTAGGGAGTGCTACCTTTTGTTCTATGTCCGGATTAAATTATCGCTCATTTACTTTAGAAAGGAAAAAAAAACAAGAAAATCTCTAATCTCATGTTGGGCTTTCTGCTGTGACGTCTTAGTTGAACCTATAGACTCTGTGACTGTCTAGAGTCTAAGCTATAATCTCCGAGAGTCAATTCATAATAGATGGATAAACAGTAGTAAAAACAAAAAAAAAATATATATATATATATTATTTTCATTATTTTTTCTAATATCGGAATACAGTTAAAGTATGTCCATAAAATAGTCCGAATTATATATATATATATTAATTTTAACCTTCAACCTAAACTAAATTCGTTTATAAACAAATACTAAACAGCACTCTCGGAGTACAATAAGGCCAGGTCGTCGAACCTAAGTTGAACCAAGGGATCCGTCCCTTTCATACTTCCAGGCATTCATTGCCAAGATTTCTTTTCATATTGCGTCTTTTAACACTACTTATCTTCTTAGTGCTGTTTGTTTGCATCATCATTTAATATTTCCATACTGTTGATGTACTATGTGTATGTAAGTATATTAGTATGTATTGTATGTAGGTATGTATATTGGTATATAATAATAAGTATATATTTCATATTATATGTAAACGGTATATATTTTGTTTATTGTATGTATATATTTTCTATAATGTATTATCTATAGTACACCGCAACATACCTGCTATATTTTTTATATTTTCCAGAATTTCTATAAATTATACGGTTGTCTGGAAGAGATCGCTTTTAGCGATAAGACCGCCTATTGNACACACACACACACACACACACACACACACACACACACACACACACACACACACACACACACACACACACATGCATACACAAATACCATACATATATCTATTTATATAATATACAATACAAAATAAATATACATACAAATACACAATGTAATCTAATAATAATTTAGTGAATTATTATTAGTGAATTATCAAGAGATTTTACTAAAAATATCTCACACGTCATAATTATTAGCTCTAGCTTCAGTTTTTGAATAATCGACACGCTTTTGGAGGATAATGAATTTGTAAGAATCAATAGCAGCAGTACACTCTTATTTATAATAGAATTATTCTAAAGTAAAGTACCGGTCTCCTGTCTTAATGCATGAATAAAACAAAGCAGAAACCGAAGTAAGGCTAAGTTTATGAGATATTTAGACTTAACAATGGTTAGATATGATTGGCACTAGTAATATAAAAATTTAATGATAATCTTTAAGCGGTCGGTGATTTTAGCGGTACAGAATCTATGAAAGAATCAACGGCAATGTAACAAAAATAATAATATATATTACTAGCGACCCGCCCTCGCTTCGCTTCGGAAACATTAAAACACACATGAAACCAAAAAAATAAAATATTTTTTTTTTTTTAGAAGTAGCCTATGTTCATCAGGGACAATGTCGGCTTCTAATGGAAAAAGAATTTTTCAAATCGGTCCAGTAGTTTCGGAGCCTATTCGAAACAAACAAACAAACAAATCTTTCCTCTTTATAATATTAGTATAGATGCTTTATTGTGCATCAGAATAACAAAAAGCAAAAAGAGCTTGAGGCTGATGAACTGGCTGGACTATCTAAAAAACAAATGTTTTTTTATTTTTATTTCTTACATAGTTGGATGAATTCACGGCTTACATGGTGTTTAGTGGTTACCGGAGCCATATAGCGTAAATGCCGCTATCCACCTTGAGACGCAGCGAGTTTCGTGCTCTGGGAGTGGCGCGTCTCCCCAATAGTGAGTTGCGGGCGCGGAAGGCCCATTCTCGGCGGTCCGTGCTCGAGTCGTGGTCGAGGCGGTTGGCCATCCCCACGTGGGGTCTACGGACCGTCGAGGCGGTTTACCCGGTCTTTGATGACTGGGTGAATCGTGGCCGAGGACGCCTCACCTTCCGTCTGGTGCAGGTGCTGACTGGGCACGGATGCTTCGGGAAGTTAACTTTACAAACTCTAGCATTTGTTTTTCATACAATATTATTTTGGGTGCTTTAAATTTAAAAGAACTACCTTTCGATTTAGTTAAAAAAAATAGTACAGCATACAATAGGCAAACAGTAATCACATTACATTCTATTTAACCAATAAAGGACACTTGTCCGAACAAAGCAGAATCAACGAACAATTTAAAAATAAATACATATAATGGGAGGAAGCTTCAATAAAAGCACTTCCATGGGGCGCGATGGACAATCCATTAAATAGGGGACATACCTAAGACCCTAAATAAAGGCATCGGAAACGCTCACTGTTGGGAATAAAGTAAACTTTTATACGTAATAAATAAAGTTTTTTTTTTATTGCTTATATCGATGGACGAGCTCACAGCCCTCCAGGTGTTAGGTGGTTACTGGAGCCCATAGACATCTACGACGTAAAATGCGCCACCCACCTCGAGATACAAGTTCTAAGGTCTCAAGTATAGTTATAACGGCTGCCCCACCCTTCAAACCGAAACGCATTACTGCTTCACGGAAAAAATAGGCGGGGTGGTGGTACCTACCCGTGCGGACTCACAAGAGGTCCTACCACCAGTAAAAAAGTAAACAATTAGTTTTTTTTGGTTAGATGGTTAAATTAACTCATGACACCTGACGTAACAAGGTTACCGTAGCCGATAGACGTAAATCCGCGTCACCCACTTTGAGATTTGGAATCGACGTCAATTGTTTTGGATGATAGCTGTCCAATCCTTAAGCCATACCCAGACATGAAGTCCCGAATTTCATTGTATTACCTAAACAGGGACTCATGTTTTTATTGCGAGAAAATAACCAATAATATAATAACACAACTGCTCATGTTCTACGGTGATACTTTACCACTCGCACGGAGTTCGGCGACACCCACGTCTCTTAATTTCTACACTATTGTAGGCCACAACACAGCCGATTAATTACTCAGAGTCTGAATGTACTTGTTCTTGTCTCGTATGCATACATATGTATACCCCTGGCCAGCATACACAACGCAGAAAACTTTTGCTTAAGACCGGAACGTTTTTTTAAATCGTGTTTAAGCCGTATATCTGTTTCGTTCAGCGTATTGTAATCACCGAATTAACTAGCGATAGGCCGTATCATAAGCCCGCATGCGTAGGCATTAGCATTCTCCCATTTCTACCGCTAAGTCACGCGTTCCTTTTTGAATGGTGGGACATCCGTTGCACAATTGCGACTTTGACTGCAGCTCTCAAGGTGGGTGGGTGTATTTATGTCGTAATGGGCTTCGATAATCACCTAAAATCACGGTGGTATGATATAACTCACCCGTATACAGAATTAAAAGAATAACGATGCGGTGAGTGATGGGTACGGGAATGCACAAGACATCACAAAATACATACGGACCCCAAGTGCCAAAAATCTTGAACGTGATGGAAATTACGGACTGTATTTTCCGTCAAATAATGCATACGTGTGAGACCGCCACAACATTAGTTAATTGCGTATTGTATGTAGAATGCAAGGTCTTTCCGAGGCGTCTTATGTCATTGACGATATAAATAATATTATACACGCACTGGTGTTGTTATAGGATTAATTAATGAAGTGTTTATTGAGACGATGAATTGTTTAACTGGATCTTATTACAATTTTAATTAATTACGCAGTGTCAACGAGAGTTGAGGTCTTTTGTATTTATTATTGTCGCGAACATTTTCATTGGACAAATCGTCGGGGCCTAAAGGATAAGATGCCCAATGTTCTCTTACTAAGCAATGCTAATATGCTTGGGTTTAAATTCCACACACGAATACAAAATTTTTCAATAAAATACGTTCCTAAAGCGTGCTCACGAACGACTCGGCAGCGGTAGGTAGCGGCTTGGCTCTACCCCTGGCATTGCTGAAGTCCATGGGCGACGGTAACCACTCACCATCAGGTGGGCCGTATGCTCGTCTGCCTACGAGGGCAATAAAAAAAAAATTAGTCTTGCATACGATTTAGCAACGGCGTGACTTCACTTACTCCTGACATTTTAAATGATTAAATTACATCGTATGGAAGCGTAATGTAGCGTTAGCAAATGTAATTTTAATAAAAAGTCACAATAATTCAGCTAATCAGCTGTCAATGCGTACAGTGTGCAAAGCCAGCAACAGAGTAAAATTGTGAAATAGACTGCATGCATTCACTGAAATGGGTGTTGTTATATTTAATTATTACCATCGAGAAGATGATCTCACAGCCCATTCCAAGTGCTGGTCAGCAACTAAAGACACTGCATACAAATACATTAGTAACTATTGTATAATTTAAGGTATCGTTGCAAAATTCTCGTGAACAATTCTAATTGTTGCGCCGACGCGTATTGCTGACCCTCTGAAAGTTAGAGCTGAGATAATTAGACAGATGGCGCAAAAAGACTCGTCAGATTCGTCACGCTCGTCTTAAGTGACTTCTCTGATTGTGTAAGGCCCAGTAATTAGTAGGGAGTGCTACCTTTTGTTCTGTGTCCGGATTAAATTATCGCCCATTTACTTTAGAAAGGAAAAAAAACAAGAAAAACTCTAATCTCATGATGGCATTTCTGCTGTGACGTCTTAGTTGAACCTATAGACTCTATGACTGTCTAAAGTCTAAACTCGAATTTCCAATTGTCAATTCACAATATATTGATAAACGGTAGTAAAAATTAAAAAAAAAAAAAAAAATTTTTATTGCTTAGATGGGTTGACGAGCTCACAGCCCACCTGGTATTAAATGGTTACTGGAGACATATACCCATAGACACCTACGACGTAAATGGGTCACCCGCCTTGAGATATAAGTTCTAAGGTCTCAAGTATAGTTACAACGGCCCATCCTTCAAGCCGAAACGCATTACTGCTTCACGGCAGAAATAGGCAGGGTGGTGGTACCTACCCGTGCGGACTTACAAAAGGTCCTACCAACAGTAAAATAGTCCGAATTCGTTTTAAAAAATAATTTTAACCTTCAGCCTAAACTAAATTCGTTTATAAACAAATACTAAACAGCACTCTCGCAGTACAATAAGGTCAGGTCGTCGAACCTAAGTTGAACCAAGGGATCCGTCCCTTTCATACTTCCAGGCATTCATTGCCAAGATTTCTTTTCATATTGCGTCTTTATGTCGTTGAGAGAGACGTGCATGTGCAATATTAGGGTTGTCTCGTGGTAAGTGCGTAGTTTCGGTGGAGCCGGGGTGTGTCGTGGGGACAAGGGCCGGGTCAGTGGGTCGCTCGCGCACCCTCCCAAAGCGTTCCGGGAGAAACGCGCCTCTATCGACCGCGTGCCGCCAGATTTTGTAGGGCTGTCACAACTTTTTAATACATCGAAAGACATTTACTTTTGTGCGTTAGATTTTTGTTTATATAAATTTGTTTATATTAAAGACGTTCGTAATATTTGTACTACCTTCAGCTTTGGAGTTTGTTGTAGAATAATAATTGCAATAAGTTAATTAGCTTAAAGACGATAAGAAAATCAATGACTATTATACAGTATAATCGAGAACTGAATAAAACCTTACCAATTAACACTGTACATGGGTTAGTATTTATAATGGCGAACCAATGTAATCTAAAACAAAGGCATTGGATTTTTATTCAAGTATCATTCCCCCTCATGTAATGAGTCTGATTCGTAGACAAAATTACAATTTATTCGAAATAGGGTGCTATCAAGAGGGTGGCGTCCTTAAACGAGATCGCGAGTGCGCGCAGCATCCGTTACTGCGCAAGTCCGGGCACACTCGAGTCGAAGGCACAGTCCCGACGCCGCACCGCCTCACTTCCGGAGCCTTTTGCCTTCAAAGAGCTCCTTACCAAGGCCCGTACCTGTCCTTAACCCTCCGATATGGGCGACTTGTAACTGAAAAAGCTCTTCGTCCCCGCGTCCTTGATTGAAGTGGAAAAATGGGGAAGGAAAGGCACCCACTTCCCGAGGCTGAAGTAAAAGTGGCGACGGTCGAGCTCGAAGCTGTGGACAACATGGCGACTCTGCCGGTCGGCCAGCATCGGCAGCAGGGTAGTGACATTGCTATCGCGGAGAAACATAACACTGCGAACAAAGAAATGGAACTCAAATGCGTGCAACCGAAGCCATCCAAAAAGTACGTTTTGTAGTCATACTTCAAAGGGTGGGGCCGGTCAATTTGCGCGGTAACATTTAAGTAACATTGAACTGTTGAGGATTTTTTTTTGGTATTGAAACACAACAGTTTTTTTGTTAATGAATAGTTTTCAATTGCTTTACTTACATTTTTGTTACACTGGCTAAGTCAAACGGTTACTGGATTTTTTAGATAACACAATGTGTTTAACTTTGTTCGTCGTCTACATTGATCCACTGGATCCCATGAGATTTCTGTATCGTGTGTAGTTGATTATACGTATGGTTTCTAAAAAAACCAAGAAACCTACATTACCGAAACTGTCATCTTATGTATATCAATGTAATTTAAAATAATATTACCGGCTATTTTTTAAGACAAATTTTTTCAATCTGTCCGTTTAAGACATGAAACTTTCGCGAATTAAATGTCTAGGAAGGTGGTACCGACTCGGACAAGCTCCAGGAATACACCAGATATATGGAAATAAACTTTTGCCGGTTTGATTTTATTAGGCTATACCATTCCTTCATCGTAGAAGTCATTTGTGAAAATTTGTTAAGTACGTAAGAGTATTTCTTGGAAAACTCAGTACCTATCTGCAGTATTCAAATACCGAAACATTCGCATCGCTATATATGAATGCACATAATATGACTTATCCTTTAGGCCACGATGATTTGCAAAACTTGTTAGGGCTTTTTGTGTGTATATTCTTCAAATCGCTTTATTAAAAAACATGCCACAACCAAATAATTGTTACACATCACTATGCCTATGAGACAAAGCACGGTGCTACACCGTATTCATAAAGAAAGCGTCTTATGAGAACGGCTACCGAAACTAAAACAGTACAATTTTCTATCAACGGAAACCTCAAAAATTATAATTCGCGTTTATAATTACTACTAAATTTATAATTACTGGTAGTAGCCCATTTTGTGAGCCCGTATGAGTATGTGCGACCCTGTCTATTTCTGCGTAAATCTATAAACACGTTTCGATTTGAAGGGTGGGGCAGCCGTTGTACTATAAAACTGACTTAGACTTCGTGGCTCAAGGTAGATAGCGGAGTTTACATTGTTGATGTCTATGTTGTAGTCCTAGGGTACCCCGCTGGTACATAGGGCCCTCACAAGTTGTCTCCACTTCAACCTGTCTTGCGCTTGCTCCTTGACATCACTCCAGGTCACGTCGGCAGTCCTCATCTCACTCTCTACGGTGCGTCGCCAAGTGTTGATGTCTATGAGCTCCGATAACCACTTAACAATTAATACTATTTGGGCTGTGGTTATTCCACCCATTTATCTAAGAAATTAAAAAAAACAACAATATTTGACTTGATGCGCGTTATCCAACACAGTGCGATAGAAATAATTGTTGAAGTTTACTTTGATCTAAACATATAGTATAATATTAAAAACTAAAGTGTACTGCGACGTGTATTTGTTAAAACGAGTTTTGTGGAGATCTCAGCGGTACGAAGCGGCTTTAACATTGAACTATGGTGACTATATTCCATCAACTAGAATTAGAAGATATTAAAATGACAATAGCATCAAATAATATAAGTTTTTTACTACTACTCCTGATAGAATAAGTGGAAGTAGTAGTTTTAGAGCGAAAAGAATGAGATCTAAAAACTCATATACATAAGATCATCAGATCAGAGTAAGGGACCAGAAATTTTGCGAAATTCGTAAATTTTATGAGTTTTTGATTAAATGGGTTTTTCATCATGGAATATGTTCATGAAAACAAGCTCTGTAATCTATCAACTGGGACTTACATATTTTTTATTCAGAAGCAGTCCACAAAAGCATTTCAATCCCGACATAGTCGCGTTATTTAATATTTGAAGTCGTCGTGGCCTAGTGGATAAGACGCCCGGTGCATTCGTATTGAGCGATGCACCGGTTGTCAAATCTCAGGCGGGTACCAATTTTTCTAATGAAATACGTACTCAACAAATGTTCACGATTGACTTCCACGGTGAAGGAATAACATCGTGTAATAAAGATCAAACCCGCAAAATTATAATTTGTGTAATTACTGGTGGTAGGACCTTTTGTGAGTCCGCGCGGGTGGGTACCACCACCCTGCCTATTTCTGCCGTAAAGCAGTAATGCGTTTCGGTTTGAAGGGTGGGGCAGCCGTTGTAACTATACAGAGACCTTAGAACTTATATCTCAAGGTGGGTGGCGCATTTATGTTGTGGATGTCTATGGGCTTCAGTAACCACTTAACACCAGGTGGGCTGTGAGCTCGTCCATCCATAAAAGCAATATAAATAATAAAAAATGATATTAGCGCTCCGGTATTTTTACCTGAATAGCCATGGAGGCCTCTGTGAAATTTTGGCTGCTTCAACCAGATTTTTGGAGAGGCCTATGTCCAACAGGGGACTAAAATAAGCCGTTAATGATGATCATGATAATGAAACTAGATTATTGTAATAAAACGATTTTAAAATTATCTTTTAATAGGCAGGTCTAATAATACTAGAAGCATTACAATATGCACTGAAAATTAATTTAAATCCAATTACATGTAAATGTACCTAGACTAGTCTATGGACCAGGTGACGCGCCGTCTCTATACGGGGGTGGTGCGATCAATGGCCCTATACGGGGCGCCCGTGTGGGGCCAGTCCCTTGTCGTGGGGGTGGCGAGGCTGCTGCAACGGCCGCAACGCACCATCTTGGTCAGGGTCATCCGTGTGTACTGGCTGGGACGCCACCATGGGTTCTGGAAGCGGAGGCGCTCGCCGCTGACTATAAGTGGCGGGCTGACCTTCGTGCCCGGGGCGTAGCGCGTCCCAGCCCCAGTGTGGTCAGAGCGCGGAGGGCCAATCTCGGCGGTCCGTGCTGGAATCATGGTCCAGACGGCTGGCTGATCCTTCGGCTGGTCGTAGGACCGTCGAGGCGATTCGCCCGGTCCTTGTGGATTGGGTGAATCGTGACAGAGGACGCCTCACTTTCCGGCTCACGCAGGTGCTCATTGGGCATGATTGTTTCGGTGAGTTCCTGCACCGGATCACAGCCAAGCTGACGGCATAGTGCCACCATTGTGGTTGCGACTTGGACACGGCAGAGCATACGCTCGTCGCCTGCCTCGCATAGGAGGGGTGGCGCCGTGTCCTCGTCGCAAAAGTAGGAACCGACTTGTCGTTGCCAAGTGTTGTGGCATCGATGCTCGGCGACGACGAGTCGTGAAAGGCGATGCTCGACTTCCGCGAGTGCACCATCTCGTAAAAGGAGGCGGCGGGGCGCGTGAGAGACGCACAATCCCGCCGCCGTCGAGCGGGGGCCAGGGAGGCGGATTTCGCCCAAGCCCTGGCCCTCTTTTCGGGTCCCCCTCACATGTTGGTCTGGGGACCGGCGAGGGGGGCCTAAGAAGACGACGTGCAAGCTGCTCTGCACGTGTTTTACGCAAGAGCATCCGGGTGATGGAAGGCCGGCTATCCTCGACCCACGCTGGTTCTGGTCCAGCGGGGTATTCCGTAGGGTAACCCACTCTAACCGGCACCATCTAGGCGGGCTTCGGACAGTCTGCCGACCGAGAGGGCTGGTGGTCGTGGCGCCGATGACCGCCAGTCCGGCGTCCCGAGGGGGAGAGTGATGGAAGAGATGTGCTCCGCACTAAGTGCTTCACTCCCCCCTTTGCCTTTTCATGAGTTCTGTCTCATGCAAGGTTTGGACGTTGGTTGTTGAGCGACAGGAGGCTTTAGTCAGTTCGACTCTGACATACCCCGCCCGCCATCCCCAGAGAAGGGCGGAAGTCCGGCGATTTTCTACTGACCAAAAAAAAAAGACTAGTCTATGGATAGAATTAAGGTAATGTTAAGTTTTTTAATAAAATAGTATCTTCTAAATTGTATTTTATGATCATTGTATTTGATATTTAATTTATGGTTGATTGTTTGACATTGTTTGTATAATATTATATTGTCTCTTATTTGCTCTCATTTCAGGACATCCCTGTTCATCATTTCTAGTTTCATCTACGCCAAGCTGCTGGTGGTAGTTTGCGTCGCTTACGTCATCAGCGATGTTATCACACACAACCTGCCCCTCTACTACTATGAAGGATTCTTCACCTACCTTTATGGCATGAGTATTCTGTTCTTGCTCTACGTGTTCTGCTTCCTACTTCAAGGTTTGTATTATTATAATTGAATTTAAGTATTTTCTAAAGAAATTATTAACGAAATTAGATATATCAATAGAATGTTTCATTTTAATTGACATTGGAGTTTGGAATTGATAGTGTCGGATCGATAACAAAACAATAATACTCATAATATATATTTATAAGGGATTTATTCCATAGAGAGTGCATGCTGCAGTGGAAGTCCACCTAAACAGAAACCACCACCAAAAGAAAAGAAGCCGAAGAAGGAAAAGGCAAAGAAAACCAAAGATAAAGAACCTAAAGAGGACAAAGAGGTTAAAGACGGAAAAGATGGAAAGAAAGACGGGAAGAAAGATAAAAAAGATAAGGATAAAGACAAAGAGGGAAAGGACAAAAGTGGAAAGGAATTAAAGAAGCAAAGCCAATTTCAGGTCAGTGAAAATTTCAATAAAAAAACACAGCACATCCACATTACTTTTGTCCCTAACATTTTATTCAATCAATTATTATTTTTGCTTACGCGTGTCGTCCCGTGTTAGTTAACCAAGTTTAATTATTGTTATATAATTTTTATGTGATTATGTGAATGAATCGCGCACTCCCACAATTTTTGCTCTGCCTATCATCCAAACACATTTGTATAATTTAAGCTTTATTAAGAATGCAACAACCAGCATGAAACCCTTTTTATTTAAGCTGCCTACTTTTCTGTTTTTTTTACATATTATTTGGGCAGGAGGTGTATCCACGTAAGATGCGCGATAAAGTTCGTCAACAGCAATTACAATTGCAAATGGCACAGTTGTATGCGTCCGAACAGGTGAGGTGTATATTTGACACACCCTGCTTGAAAATATTTTGTACATCATTTCAGATAGCTTTGGATGTGCTGTTGTAGTAACTTGATCGTCATAGTGCTTGTTTGGACCGCTGTTGTATTTAGCTTGTTTTTAGAATATTTTTTTTCGTAATAAAGCTTTGAATGTGGAACTTGTGTACATGAGATTTTTCCTCACGAAATTCATAACATTTATGTAATACTAATTTGCATTGAACTTTGCATATGGGTGACAAATAAATATTCACGATTCACAGTTGAACTATGATCGAAAATGCATTCAACAAATAATTTAAGTTTTACATGATACCAATTTTCAAAATGAAATAGTATTTTTCATATATGTTTTTAATACGTATAGCAACAGCAAGACATCGTTGAGTTGGAAGCTGGACCAGTGTCTAGACCAATGCGCAGACGCAAAACTTCTCAGAACGATCACAGCCACGGCAGCTTCTTTCTAAGAATTGGAGCAATTGGTAAGTAATCGGCAATTTTGAAAAATCTTTTATATCTAAATTTGCAAATAATTGTTTTTTTTTGCTTTACAGCATTTGGTCTCGGTACAATGATTTACAACGGTTTGGAATTCGGAACTTTCTTCGAACTACCTTTAGAATCTCCTTGCTATCTCATTTTGAAAGGAGTTAATCCGGTGCTTCAAATGGTTTTCACTTTTATGCAGATGTATTTCATCTTCATGAATTCTCGGGTAATTTTAACTTCCTTCATTAAATAATATCCGATAAATACTTAAATGTAAATTACCTTAACCGTTTTTTTAGCTGAACATTCATCGTTTTAAAGTTATCGCTCGGTTTGGTTTAATGCACGTAGTGGCTACCAATATATGCGTTTGGATAAGAACATTGGTGTTAGAATCTCTGAAGGAGATTACCGATTACCACGTGAAGAATCCTTTGGGAGTTCCCGGCGAGGGTATTCTTGGAAGTAAGTGATTTTCCTTAAATCCCATTCAGCTTCGATAAATTTAAATGGCTGTATGTTTTCCATCTTTACTAAAATGTTAAAACTCCTCACATTCAGAAGTCATCCGTAAGCACACCCTAAGGCATTCCGGTAAAGTGTTCGGTGCTGCAACAACTGCCGTTACCGGTATTGCTTCCACAGCTATGACTACTGCTAAAGCCACTGGCGAGCAATTACTAAACGTAATCACGACTACTGCCACAGCACCCACAACCACATCCACTACAAGTTAGTAATCATAATCTTCAACTATAAATCTACTAAGTGTTTCAGTTATGTGTGTCTTTTTAATTTTGCATGTTCGTGAATTAAACAGTATGTTGTACTAATTTTCAGCAACAACCCCTTTGCCATATTATAACATGGGTAGTATTCTTCCTAAGTCTAAACTAATCGATACTATAAAGAGTACAATAGGCTATGGCAACGGGATGGGATATGGTCGTGAATATAAAGAGTGGCCTAACGATAATCCTTTCACATCAGTAGCAACGGAAGCCGATAAAGTTACTCAAACTCAGACAGCTATGTTGGAAATTTTTCATTTTCCGTTTACTTCTACTGTCAAATCAATCGTTAATGCTGTAACTACGTTAATGCCGAGCTCAACACCGAAATCGTTTGTTACTGATAAAGACGTGTGGGCCGATAACGTTGAGACATATCGTGTAGACGATCCACCTCATTACCCAGGTTTGTCGCAGATGTGCCGTTCGTATGTTTCTATGCCGCTGTTGTTTTATGTTGCCTAACGTTGATTGTGGGTTGTGTTTTCGTTTCCAGTAGGGATCACTTCAGTTTCACGTAGAATTTATTTGTTTGCTGAACGGGTTGACCACATTCACTTTTCTTTTATTTACATCTCCATTCAAGCATGCCCCCTTTGGTTTGTTAATTGTTAATTGTTAATTTTAATGATTTTTTATTTTGTTTCCTAAGTAAACACCAAATAAAAGTTTATAAAAACAAATAATGTATTTTTCAGATAACAAGACCACTGTAATTTTTGAATCATTCGATAACTTAAATCCTGCAGCTTTGATCGCAAATATCGACAATACAACTGTTTGCGGAAGAAATCCAATTATGGGAACAATTGTGTCTGACTCGGCTCCTTATCTGTATCCGTTTATCATCGAATATTCCTTGATTGGGGCTGCTGTCATATACGTCATGTGGAAGCATATTGGTCGCTATCCTAGGTAAGTTATATTCGAAAGTTATAAACTCAAGCCAGTCTTCAATAATTATACTGACATAGTTATGTTAATTTTTTAAACATATTATATAATAATTATACTTGGATAAATACTTTTAAAATGCATTAGATGAGCTCACGGTCTTCCTCGTGGCGAGTCGTTATCCTAGCTCAAAGACATCACCAAATGTATACCGATGCTTGCGATAAGTCATCAGCTTGTATTCTCAGTAGTGTTGCAATACGGCTACTGAAATCTTCAGAATACAAATAGGATGGTGATAACAGCCTGTAGGTATCTCCGTCACCAGTAAAACAAGAACAAGTGGTGAGGTTCAGGAAGTATTTAAGAGGTAGAAGGTAAATAATGAATTGTTGCTACTATGAATTATTTAAAGGAATATAGTTAACAGCTGTAGCTAGAAGTGATAGGAGTTCGCATACTCGTATTCCCTGATGGAGAGCTAAAATTTATTTTACATTTTACGTAATTATCAAAGAAGAATACAGCTTAGATTATCTTCGAACAATTAACAAAGATGCCAACGGGCTGTTTGAATTTGACGCGTGATTGAATTGAGCACACGCGTTTGGTTCCAGCGTGGCCAACGATGAAGATCTGGAAAGACGTCTGGAGGCTGTTCTCTCCCGCAGGGCGGCGGCGTTGGCGGCTGCGCAGCGAGGAAACAGAGTCGATTGCGCTGGAGCATCTAAAGGACTTTTCTGTGGACTACTGCTACTCGTCGCGTCATTGATCTGTTTGATTCTATTCTTCGTACTCATCCGCCATCACGACTTAAAGCGCGTTTCGATTTATCTGGCTGATGTATCTCATTGTGCTCTGATGGTGTTATCTATTCTGGCAATTTTAATTGGATTTATTCGGTAAGTGATTAAGCGTTTTGGTACAGCTTGAGCTATAAAATTTTTGTAATGAAAAAGAAACAATGGCTTCGTAGCTTTCCCCGTTTATTTCTGGTTTATTTTTATTTATTCGTTTTGTTTTTTTTTTTCCTTTCTCCTTTATCTTGTTTCCCCTATTATCCTTTCCTAATTATTTTTGCACGTTTATTGTGCTCTCTTTTCTTGTAAAAACAATTATCCGGTTTTATTTCCTATATTTGTTTACCTTTTTTGGTTCGATCCTATTAGAGGCCGTGTAATGCAATGGAGCTATAGTCCTTCCCCCTATACCGAGCCTCTTCGCAGGGTTCAATCTTTGAAGTTCCGCTCCGAAGAACAGTCTGATCTGAATGACATCTTACTCCGCGTCTCGGCTTTTGGTCTCTTCGTGTACGCCGTGTTTAGTATCATAGCCGGTGGAATGGGGGCTTTCACAGACGAACCTAACCNTCCTATTAGAGGCCGTGTAATGCAATGGAGCTATAGTCCTTCCCCCTATACCGAGCCTCTTCGCAGGGTTCAATCTTTGAAGTTCCGCTCCGAAGAACAGTCTGATCTGAATGACATCTTACTCCGCGTCTCGGCTTTTGGTCTCTTCGTGTACGCCGTGTTTAGTATCATAGCCGGTGGAATGGGGGCTTTCACAGACGAACCTAACCTTTTGGTTATGATAACGGGATGCTTGAGCGTACTTCAGGTGAGTATATTTTAACTTTGAATTAATCATTTTAATATTAACTTATTTCATTTTAAGGCATCGCCTTGACCTATAATATTAAACGACCGGTGTACTTAAATCGAAAGATGAGACTATGCCGGAGCTCAAATCGACGAACGACTTTGCCGGTGTAGAAACGAATATCGTCTAATGGGTAAAAAACCCGAAATGGAAATCTACATACCTCATTGTTGTCTCACGTATTGTTTAGCCAGGTAGTATGTCCATTTCGGCCGCTATGCAGCATTTATATACTACAATTCAGACTTAGCCTTCAAGTCATAAGGTGGTGGCGGTATTAAAGTCACGGTGCTGTGCGGGAACCACTCAAGATGAGGTCGGTCCTAAGTTCGTTTACCCGATAAGCGAAAAAAAATTTTTTTTTTTTCTTTGCTTATTTGGGTGGACGAGCTCACAGCCCACCTGGTGTTAAGTGGTTACTGGAGCCCATGGACATCTACAGCGTAAATGCGCCACCCACCTTGAGATATAAGTTCTAAGATCTCAGTATAGTTACAACGGCTGTCCCACCCTTCAAGCCGAAACGCATTACTGCTTCACGGCAGAAATAGGCAGGGCGGTGGTACCCACCCGCGCGGACTCACAAGAGGTCCTACCACCAGTAAAAGGTATTTTGGTACCAGATCGTATACTCCACGAATTATCGCTGAAGATTACTGAAATTGGAACTTTTTAATTCAATGCGATTATTAATGCACAATTGCATTGATCAAAAAGATATTTATATTATTAACTATTTAACTTCTAGGTGGTTCTCCAATTGCTTTTCATTGCTGACGTTTCTCGGCGCCGTGTACACCTCCCAGAACAAGAGCGCAGTAAGCCTGCACGACAGGCGGTCACTTTCTTGCTCATTTGTAACGTCACAATGTGGTTAATCTATACTTTCGAAGCACAGAAAGTGCTTGCTAATCCGGTGAGTTATCTATTTTGTATTAGAAATGTAAGCAGAATGTACGAAATCAGTATTACCTAAAACTTATGCCTTAACGGCATTTCACGAGGGCCAAAACTTGTGCTACTGAAATGGTTATGCTCCTCTTTCTCGATTGGCCAAATGTAAATGTCCATGAGCGACAATAGCTACGTAGACCATATTATGTTTTCTATTGCCTTCGTACGCATATGAGCATACAGACCACCGGAGGGTAAGTAGTCACCGCCGTTGGTGGATATCATCAATGTCCCCTGGCACAACTAAGCCAAGTCATATGTCAAGTCATAAAAGACCTAAACTTTTGTATAAAATTAATTCAAAACAAACAAAAGGAATCCGTCCCCCGTCGGACACATCAAATGAAAAACAAAATTGTTATTTTTATTCAATTCCGGGCATTTTCATTCATTTATCTACCTTTTAAACCTGCTCTGGACTTCCACAAATAATTCAAGACCAAAATTTGCCAAATCGATCCAGCCGTTCTCGAGTTTTAGCGAGACAAACGAACAGCAATTCATTTTTATCTTATTACTAGCGACCCGCCCTCGCTTCGCTTCGGAAACATTAAAACACACATGAAACCAAAAAATAATAAAAATAAAAATTTTAAAAAAAGTAGCCTATGTTCATCAGGGACAATGTCGGCTTCTAATGGAAAAAGAATTTTTCAAATCGGTCCAGTAGTTTCGGAGCCTATTCGAAACAAACAAACAAACAAATCTTTCCTCTTTATAATATTAGTATAGATATAGAGATTGTAATACTAAATAGATTATTGTTTTTAGGTCCAGCTTGATTTCTACGGATTTGTGGCCTGGTCTCTGGTCCAACGTTTCACTCTACCGCTTTGTATCTTCCACCGTTTCCACTCAGCCGTTACCCTCGCTGAAATCTGGAAGACAAGCTACAAAGCTCGTCTTGAGTGAGCATCCCTGGACAGAAGGGATGTAGAATGTCCTGTTCCACGCATTTTGAAAAGTCTTAGAATAAAATAAGGCTATTATACTACCAGTGACGTCCTATTGCGGGACATCAGTTTTTCAACTTATAATATTTCGGCTAGTTTGAAAAATTCATCTTAAAATTTTCGGTGTTAAAGTAAGAACGTGTGACGAATTTAGATATGTAATTACTACATCTTATAATGTGGATTGAATAACTTTTATCCCGGATATTTTATCGTAGCTTAAGCAGCGTTTACATGTAATCCTACTGTTGCGTTATGTTGGTTATTAATTTCGTAAATTTATCGCATATTTCTAACACATTCCATACTTGATCGGATTCATTACAAATTAGTTTTCTTGTAAGACTGACTACGGAGACTTAAATGTGACCAATCAAACATATTTTCAGCTCATTTTTTTGATACGTAAAGATCTTTGCTCATTTTTCGGATATCTATACTTGCGAGGTACCTCTTTGAGATTCGTTTAAAAATATTTGTAATAACAAAGTCCGAGTAAATTTGTGAACCACTCCCTCCTTTGTTAGAAGTAATTTGTGTGCCATGATTTTAGAATTAAGGCTTGATTGAAATTTGACAATATTTTTTTCTAAAATAACTTAATCTGAACAATTTGGTATTTTCAAATTAAAAATATAATGTGTGCAAAAAGGAAACATTAATTCAATTATTATTAACGTATGCCTTTAATTTAAATTGTTGAAAACGTTCAAATATAATTTTATCTTAAACTAAATAAACTTTGTTTCGAAGTTAGCGTTAAAATTGCTATATTGAAATTTTAAAAATATTTATTAGCCAACATTTGGTATAGACATGTAGGATTATGAAAGTAACATATATTATGAAAATTAAATCTATTCGTAAGATGGTAGTTGTTGTATTGAGAATTCGTTTTAATCGATGTACTTAACTTTAGTGGAACTAGTATTGCTTCGGCTACATAAATGCTTGGTACAAAATGAACGGGTGATTCAGTTTACAATGTTTCATTGCAAGGGGCCATAAATAAATGAAGTTTTGATTATTAAAAAGCACTAACTATAGCATTGATAAATTAGAATGTAGATTTCGATATTTATAGAAATAAAGATTACGCTATAAATTTATTCGCGTGTTTTGAGAAAACAACATTTGAAAATTTAGAATCTTTTTGAAATTCGGTTACATTATCTATTTGATGAGTATTTTCGTATTGATTTAGGTGCAATCTATTTTTATAAATTTACTTACTTTATAAAAAATATAAAAAAAATGAACTAATGTGTCAACTTAGATGCGTCTTGGACACGTGATATCATTTACTACCTACTTTATGGATTTTGTATAAAATAGCTGATAATCAATCAATATTTATATATATTTATTAATTTTGTAAATTTAATATAAGAGATTAAATTAACTTATTGTTCTAGATATCTAGGGTATGACTTAACAAAGAGTTTTCTTAATATCTGAAATTCGAGTGAACGTGGTTTTCTTTCAATTTTAACTTTTCTAGGTGTTAGGGGGTGATTTATGCGTAAAAGAAAGAACGAGACGTTTAATTAAAAATACACAAAGAAAAAAAATCCATTGATGTAATACACAACTATACTGATGCGTTTGAGTGCTACCTACTAGCTGATTTCAAATGATTAGGGACATCAGTTTATCTGTCGTTCAAACAGATATAATATAGTATACTATGTCAGTTGGACGCCAGGCTGAATAATCACTGCCGATATTTTACAACAGCGAAATTTAGTAGGGACTTTGATAAAATAATCTATTATACCCAATTTTTTAAATGTTCAATTTTGTAGAAGGTAATAGTGTATTATGTACCTATCTTGATGTTTAGAGAAAATATATGGATGTCTGTTTAGTAGTAGTAGGTAAGTCTGCGTGGATATTCAAACCGATGTTGCAACATAGAGATACCAAAAACTTGGGAATTCTACATTATACATAGATTAAACATTAATTAAAATACTAATTAAGTATTAAGTATCTATTTGAATAAAATAAATATCTATGTACGTAATCGGTGGTTTTATTAAAATTCAGATACTTGCCTTTCGTTAAAATATATATATTTTGTTTAATACTATCGAATGTTGAATGTCAAATAGAATAGGGCTTGTTCGAATAAACAATAGAAAGGAAAGGCGACAATCTAATCAAATAAAAGTTTTTAACATAAATGATGATTTGATGACTTAAGAGGTGAGCAGTTCGTTTGAGTGGAATATTATCTGGCGATATACACATAAGAGTACCTAGCTAACATTAAGTTAAGTTAACAAAAGTCCATGGTTCAGTTCTGAAATAAATTTTTCCTTTATTTGCTCTCAATCCAGTGTCTTGTGTATTTTGGATTACTTGCAACTATTAAAGTCCATAAAAACTCAAATAGATGATACTTATTACAAATAGAAGAAAGCACTTCAACCAGGTGTCCTTCAAGCTCAATCTTCATGTATTATTACATACCTACTTGGTTATGAGGCCGAGGTGTTGGTTGAAAAAGTAAAATCGAATAAATGTAAGAAAATGGTACGACTTCTCTGATAGTTCAAGTAGGTTATTGGGAAGAATCCGAAATGCCTCGTTCAGGATTTTTTTTTCATTTCATTTCATCCAACACCTACAGTGTTGTTTTATTTACCACATTAGTTCCATTTAATTTCATTCAAATTTTTGTGAAAATCAATTTCTTTTTCCTTATAGTCCTGATCAATTTCACCTTTCACACAGCAGACTTAAGTGTATTAAACAACATTAATGGTGTTAGCATTTGTCACAAATAATGTTACTCTATAGGCTAAGTTCTCTTCGTCTGTGGAATGGATGAATTTAAGATGTCTTATTTCAAACGTCAATGCCATAGTTTGAAATTGACAGTTTTGACACGAGAGTAGTTGCGCTAATGCGAATCGAAAATTATTCGGATTATTTCGAATCCATTTTAATTTCTTGTAGTGGGTGTATATATGTAGGTACCTACTTTAGATTTAGTAATTTTCTAAATGTTGCAAAACATTGGTTAATTTTGATAAAAGAGGACCCAAGAATTTTGTAATAATCATTGCATTGTGAGCTGTTGCTTTTCCATAATGTTAATACGGTGCTGTGTTATTATCTTTTGCTTATGCAACGTAAACACGAGTGGAGACTCAAGACACAAGGTGAACAATGAGCTCATTGATGAGTTTTCATTTTGGCCCTCAATCCATAACGCTGCGAGAAATCTGAGGAATCGAAGGTCGGTCCAAGATCAGGATCCTGTTGATACGGTTGGTGTCGGTCAGATGGAAGGAATGGTAGGATCTCATGTTCTGCCTTCCACATTAGTTTCGAATGTATCATCAGATGTTGCGTCATCTCCTGCGGCTTCGAACGGTAAAGCTGTTGAGGATTATTCTACCCCTCACGTGCAGAGCCACGTTTCTGAACATTCAACCGCGATCGAAAGTAATAAAGAATTACCAAAAGAAGCAGTCGCACCGAGTATAAATGCAAAAGGTAAACTTGTCAAATTTTTAGATACAACATTTTAGCATTTTAATCATTTGGCAACATATAGTTAGAACATTAAAATACAATCACAGCTACTGATAAAATTCCATTAATTAATTATACAGTTTCTATATTCAGTTGCAGTATAAAAATTATGGAATTATCAAAAAGTTTATCATGTTTCTTGAAATATAATTTTCCTCAAAACCCGAGACTAATTCTGTTATCTCGTTTTGGTATTTCCAGAAAATGTTACGAGTAAGCTGATGGAATATAATAATTGATCAACATTAATATAGTTTCATTCATATAGTAATGTTTTATTACATAAAATTTACTTAATTGCATTCAAAATGCCCTGCGCTCCGATTAAATCTTTTATGTTTTTGCCAGATTTACATACACACATATTCACGCACAAAAAACACTAACACAAACTGGGAATTGAACCCAGTACTCATGATCCCATAGTTATGTTCATAAACTCACCTCCTGAATTGTTAGTTTGAAGTTCAAATCATCTTTTGAAAAAATATTATAAAAATAAAAAACTGGAACACAAACCAACATACAAATTTTTTGATGTTATAAAATTACAGATTTTTTTGCAAACCAAACTTATTTTGAAATAATTTAGTTTCAGGAAATGTAACAACAATTGCAAATGATACAAAAACAACTGAATCAAGTACAAAAATAATTACAAGTAATACAACAACTGCTAATAATATTCAAGATCCCATATCTCCAATTAATTCAGTACACAATAGTACTGAAGGAAAAAGCAATCTCACTATTTTGGATAATTCAACTGTGAGAAAAGAAATTGATTTCAACAGTCCTGGGGTTGTGAAGAGAGGTGCTATAGTTTTTGGTGGCTTTGCTCTGTTAGCTGTAGCATATTTCATATTTTACAGGTAATTTATTCATTCTCACTTAAGATTAAGATTATTAGACACTTAAGATTATTTTTTATCGAGATTGCAGATTGGAAACTAAAAAAATAATTGTTAAAAAAGCTAAAATAATAATTTATTGGTTTGTAATAAGTATATATTCATATGGAATATTCTAAAAGTGGCTAAACAATAATCAAAGACTTAATTGCGTTTTCTGTACAATATTAAGAAAACAACATTTAAAGCCTTCATTTTCCACAAATTATTTTTCACAGTATTCTTGAATTAAATAAAACCGAACTCGTATTTTTTCTTAATGGCAAAGAGTTCAGTTAATCTATATAAGAAAAATCCTTTTTTTAAATAACTACGGTTTTATAAAAAAATTACATAAAAAAGGTTTTTCTTTACATATATAACTGTAATTGTTCCTTTGCTGAAACCATTACAAACGAGGCCAACAATTATCATCGTGTACATATCTTTACAGTTATAATCAGTGTGAATCATATATGAAGACCAACAGATTATAATACTGTACAAAGGTTGTTTTCCTAAAGATTTTTATCTGTTCATGGAATTGGCAGTATAGTGATTTATCATATCAATCTACAACCTTTTCATTAAGATTGTTATCTTTCAGCATAATAATTGTAAAATATTAATTAGGGAATTGTAAGCAGAGGTAAAGCTTTTCATTTTAAGGTTGATGGGAGTTTTGCTGAAAGTTAATTACTTAAAAATAATTTAAATATAAAAAAAATTACTACAAAATTCATTGATTATAGAATTTAATTTAATTTAATGTAATTTTAATTTAGTTAGTTTTGAAAATCAATTTAAACAAACCTTTAAATTAGCCAACGAAAATTAGTCAAAGTTTACTTACTATTTCAATAATAGCAAGGATAAAAGAAAGTTATCTACTGCTAAAATTATCAATATAAACTTTGTCCACATTGTGAATTAAGATAGTTTAATCAAAATCCTTTTTTTTCAGGAGTAAGCATAAGAGTAACGAAGCTAACACTATGCACAGTTCGATCGATGCAAACCAGTTTCGTTATGGTGTTCTCCAGTCAGAAGACCGGAGGGACAACTTAGAGTCATCACGAATTCCACTCACGATGGAATCGGATGATGATGAAGATGACGACATGGAGATATTTGATTTAGAAGAAAAGAAAAAATCTCTGTCATATGTAAACTTGCAATTGAACGATGAGGATGTTGTTTTAGGGTCAGCAGAAAACAAATACGATGATAGGGATAATCTTTTGTTGGACATAGAAGATGGTAATGTAGATACATTGATTAATTGGAGTAGTAGTGGCAGTAAGTCTGTATTATAATAATTTGCTAATTAAAAACAATGGCTGAATAATATCTTTCAAAAGTACTTAGTAATTTTGAAAGACGTACCTGGTCTCGTCTTTTTCTTTTTTTCCATTAAGCGGAAGATCATGATTTTTATTTTTTTTAATGAAAAGCTCTGTGAAATGNATGGTAATGTAGATACATTGATTAATTGGAGTAGTAGTGGCAGTAAGTCTGTATTATAATAATTTGCTAATTAAAAACAATGGCTGAATAATATCTTTCAAAAGTACTTAGTAATTTTGAAAGACGTACCTGGTCTCGTCTTTTTCTTTTTTTCCATTAAGCGGAAGATCATGATTTTTATTTTTTTTAATGAAAAGCTCTGTGAAATGGGCAATCGCACTTTATAAGATTTTCAAACTAAGGTATGCTGTCTTTTTTTTCTAAATAATCTGTTTCAGTTCTTTGAATTGGATGTTGGTCAAAATAACGTTTTAATAAATACACTTAAAGAATGGAAGAGATTATTTGAAATTAGCATTTATGTTACAATACAATGTATGTATGCAGAAATAAACAAATTATAGATGCAACTGTATAAAACTCTTAGATAATACAATAATAATAAAAACTTGAAGCACTGATCTTGCTAGGGCTAGTGTTAGCCAATTCTCTCAGGTTGAGCCCGTGAGCTCACCTACCCGTCCGCACGTAGCTGAAATAATCCCTTAGGCTACCAGCAAATAGGTAGGAAAAAAAGAATGTAACAAAACTCATTTCTAAGATTTATACATTTATACTGAATTGCATTTTTCCCAGCACAGTTTTATAATGATAGCACTAATGTGTATAACACACATTTCAGAACGATCTATTAATTATGAGTAATTAATTTCACTTACATGTAGTAATTAAGCTAACGTTAAAAATGAACATTGAATTTTGTTTGCATTTTTTAAGAGTGAGTCTAATTACAAAATTGTTTTTGGATTGTTTAGCTATGGCGTGATATTCCGGTCAAATTAGACCAAAAAATAAGAGTATAGAGAAAATCGGTAAGATTGTTTAAAATATCATTAAAAACAATCTTACCGATTTTCAGCTTGGTGGGAATTTAGGTAACTTGGAATGTCTAAATTGACCGGACTAGAATAATATTTTTCATAAATCTACAAAAATACGTTATTTAAATAATTTTGATACTTTTATACAGTTCTACTGTAATTGTTAATAATAAAAATAATCTTTGCCTATCTATCTTAACCTTAATTCTATCTTAACATAGTTGATTGAAATTCAAGCTAAAGAGAAGGTTTCTGTCAAATAGATACGTTAAACGTATTTTTTGATCGATTAACCATTCCTTGAGTTTCAAAAACTTAGATTTGCAACATTTAGCGTGATTCGGATTCACCAGCTCTAATTAAATTATATTAAGTAAGAATATAATCGATTGAAATAAATAAATAAAAAACGCCTAAATCGCAAGCCGAACTTAATTTTTTTTTATCTCTGTCGTCCTCGTCAGGATATTAAGCCAAAGTAATATAATTATTGTATTGTCATCAGTCCTTGATACGTGAGAAAAAGTTTTAAGTAACCGGATGTCTTGAAGTTTGTGAAAATTGTGTTTAATGATTCCATTACATAGATGGGTACAGATTCATGATAATAAAATAGTGTTAAATATACTAATTTATTTTCACCAAAAAATGTCATTAAACTGCCTAGTTATTACTGTCTTCCCACAATAATTGAAGTTACTCTAACTTATCTAATTGCCTATTTCCAAGCTAGAGTAGTGTCAATGTAACTCAAAATGAAACATTATTTGGTTGTCCTGAAACATTGTAAAATATTTTGATTCTAACTTACATTTTAACTTAGAGTAAACGAACTTATTGCGCATCTAGTTCTAAGTGGGTATCAAAGTACATAGATCGTACAAAGTGAACGCGGCCATCTTGAGACATTTGAACCAACTCAATTTTTTATTGGTGGTACTCACCTCAGAAAATTCAAAATACGTCATAACCCCTATTAAATATTAAGACATCAAAATTTTGATTTTAATTCTTCAAACTATCCTGTTGTAATGTAGATGTATCTACGTCACAATTTTTCAAGATAAAAATCAGCAAAAAGTAGATCTGATTATGCGCATAATGTTGAGATATAACACTTGTAGTCTTGATGTTCAATAGCCATCACAATTGATGTTGAATTAATATAAATATAATATCACTTCATTCTGTAGCACAGTTTATAGGAATATATAATACTTATGACTAGAGCTAATCGAAGTATTTTGTTCGGATTTCGCAAGTCCGCTTTAATGTCGCGTTTATTAATTTAATTTTATAATCTCCGATAATTCCGTATATTTCCTTGTTATCGTAGCCACGGACGACTAGTAAATAATAAACTATAAGGTTTATTTCGTCTATAATTGAATATTGTATTTTGAGTGAATACAAAAAAATTGACGGTAGTTTATACAAACAAGTTTCAGTAAACTACCGTCAATTTGAATATTACTTGAATATTCAATTTTAACGCGAAACTAGACTCTAAAAGTAGTTTTAATAATGGTACTAATCGGTTACTGTTGAACTATTTTGTGACAAGTGAAAAAAAGTCCTAATGAAACAAACACTAGCTACTTGCTTTGAATAAAGTGCCCAAGGAATATGCCAACGTTGTTAGGCGATCATGAATTCCTGCGTCACATTAAGTCTATTGATTAAGCTCGTTTCGGAATCGCAAACAAAGTAGCTTTCCCTTGGGTATTTAGAATTTCATCTGCCTACACAGCAATCACAGCCGTGGTAACGAGTAGTATACTAACACTCATGATTTTATTTAAAAAAAAGTGTGTGTGTCCGCTCCGACGCACGACTGGAGTTTACTGGATATAAAAAATTAAACGAAACAATACGAGAAATAGTTCTATATTACGACAACACGATACACTACAGATTATTAACAAATTAACGAGACACAAAACAAACGACTAACAAATATATGAAAATACAATAATGAGAGAAACGCGCGATCAGTACGAGGCTTTGTGGCGGACTGCCGGCGCAGCAGCCCGGCGTCACCTGCGATAACGCGGCCGCGCGTTGGCTCCTGATTGGCGCGCGCACGCATCACGCAATCAGGAGCCAATCAGGCGCATAACGCATTTCGTGTGACATGCTAGTACGATTTTGATTGGCGCGCGCACGCATCACGCAATCAGGAGCCAATCAGGCGCATAACGCATTTCGTGTGACATGCTAGTACGATTTTGGTCCCCATAATTTTCATACCCCGGGCCTATATATGTAAATCGATTCTAAAGGAGTAAACTCCAATAACTAATGCAAACTTTTGATATCATACCAGCATTTTTTCTTGCAAAAAGAAACAACCTGTGCATGCGCAAACGCTACGAATAAAAAGTGCCATTACTATTACTCTTATTGTAGGATCGCGTTCTTGTGAATTCGCATTTTTGTTTGCCTTTTTATTACGCAGTCGAAAGCGGACTGATATTGAAATATTGACGCCGAAAAAATAACATATCAAGAATACAACTAGAAATAGTGATTGAAAAAAAAAACAAATTAATGAAAAAAATATATTTTAAAGAATACTATATTTTTATTTGATGTAGATTATTGAATGTAATTTATATTTTCTACTTAGTTCTATACACATATTTATTTGTTTACCATTAAAGATATCTAACGATATTTTTATGACTTTGTACATAATATGTTCATAGTTTGGAATAACAGGTGTATTAGAACTGTTCCCAAAAACAAAGACGCTGGCATTACATTGCGGGCTCACGAAATATAATACTAATATTATTAGTAAAACAACTTAGTGTCTAAATTTATTAATTGTCACCCAATAATCGAAATTCGTATTCACTGACCCTGCAAGACTTTTGTATTAAATTTTCTCATTTGTTTTGCTATTTACATTCTTGTGAATTTCAAGTCAGAAAAACCATTTTAATTTTTTTTTATCAGTAAAGCTCGGCAGTAGCTTCACAATAGACGAGAAAAATCGTTGAACTATTTTGTAGGTACAGATGATTAAATAAATTAATATTGATTTCCTTTTGGCTTAGCCTAATAGCTTATTACTGTTTCGTATGGGAGAACGGTTTCTTCACACCCTGTATACAGGTTATAATCAAACCCCGAAGACAATTCTAATTTTCTTCAACAATCCTTAGGTCTAACAATAGCTTTTTCTCGTAAGTCAAATATAGATTTGGACTATATCTGGTGATATTTTGTTCAAAACACATTAGCCCAATTCGAACTCCACTTTTTTTGCCAATGTGAAACATATTACTGACACGGAATAAGCAAACATAGAAGCACTCGGGTCTCGGACTATTTCAACATATCGTATTTTTTTATATCAAGTATGGTTGAATCTGTAAGGCGCGGAACGAAAAAGTGTGGATTAATATTTATCTATCAAATTTCGAGCCTGTTGCGATAAGATCTTTTTAATTTCGGATTTTGTTTAGATTTTGAATATTCCAATACCAATTTACGTCATAGAGTATAAGTTTATGTTTACTAAATAAATTCGGCTTATAGCTAATATGGAAATGAAATGTGTACTTCTGAGTTAGTTATCACATCGTTGGAAGCTTTGGACTGTGATATGAGACGATAGAGTAGCATTTATGAAATTTTAATTCTAATTTTATACGACACCGCATCCATTTAAAAAAAATGTTGTATTGTTTAATAATTTAGAATTTTATTTTGAAATGATTTAATGTTATGTTTAGTGCTTAAAAAGTTTTGCGTTGTTTTTGATCTTGGCAACTCTTGGCTGGATATAAAAAAAAACCTGCATTAGCCTAATTATCTTAAAGTACTTAAGTTTTATAGTTGTGAACTTAATATAATGGCAACTGAAAATTCTTAATAGCTGGACCGCTAGATGGCGCTACTTTGCTTAAACGTAATATTTAAAATTTCAATTTAATAAAAAATTGGCCACTCTTTGTAAGTGCTTGTGAGATTTACAGATAATTTCACTGTAAACATTTTCACTTTTTCTTCTTAGATTATAATTGCAGCAGTTTTGGATGCGGTATGCTAGTTCAGTTGCTTATTTAGAGATAACACTATGTGCTTTTATTTTTAAAGTTACGCTATCGATCGTTTTAATACCATTAAACCTCTTATAATAAACAATCATTTTATTAGCATGAAATTTATGTCATATAGGCCGTTTTCCAATTACAGCACAAGAGCGCATTATGCGGCATAATGCTCAACTAAGCTTCAGCATAATTCGGCATTGTGTGTCACTGAGTCCCATTATGCTTTGTAATTAACCATTACTTAATGGTAGTTTTCCAATTATAGATATAGTAATTGGAAAACGGCCGTAAATACCATCAAAGCATTGTCAAAGACAAAACAGAATCTCTATTTTTTTTAGTAATTGAAAACGTCACTTGTGAAACTAACAGTTTTTTTTGTTGTTAAATATGTAAAATATTATAAAAGTTATTTGTTTTGTTCTTGTCGATGGCGTAATGAAGCTTACTTAAAATGTAACTGTAAGTACATTTGAAATTGAGTTCACGAATGCCTAATTTATAGCTATATAATAATAAATAATATATTTAATGTAAGTTTGTTAAATAATAAAAAAACTATATTTTACCAATGAATTCATTTATTTTGATAATCTCCTAGCTGTTATCGGCGGCTATAATCGTGTTATAATCAAAAGGTTCAGAAGCTCGAATAAAATGCATCATTTAATCTGAAGAACAACGCCTGGTACAACGTCATCTAGTGAGTATTTGTGTAAACTGGTACAGTTTGACGACAGCATGTGCAATATAATTCGCTAAAAGCCCACCATTGAAACAAAATTCTCCTGGACGCTGGAAATTTTAAAGAAATATTTCAATTATTTGTATACATAAAACACCACACCAGTAGATAATAAATCCTGTTTTTTTTTTCTGTCGCGAAGTGTGAATGCGAGAATTTCAGACTTCGACAAATATGTCTAAACGTTGGTGGCAAACGTTGGTGATTGGTTGGCATTCACGCTTGTTGTCTACGGTCTTCAATAAGCACTGAAATTGTACGCATTTACAAGAGCATAGGCGCAACAGTAGATTGAAAAAGCAGCAGTAGCTTACCTTTTTTTTTAACCTAGTGGTCCCCCGGTAGTCGAAATTCGACTGTAATTAATTGAAATTATAAGTTTGTACACTATTATGATTCTATTGTCAAAGACGTATAAACTTCTATAATCACAGATTTCGCCAAGACTAAACTTTAGACAAATATTAATAATAAAAAATATTTAATCTTAATTCTCAATTTGACAGTCTTGCAAAAAGAAAAGTTTGACAATAAACAAATAGTAGGTATGCATGCGTGTATGTGTTAAACACATGGTAGTGTGTGTAATTTTGTTTTTCATTGATTTAATGGGTTTTTTATGCATAATTTAAAAAAAATATTAACATTCTGCACTCCTTCTATATATTCTCTATTATTGTGGGAAATTTCCTACTCCTCCGTCTGCGCAATTTTCGTAAAAAGGGGTACAAAGTTTTAGCTTCACGTATTAATATACCTATAGATAATAACAGACTTATCGTGTGAGGTCATTCGGTCTGTTCTACTAGTTTCTCAATAGAGGAATTGGACGGATAAGACTTGTCTAATTTAGAATATATTTTATTTCAGTCTCGTACACTGCATGCACGTACGCGGCAGTCTGCGATATTGAGATAAACGAACCGTCACATTGGCTGCGTGCTCTATGTACCGATGTGCTTCCACGTCTGTGTTTTTGTTAGGCTTTCACATAACTAAAATGTTACTACCGCACGAATTTTAAAAATAAAATAGATCTGATATTCATTTTAAATTCGAATAATTTCGAATTTGAACTCGTAATGCAAATGTTTTATGTTCAAGGTTTTATCTGTTATGACGTTGAATATAAATTGATTTTTGTAACATTTGCGCTTAGATAAGGTAATTGTTGAGCTCATAAAATAGTCGGGGTCAGATCACACAGGGTCTTCTGACCCCAAGCTAGACTTTCCCGTAATAAGGGAATTCGAGAGTAATACATAGCTATATATGTTTAAATATAAACAAACTACATGTATATAGCCAAAAATCAGATAAAACTATTTGTCATACGAACATATCTGATATTGGGATTCACAAGCCTAGATTCAGTAATTGAGCGTTAATTTCTTCATCGCTGTCGGTCAGTCAACATTTAAATCATTATGTGCGTAAATTACTTAGATACTCTATGCGTTAAATTATTGTGAAATAAATCACATTATGTATATTTTCCGCCTTACCTGGAATACGTTATTGTTACTGTTAATTTTATAACAACGGGAAAGCTTCTACTATTTTGTACAAATGAGTACCCTCGGGTCGCGAAACCACGTCGAGAGGATTGGTATGTTCGAGCGGAAATGAAAAATAAACAAGTCTAGGCGTCGCGTGGCGCCGGCTCCGAATGGAATGTTGTCGCAACTAGCAACGGGTCATGGTTTTATGAACTAAAAATAATATTTTAGTGCATTTGGTGAACAAGCTCACCGTCCACTTAGAGGTCGAAGTCTGCTCACCCTTCAAACCAGGACGCATGAGTGGTTCGCGGCAGAAATAGGCAGGATGGTTGTACCCACTCAATTTAATTTTTTTTTATTACAAGATGTTATTTCTTCATAATGTAAGATCGTAATCAAAATTTATTTCCGAAGACAATTTGGGATCTATATGCGGGATTCTCCTTCTTATCCTCTTATCTCTCTGTCTTATCCTTTAGGTCACGACGGCATCAAAACTTAACAGTTCTTTATTTTTATTTTTAGTCAACCTTACAATTGAACATTACCATTATTAGATCATTAATTGGTTACCATTACTGTGAAATACTATAAATAATAAATACTTAATAGACCCTTAACAAATTTAGTCAAGGTTTACCGCTAGTCATTTTTTTTGCACTGAAACTAAGTAGGTATGCATTAACAAAGTGTATAAACACGTTATGAACGCCAGTTCCTATACCAGTAAAGAGAGATTTAGCGATGTTTTACGATGTCCACAGACAAGTTTAGGAAAGTTTATTTGTTTTATGCCAGTGCAGAGTGAAATTGTGGAACACCACGATTTTCCGTGTTCAAGTCAATCAACAAACCGTCGGTTTGTTAACGGTTTTGCAATTTTGCATCACTTTGCAGTGCTGTGAGCGTTGTGTCGATGTGTTTCAGGTATAGGTCGAAAGGTATTTTGCAAGTAACAGACTGTATTCATTTAATATTGAATAATGTAAAGCCACAATGTAACTATATACTTTTGTTGGTTATATAGTTTATTATGACGGGTAAGTAACACGGCATTAAGGACGTTGCATTCACTTGTCACCACGTGAGCTCTCTGTCTACTCATTTATTAGTATCACGGAGTATGTAAAAATAACCCCATCAAAATTTAAGCCAGAAAACAATAAGTGAAAGAGCATACATCCCGCCTGTTGTTAAGATGCTACCAGAGCCCATACCGAGTGGTCTGTGAAGTCGTTAATAATCTATGGTCTATTAAAAGAAAAGAAAAATGATTATTAAGTTAAAATTTTTAACTATTTTTACAGCTTAATCTGGTATGGTTACGGAAGACATGATAAAGTATTTGAAACGTCGGAAACAATATAATCCCAAGAAAATCGTGTAATTAAATAATAAAAATAAATTTTAATTATGTCGATTCCAAAAAAAACCTAATTAAATGCTATGATCATGTTATTTCATGACGCAAATATAGTCGGTATCCATACTTATACTACAAAGAGTTGTGTAGATGTGTCTCAATGTTTCAGGAGAGCTCGACTAATGGTGATGTCAAGTGTCGAGTCGATCGATGGCTCGTCAGGTGCACGCAGCGTCGTGTCAAAATCAATTAATTACTACGATTATTCGATTGATTAGAGACATGGCATGTTACGGATATTGAATAAATTACTTGTATACAAAGCAGCGAACTGTAATCTACTAAACTAATTATGTGCAATGAATTGGAAACAAATTGACTCTTTGTCTGTTTATGTGCTGAGTGTGCGTCCGGTTTTATTAATTTTGTGCACCCTCTATAAAATAAGGTAGTGTATCTTGTGAGCCCACACGGGTAGGTACTGCCATCCTGCCTATTTCTGCCATGAAGTACTGCAGTTATGTGTTTCGGTTTGCCCGGTGGGGCAGCCGTTGTGCTGAAAGCTGAAACTTAGAAAAGGTGATGGCGTCATTTACATTATTGATGTCTATGGACTCCACTGACCACTTAACACCAGGTGGGTCGTCAGTTCATCCACCCCGCTTAGCAATAAATAAATAAAATATACGAAACACAGGCTAGCTCTGAAAGACTGATAAGATATTTATGACGGTAGTATTACCATTAAAGCACAGAACAGTTCCAAATACCGAAGATCATGAGAATTTTCGAAGTAAATTTCACGTGTTTTGAACTAAAACTTAAATTAAAAGTATATAGTCGAATACGTTTGAGGTAACATTTAATTTTGAAGTCTCTAATAAGATTTTCTTGGATTACGAATTGGCAATTCCACCACATGGTGTTCGCGTGTCTTCTTTACACTGCTAACTCTTTTAGTTTGTGTTTCTACAAAGTTTGATTGAACCTCTCTTTATTTTGCAAAATTGGCAAAACTTCCACAGTTGGTTTTTCTTTACGAGTTTACCTATTCCTGCGTTGCGAGTGGTGTGTGTTCTGTGAACTCGAGAATGTTTGTTGGTACAATAGCACCTTAGTTAAAAATAAGTAGGCTGTGGTAACGCCGTCCGACTTGTGAGTAGGGTTGCCACCCGTACTTTATAATAAAGTATTGTACGTTATTTCAGGTAGTTGTACTCTATACTTTATGTGAACAATAAAGTACACGAAAATACTTTATTCGGCATGAATTGGTTTCTTTGGGGTTTTGAAAAAGTTTAGTCATATTCACCACATCACTTATGCACTCGTTTTTTTAACAAATATTTCTGAACGCAAGATAACCTCAACTGTTAACAATGTCACTGTCATTAGTTGTCACAATTTCTTGTTTAATTTATTCAATTGTAAAAAAATATCTATTTAAACATAATAATAATAATAATAAATGTACTTTATTTTAATACTATGTACTTTTTTCTTACCTATAAAAATCAATGCACTTTATTTGCAAAAAAAGGTGGCAACCCTACTTGTGAGACACCTGTTATTCTCACTTTGAGCTGCATTGAAGGAGTCTGTGGTCGGCGGCGTTCATGTCTAGCTAGATATCTGCGGGCTTCCATAATCGTCTAGTACTAGGCGGGTGGTGGCTACACGTGCCCAGCATCGTTGCCGTGGCTATGTACCAGTCCTTTCGATACAAACTTAGGAGTTATTGCTGAGAGAAATACCAGCCTTGACTAATTGAATTACGTATGTGTAGGGCAAACATTTAATTCTCATATTAATTAAATATTGTCCACGTACGCATAAGATTGTGATTGCTGTGTTTTGATATTAAGAGTTGTTTTATGGAAATTAATTTTTTTAAATTATTAGAGAGTTAAGAGGTACAAATAAAGGATAAAGGACATTGTCCATTCGGACACACTCAATGATATTTTAGTTCAATATTTTTTTATCCATGTCCTCAAAACATTGGTCATCCTATTAATTCCATCATTATTAAAACAACTGGTGGTAGCACCTCTTGTGAGTCCGCACGGGTAGGTATCACCACCTCGCCTATTTCTGCCGTGAAGCAGTAATGCGTTTCGGTTTGAGGGGTGGGGCAGCCGTTGTAACTATACTGAGACCTTAGAACTTATATCTCAAGGTGGGTGGCGCATTTACTTTGTAGATGTCTATGGGCTCCAGTAACCACTTAACACCAGGTGGACTGTGAGCTCGTCCACCCATCTAAGCAATAAAAAAATATAATAATAATAATAAAAATAAGCAGCAATGTATGTACTATTCAACTATAAACTGAAAATATTTTCAATGGTAAACTCTTCGTTTTTCACTTCTACCACAAAGTTTGATGCACCGCGGTACAATTCAGGTAAGTTTAAATAAACAAGCGCAATTTTCCCGCGGTTAGTTCCGACCAGTTTGCTTTTATCGGGAAAAGTTTTGACCAAGAAAAATAGTTGGCTTAGAGGATTGTTGAAGACTCACTAAAACGACGAAAGTAGGAACGCAGTCTGGAAACTTATAAAGAAAATAATTAAGCAATGGGAAGTGTTATTAAAATAAAATAACAAGTGGATTTAGTAAATTAGTAAATCAATTAGTAACTATAACTAAAACAGAGGAGAATGAAATTTTCGTGTACATAATAATACTAGAGTTAATTTAATACTGCATGTCTTCTGCGTGTAGAAATTCCATGGGCTCCTAGTTCAATGAAATATTAATATAAATAAATAATAATAAATATAATAAATATTTTACTAACAATCACGCCACGTTAACTGGTCCCGTGTAGATAAGTTCGTAAAGAACTTGTGTTACAGGTACCAGATATCGGAAATAAATGTAAGATTTTTATTATACACATACATATATTTAATATTCATCTATAACCCTGGAAAAGACATTTATATTTATCATACAAATATCTTCCCTTGGCGGGATTCGAACCCGCGACCCCCTAGTGTAGTGACCATGTCACTTACCACTACACTAGACGGACGTTTTAAATAGACTTCGTTTGATAAAGTTAAAGTAAAATTTAAAAAAAAAGGAGATACCCGTTAATGATTTTTTCGTTCTTCTAATGGCTGGTAACCCTGACTACTCTACTGCGGGGTTAAGTTCGATCCACTGGATTTACATTGAATTCGTGTATTACATTTAAATTTTCATTATAAATATATACTTAATATAACTGTTGTGAGTTATTGCGCAAGATGTGGGGCATTTAAAATTATAGGTAATTTTGTATTTTATTCGATACTAGCTGACCCGGCAGACTTCGCCGTGCCTCAATCAATAAATAAAAGACTTTTGTATAAAATAAACTTAAAACAAACAAAAGGAGTCCGTCCGACGGAGGACACATCAAAGGAAAATACAAAATTGTTACTTTTATTTAATTTCGAGCATTTTCATATTTATCTACTTTTTAAACCTTCTCTGGACTTCCACAAATAATTCAAGACCAAAATTAGTCAAATCGTTTCAGCCTTTCTCGAGTTTTAGCGAGACTAACGAACAGCAATTCATTTTTATATATAGAGATTTGCAACTCGTATTATTTAATTAGACAGATATATAAATCTTAAACAAATGTTAAGACGCAGCAAACAAAAGGAATGTTAGAAACATCTTTTTCTTTAGACCGGAAATTTCTATATACGTGTAGTATCGGTATAATCCCGGCAGGTAAACGATATGTAACAAGCACATAACGATGTGTGTAAAGTATTCCTCGCAGTGATCGTAGAATGATAACTCATTTGCCGCCGAGATTACTAACACACGGTAATGGGAAAAACATCCAGGAAAATACATTTCCTTCTCCGGATCATTCACTTATCGTGCTCGGAAACGTATGTATCCTTGGATATTATTTTCATAGTCGACTACGCGTAATAATAACGCGATTTGTGTAAGTTTTTTTTTTCTTTCTTTCATTGCAAATCTTTCTTTTATTAACAAACATCTCATATTGTATGAGAGATAAGTTTCTTTTAAGAAAAGATTAACTGTATTGTCGCCAAGGTCTTTATTTATGGTAGGACGTCTTGTGAGTCCGCACGGGTAGGTACTACCACCCTGCCTATTTCAGCCTTGAAGCAGTAATGCGTTTCGGTTTGAAGGGTGGGGCAGCCGTTGTAACTATACTAAGACCTTAGAACTCATATCTCAAAGTGGGTGGTGGCATTTACGTTGTAGATTTCTATGGACTCCGATAACCACTTAACACCAGGTGGGCCGTGAACTCGTCCACCCATGTAACAAAAAAAAGTCAGTGAACGAGTTCACGGCTCATCTGGTGCTAAGTGATTGTCGGAAAACATTAAACGTGAACATTGCTTTAAGACACGAGATTGTAACCTCAACTGTATGTAATGGCACACTTCTAAAGGGGAAGCATGATGGCATTGCGGTAAATATGGTACAGGATTGTGGTACCTACCGATGCACGCTCACAATTCATTTTACTGATAAGTTCTTATTATCTTATAGGAAGCTGGTACCTATCTGCAGGGCTTGGTCGCATCGTTTGGTAGTGTAGTAACTAAGATGAGGGACTACAATCCCGTTAGAATGTCTATTGGATCTTGTATCCATTTAACATCAGGTGGCCGTGAGCTCCAGAGTACCATCTCAACTAATATAATAAGAAAAAAACAAGAATTTGAAACAGCTTATTTGAAGCACCTTTAATAACATAGTGCAGAGACTGTTTAAGAATAAAAGTAAGTTTTTTTCCCTGCCAATGCTGATAGCCTTGAGAGGCTATTTCGACTTCTCTTTGACGAGTAGGTGAGCTCACGGGGTTCAAACCGGGAGTGTTGCTAACACTAGCCCTAGCAAGAGAAGTGCTTCGCAGAATCTACCACCGGATCGGAAGCGCGACCCACTGAGAAGATCCGGCGAGAAACTCAGTTGGCTGTGTCTATAGTTTTATTTACTTTTTGAGCCCTTCGTCGCAAGCGAAGGGTTCGACGAGGACGGTGACCGGTAAAAGTATATTTATTTTCCTACCTAAACCTTGAGAGGCTATTTCAGCGTAACCTCAACTAGTAGGTGAGCTCCCAGGGCTCAAACCTGACGACGTTGCTAACACGAACCCTAGCATTAGCCGTCCTACGCAGAATCTACCACCGGATAGAAGTAAGTAACGTAACGATGTCGTATAAGATTTTTATTTCGAAACTCAATATTTATATTCAGGACGTAAAACGGATAGATCCTGAAACCGCAGTTTGTCTCGGAACAACTATTATTTATCGTACACATCGAGTGACGTGGGTCGCAGAAGGACACAATATAAATCAAGTATTTCCGTTCGAAGGCTTTGCGGACGTGCCGATGTGTCGCAGCGCCGGAATTTAAATGTTACTCCATATGCGGATTGATACGGATTCTTTTATATGAAACTAGTGAAACACGGTCACGTTCCGCTCCGACTCTTATTACAAACTAGCGGCCCGCTCAGGTTCCGCTCGGGTCTTTAACAAAAATTTCAACGATATTTGACGTTGTTTTATTTTTTATAATAAAAAAACACTTATTGCGGCATAACTATAATAGTGAAACATAATATGCTGTCGCGACACTTTTTATAAATAATAATGTGTCTAACTACAAAGTCGTAGTCCATTTTTTTATTCTATCATCAATCGTTTTCACAGGGCACGCGATGTAAAGAATATTTTAGGTAATTTTTTTACACCTTGGGTTACATTATTGGAGTTTTAGTAAGGATCCCTACTTTTTTTTAAAAATATTATAGCCTGTGTCACTCGGGAATAGTGTAGGTTCCAAACAGTGAAAGAATTTTTCAAATCGGTTCAGTAGTTTCGGAGTCAATACAAACAAATCTTTCCTCTTTTATAATATTAGTATAGATAATACACGTAATAATAAATTGTATTTTACAAATATCGATTTCTTAATTCGATTTCTTGCGGTGTCGCAAGTATAAGATGATGGCACTTACCCAAACGGGCTTACCAAACGTCCTAACACCATTAAAAATACATCTTAAAGCGATATCATGTTATTGCTTTTAGCTATTGGAAGCCACAGAAGCCACTACCTGACTTCCTACCGCATCGCACTAAGTCATCGAATACTCGGGAACTACTTACTGGTCCGTTAAAAAAGTAGGACGGTAGCACGAATCAGTGCAGGCGCGTAACATTATTTACTTTTCAGTCTTATAAACAGAATTAGTGGGATGATTGGACGAAATAGCTTCGTACCAAATTACATATTGCGAATGGACAATGAGGAAGTAAGTTGAAGAGGCCAGGGCTCGCATCTGCTCGAGTCCACGCCTTCATAATTTGAGTTTTATTACGTAGTATGCAGTGTTTATAAATTAAGGAGAGTTTTAAGATGAGGAACAAGAAGATAAGGGGCAAAGGTTAAGACATAAAAGTTAAAGTGCTCTCTTTAATAGCCGTAATTTTAAATGTTAAGGACACGAGCGAAACGTTTGAACGTGTCTATACTATAATACAGAAAACATTTAAAAAATATCTTTAAAGGCTATAACTATACTGAGACCTTAGAACTTATATCTCAAGGTGAGTGGCAAATTTACGTTGTAGATGGCTATGGGCTCCAGTAACCACTTAACACCAGGTAGGCTATGAGCTCGTCCACCAATCTAAGCAATAATAAAAAGGCTCATTTGTAACATAGTCCGCAGTGCTAAAACAGGTTTTATTCTATCAAATAACGTGAAATAGTTGTATCGTTTTCCAATATGGTGTCTGTCTATTATGACGACTATCGTCCGTTCTTGGTAGGAAACCAATACGTTACCAGTTCAATTGTACGGAAATAAGTGGTCAGATGTCTCCCCGTTTCATTTTCAGATAAAAATCCACTTATTTTATGGGAGGCATTATTTTTATTGTTTTGGCTTTTGGATATGTTTTATAATGATAACTTTAACAAGTACGTACGTACGACTTTTAGTGGGGATTATGGAGCGGATTGCGTTGCAGAACACACGACCATTTAGAGGTTTTTTTTTGTAGTATTAATCGGAAATTGAGGTTACAAAGGCAGGTTTACATTAGTAAGTAAACTTATCCTAGCTATAAAACTATTCATAGCATTTCCTTGGTGGTCCTTAGTTACTTTATTTGAATTAAAAAAATTATATGAGCGATACATCGGCGCAAGAATGAATAGACATATTATTTAAATTTTAAGTTAATGTTACTCAGTCAGTTAACATAAAATTTCTTCAAAGCTATGCGAAATGAACTATTTTTAAATTATAAATATCGCTTAAAATTAAATTTCACGTTAAGAATAGATTTAAATGTTTTATGTTTTATAAATTAATTAAATTAAATTAAGGTGTGTTGTGACTTTGAATTATTATTTTTCCAATAACAATATTTATTTATATATGGAAATGCGTTATTTCCGCCTCTTTTTTTTTGTTAGAGCTGACCATTACAAAGTAATGACGCGTCACAATTTATAATTATCTTCAATGTAGTGTTAAATATGCTGAATATCGCTTAGTACCATTTTTAAATCGAAAACTATTAAAGAAGAGCTGCAAATAAGATTTAAATTATTATTTCCAACAACGGCTAGTATAAAGTTGGTTTCACAATCGAGAATAGCTGGCAGATTGTCCAACGGCGGTCGCAAAAGTTTCGCTATTATGACGGACAAAAATAGTTGAGCAAACTTCTCGACTTGAGGCGCTTGTTATTGCCATAGTTTAGCCAATATTTTTGTACTGAATTGACGAAAAGTTCTTGTACCGAATTGGCGACATATTAGAGGTGTTATTGTTATGATTTAGAGATTAATTGGGGTGCTATTTGGACTTTGACTGTATTTGCATAAAGATATCTGTTTTTTTACTGATGATAGGCCTCTTGTGAGTCCGCACGGGTAGGTACCACCAACCTGCCTATTTCTGCCGTGAAGCAGTAATGCGTTTCGGTTTGACAGGTGGGCCAGCCGTTGTAACTATACTGAGATCTTAGAACTCATATCTCAAGGTGGGTGGCGGCATTTAGGTTGTAGATGTCTATGGGCTCCGGTAACCACTTAACATCTGGTGGGCCGTGAGCTCGTCCACTCACCTAAGCAATAAAATAAAAATATACATCATTGTCGAAATAAATAAGTTATAAAAGAAATATATTCAAGGCAGGGATATTATCTATTTATGTTTTTGAAATTTAAATCGGTACACATTATTTTCAGTGATCACCATTGATTACTGGCATCATCAATGACACTGGCAAGTCAGAACCCCTAACTACAACTGAGGACTCGTTTTTTACCTTCCGAATGAACTTTACTTGATTATACATTCTACTATTAAGATGTTGCATTAAGACAATACAATGAAATTATCTGACAGGAAATAATGAAAAAAAAACTTGCAATATTGATACTGAACAAGCTTAACACAAAGACTCGATCTCTCGCATTTCTTGTACTAGATAAGAATACAAGCCAATGGAACCTGGATTAATTTTTCATTGAGCTAATCTTGAGACGATTATTGGTTCCCATAATGAAGTCCACGCATATCTGTGCAGCACAAAGCCTGTCACGGCCAGGGATTGGATCCTTCGAACAGGTACGCGAATTAATCCGATGCAATTTTATCTAGTCGACCCCCCAATGGGCGTTCTATAATGACGTCAATCCACTAAGCCTAAATTGTTAAATTAAATATAAATGAACTTATTGTGCAGTTGACTATTTTCTTATAACAGAAACATAATGACTAGGCAGATGATAGATTGATGAGATTTTCTAAGTTAGTCGAAAAAAATATTGTGTTTTATCAATCGTTATTTCTGTATACATAATTATTATATTGGATGCCATAAAAGCTTAATTTAATAAATAAAGATGTAAATAAAATATATATATATATAAAACGTTTTAAGTGTGAAATATTTTAGCAATGCCTCAGCGATGCACAATTATTATCGTCGATCGTATATTATCACACAAAAAATTAGTAATTTCATAATATGTTGCTACATGAAACCTATATAAATATTATTTTTTATTTATTTATGAGATTTTTCTGTTAATACCACTTAAATAGGTTAAAATATGTTTATGTTGACTATATACGTTATATTTAATTTTTTTTACTAAAAACTTAATACACAAATAGCATGGCGTCTTGATCATTTTGAAGTATTATATACCTCAGTACTTTACTATCGGTCCATATGTATCTGGTATCAGTGATACATATAATATTAAGATGTTTAATAAAAAGTAAGGTGCTGCGAAACAAATTAATAATTTTCTTAAATAATAAATCTCAGTGATGAAGTAATTTTAATGAGATTTTAAAACTCCGCTGCTACTATTATGGAGCGAACGGCCCTTACATTTAATTGGTCGAGAACAGAATAACGGGGATTGGCGTTGTCCTTTTGTGACGGGCCGTGGCCTCGCAAGGGGCTGTTTTCATACTAATTGAAATTCAACATATTTAATGTTCTATTTGGCAAGTTAATGGAATGGAGGTGTGATGTCACAGGTTAATTACCTTACTGTGGGTGTTAGCATATTTTGTTTTCACCTCATCCGCTCCTAAAGGCTACTTCAGACTATTTTCCATAGTATCAATATTCTTAATAAAGTGACTGACACATATCGTCTTTTCGCATTAAAAGTGTAAAATTTCCAAAAATATTCGAAATTGAGTTAATATGCGGAATCCTTTGGTATCACCAGTATTTTTCTCATAAATACTGTCAATAGAGCGTAGTTTAGTTTTAATTTTTGTTTTTTTAGTTTGCTTATGTTTAGACTACTATTAACAAAATTAATACATAATTTTATCTTACTTTAAAAAACAAATAATGTAACTGGTAAAAAATAAAAAATAAATGTTGCCAAGATGATTAATATTAAAAATATCACATGTTAAACCATTAAAACACTCTCCTGTAAAATTAGTAAGTTTTGAGATTATACAGTTTTAATGCGAGAAGACGATATATCGGCCAATTTTAAGTTGCCGAAATATAGGCTTTTAGAAGTTTTTTTGGTAGTGATCAATAATGGTTTAGGGCGTTATCGGAAGTGAGATAATTAAATAACACAACTGGTTAATCGGAGCGCTTATTCGCGACTGAACTTAAAAAGGAAAAGCAACCGAGCTTTTTGCATAACAAACTGTGTCCCTACAGGTTTAAATACCCAACGATACCTGCCAAAAATATTGGTTACCGGAAAAAAAAAGGAGAAAGAGGACCAGAAAAAGAAGTCTGATTTTGACAAGATGCTATGTGGATGTTATGCTCAGGACATTCTGATCGCTGAGGGCCACGACCCTTTAATTGAGAATCGAGGATAGGAATCTCTTAACCCTTTTCTCTATAGAAAGGGATTCTTAGTTGTTATCTTAGTAATGGTGGTAAGAAATGTAATGAAGACAAATGCAATTGTGGCGCCTTCTACAACAGAGCAGCCCTGCAAATATTTTATTATTTTATTTGTTTTTTTTATTGCTTGCGAAGGCTGACGATGTTTCAAAGTTTGAAGCTTTGCCAGACAGTGATTGCTCGCACGGAGACGACGATTTCTGTTGGGTTCGGCCAACTATATTATAGTAGGTATGTGTGCTCGGACATTCGTCTGATTGTGAATTAAAAAAAACTTATAAAAAATATATATGTATGCATACTATCTCTTTTATTGCTTCGATGTGTGGACGAGCTCACAGCCCACTTGGTGTTAAGTGGTTACTGGAGCCCATCGACATCTACAACGTAAATGCGCCACCCACCTTGAGATATAAACTCTAAAGTAACTATACTTGAGACCTTAGAACTTATATCTCGAGGTGGGTGGCGCATTTACGTCGTAAATCTCTATGGGCTCCAGTAACCACTTAACACCAGGTGGGCTGTGAGCTCGTCCACCCATCTAGCAATAAAAAAAAAGTATACATAGTTACAACGCCTGCCCCACCCTTCAAACCGAAACGCATTACTGCTTCACGGCATCACTATCTATAAACTATACTACCTATAAACATCATAGAATCATCATCTTCTAATCAAACGTCACACAACAAAAATGTGTTTAAATATAGTTATTTTTGTTTGTCGTGTATAAGTTGTATTATGTTCTTGTTCAGTTTTTTTTGTATAAGATGTTTAAACGTAAACACGAAATAGTAACCCAGAAACTAATCTTTGTAAATAATTAATAAGCCATATCACACGTCATTATTATCAGACGTAAAGTAGGAATAGAAATATTATTGATAATACTGATTGTTTAGATTCCAATTATTCGTTCACCTAAAAGTAATCTTTGAGTCATATTTTTTAAAGCATTTTAGATCTTCTTATCGCTGTACCTCGAGTCGCAAAATCAAGGTATCCCATCTTCCGGGCCAGTGCATAGAAACTGAGCTGTTTTATTGGAAAACAAGGGTCGTATCGGTTCATTCGTGCCCAACTCACGAACTCACTTTGTTAAGAAAACACAACCCCATCCTTTGACTTCCGCCAGGCGTTTTTAATGCATATCTAGAAGAGAATTATTGATAACCGCATCTGATCCGGGAAATAGATTTGCTTTGAATCGGCTGTTTTCGATGTTACGTATTCTTGTTCGAATGTGTTCAATGAATATCAATTGAGTGACTTTTATGTGGCGGCTATGTTTTACAGTAGCTTTGTGTATGTTCTAAGAGTATATATATCAACACTTGAAAGGCAAACGTGACTAAGCAACAATGCGTGAACTTTACAGTAGACTAATTTAAAGCTGAAATACCTGAAAAAAAATTCTATTTTAACGAGTCTAGCTGTAGGATTGAAATGATTTTAATAGACCTAGAAATATATATTTTTTGCGCATCGAATATGGTTATTGCCTATCATTTATGTACAAAGCAGTTATTGTCGCTTAGTCACGTTTGCCTTTCAAGCGTCGATATGTATATATATAAAGTTGTTGTTATTATTTTTTCATTTTAAAGAACTCTGTTTTCTTTTTTGTTTTATATCAATATTATGAGACACTGGGTTCATATACATACCCATATACCAGGTGCCTCAAAGCAGCGCAGATTTATGAATTAAATGTTTAAATGTTTTAATTGCTAATTTTAATTTTAATTTTACTAACATAGTTCTAAGTATTATTCTACTTACAACATATGGACTTAAGAGGGTCTGAATTAAATGAATTTTATTTTTTATTTTTATTTGCCAAATTTATTTTAAAATCGCGCTCGGTCGGCACAGTTTCCATCAGAGCGGCAACAAATCTAACCCCTCGGAAATTTACGTGCCATTATGATTCGAAATCTATTCAAATGATTCCCTCAGTTGACGAGTTGCACTCCAATGAAAACTTGAGTCATTTTTCAGGTAGCGAACTTTCTCGGTTTCAAATGTAGCCTGAACGTTTCGATTTCCGAATTTCTTATCCTTCATTCATTAGCAAGTTCAATCAGAGGGCGCAGACTGTGGTTATTTATTACCTAGAATCGGCCCTCACAATTACAGGAGGAAAAACTTTCTCCATTACCGGCCCTCGGGTAGGCTTTCATACAGAAAAAAAATAAATTGTACACGGCAACGTGTAGTGCGTAATGGATTCGGGTATTCGATNATGCATATCTAGAAGAGAATTATTGATAACCGCATCTGATCCGGGAAATAGATTTGCTTTGAATCGGCTGTTTTCGATCTTACGTATTCTTGTTCGAATGTGTTCAATGAATATCAATTGAGTGACTTTTATGTGGCGGCTATGTTTTACAGTAGCTTTGTGTATGTTCTAAGATGTTTCTTATTGAAGTGAAACTTCTTTAGAATCGTTGTGATGTGATTTCAAACTCGATGAAACGAAAAAATGAAACGTGAAGTTAAAATATCAATTCACAGAGGGCGCTACCTCATACTATAAAAGATGATTTACAATTATTTCTATTTAATTTGTTTACAACAGATGTCGCTGTACGTAAATTCAACAATTCCTGAATCGTGATGACGAGATGTTACACAATTGATAGACGTTCTCATATTTCTCTTGCTAAATCATACTCACCTGGTGTAGAGACACCGTGATCATGGAGGTGGTTCCCCAGGGTGAGCTTGCTTCATTTCACTGCAGAGTGGTTGGTGGTTGACCCTTGCGATTATTCTTTTTTTATAAGTTTCACTTCTACCCTGTGTGACTTGCACACATACACATTGTTTTCTTTTTTTTTTCATTTGGAGTTCTCTGTTTTCTTTTTTGTTTTATAACAATATTTGCCAAATTTATTTTAAAATCGTGCTCGGACGGCACAATTTCCATCAAAGCGGCAACAAATCTTAACCCCTCGGAAAACGTGCCATTATGATTCGAAATCTATTCAAATGATTCCCTCAGTTGACGAGTTGCACTCCAATGAAAGCTTGAGTCATTTTTCAGGTAGCGAACTTTCTCGGTTTCAAATGTAGCCTGAACGTTTCGATTCCGAATTTCTTATCCTTCATTCATTAGCAAGTTCAATCAGAGGGCGCAGACTGTGGTTATTTATTACCTAGAATCGGCCCTCACAATTACAGGAGGAAAAACTTTCTCCATTACCGGCCCTCGGGTAGGCTTTCATACAGAAAAAAAATAAATTGTACACGGCAACGTGTAGTGCGTAATGGATTCGGGTATTCGATTTCGTTTCTCGCTATTGTGTCGGCAAATATTGGATTGTGTAAGCGGAACTTTCTATGTAAATGGATCAACTTTATAAATTATGAACATAAATGTTTGGGCTTGTACAACATTTTGGGTCGTATTTCCTATTGAATTTATTTTTTATCAGCGTAGACAGAATGCTAAACTCCTGCCGGACTTGTTATTAAATAGTTACTTGAGCCACGGGTAATAAAGTGAATACCGTCATCCAAGTTGTAACTTTAGGATGAGGTTCCATTTAGAGAATTATTCGAACTGGGACATCGACGCCGCTATTGCGGGCTTACACTACGACCAACCTAAGGTACTCAAAATAGGAATAGGGTGAATTAAGACGAGGTGTTTTACGATTTGCGGAAATAAGTTGATGTACAAGTATTTTATCACGTAAAGTGTGATGCTTAGAAAGCAAAATACACTTATTTGTTGTTCAAGAAGGGGTTATACGCTCCTTATAGAGCATATTTACTGCCTGAGGAGATGTTTTTTTTTTATTTATTTTTTATTGCCTTTGTAGCCAGACGAGCATACGGCCCACCTGATGGTGAGTGGTTACCGTCGCCCATGGACTTCAGCAATGCCAAGGGCAGAGCCAAGCCGCTGCCTACCGATGTAGAGCATCTGTTTAAAGAAAATAATAGAGTTTATGCAATATAGTACTAAAAGTTTAGATCTGTGGCGGAATTATGTATAGTCGTGTGGCGGGTAGCCATCATACAACGCAAGATAATTGACAGATGCCTGAATCTCGCTTACGACATTTTCAAGATAAAGCGCATATATACAAGTTCCGAACAACAACATTCGGACCGTCGGTCTACCGAGCAATATCACCCGCTCGGTGGAAGATCTTCCCTTTGTCGTATATTCCCAAAACTGGTGACCTGCGACGTGATGTGAACACGCAACCTTCTGATTCATCTTCAGCGCATCAAGAACTCCGGCTACCACAATCCCCGCATTCTCGCAGATAAAAGCACGTCATTGACAGTCGTCCCACAGCAAGCCAGCATCGCAGCCTCAACAGGACCATCGCAGCCGACTCACCGCGCTTCCTGGTCCTACGGNAATGCTAAACTCCTGCCGGACTTGTTATTAAATAGTTACTTGAGCCACGGGTAATAAAGTGAATACCGTCATCCAAGTTGTAACTTTAGGATGAGGTTCCATTTAGAGAATTATTCGAACTGGGACATCGACGCCGCTATTGCGGGCTTACACTACGACCAACCTAAGGTACTCAAAATAGGAATAGGGTGAATTAAGACGAGGTGTTTTACGATTTGCGGAAATAAGTTGATGTACAAGTATTTTATCACGTAAAGTGTGATGCTTAGAAAGCAAAATACACTTATTTGTTGTTCAAGAAGGGGTTATACGCTCCTTATAGAGCATATTTACTGCCTGAGGAGATGTTTTTTTTTTATTTATTTTTTATTGCCTTTGTAGCCAGACGAGCATACGGCCCACCTGATGGTGAGTGGTTACCGTCGCCCATGGACTTCAGCAATGCCAAGGGCAGAGCCAAGCCGCTGCCTACCGATGTAGAGCATCTGTTTAAAGAAAATAATAGAGTTTATGCAATATAGTACTAAAAGTTTAGATCTGTGGCGGAATTATGTATAGTCGCAGTATTAGTCCCGTTAACAATTCTATTAAAAAAAATTTTTATTTATTTATTTAGAATACTTACAAAATTCGATTACAATTTCCATATTCTGCGTTCAGGACGAATGCCAGGTGACAATAAAAAAAAATCGTGCCGATATTCGGCGCTATGAATATATTTTGTTGACATGTCGTAAATTGTGGCTGCGACTCTCGTTCGCGTCACTCGGAAAGTTTTATTAAATTTCGACGTGTAGACTTGTCTTCGGTTGTAACGGCACCTGTGGACTGAATTACGATGCGGGTGCCCCCTCCAGTTGTTAAAACCGTGTTTATTCATTGGTTTTGATGGGCAGATGAGATAACAGATTTTATGGTACTTTGTGTGTGTATGACAACTTGAAAAAACCGTAACATTTTAGATATTTTTTTCAGGGCATCTCCAAACATAGGGGGTCATACAGGCTATGTGGTAGATCACGATCTGTAGATGTTAGGAGCAACCCGCCGGATTTTACTATTTAGATTGCTTAAGCTTAAGTGACGAAGCCTCGTGAAGCTGAGCACAAATAAATACTCATGGTTAATAATAAAATGTAAGCCCAATAGGGTTTTAAAAATACTTGTGTTCTGCACATGAACAACATTAAAATTCCGAATAAAATATAAAGACAAATTAGAGATTAGTATATCATTTGGACAAAGGATTTTTTTTAATTGGTTTTGGCGAACAAGTCCACATTCTGTTCCCATTCACATACTAATTTCAAAAAGTTATCACAAAATTCCTTCGTTAACAAATTTAACAAGTTCGATAATTTAAACATCGATTTAGTGACAATAGCAGTTTTTAGACAACTTTATTTATTTGGCTCAAAATGTCCAGGAAATGAAAACTGAAACAAACAGTATCGATGACTTATTGCTTCTAACATGCTATCACAATAGGCTCCAGTGAACACCCGTACAAGGCACCGTCCCGAAATAAGCTGCACTCAAGGTTGTATCTCCAATTTCAGTCGATATCTTTACGACACGAAACCTATTTAGTCGGGCGATTTGCAGTGAGTACACTTCGGTAGAATGTTACATGGTGTGTTTAAACTTTAGAGGAGGGTATAATTTTATGATCTGTAATAGGACCAATGGACTTCACAAGCTGTATGCAACTCACCTTGAGACACGAATTAACAAAATTGTATTGCGTAGCTTAGTCTTGTTGTGTTCGGGTAAGATTTGAAATTTTTGTTTTTGGAACGAAGTTCCTTATGGGACGATGCAGAGGGATACCCTAACTGGGAAAAACGTCCGTAACGTAAGATTTTTATTATTTATGTATAGTCTTAGTCTGATGACTATACAGTATCTAATGTATAGTCTACGTGATGACGGTTATTATTATTCATATAAATAGCTGTTTCTTTGTATATTATTATTATATATTTTTTATAAATCATTGTGAATAAAATAAAGTTGATAACTTTGTAAAGTAGTTTTTTTTAATCATTAAAAAAATCTTAATAAAAATGTATACCCGAATAACTATTTTCTTTATACCTCGAATAGAACTTAAAATTAATATTTTTATAATAAGGAACTTCGTTCCTATCCGGTGTCCCACGACACCACACATCCTTTTATTTTGGCTTACTGATATAGACGCAGCACGAGTCAGCCACAAACGCCATTTTCCGTGCTGTGTANTTTTTTTAATCATTAAAAAAATCTTAATAAAAATGTATACCCGAATAACTATTTTCTTTATACCTCGAATAGAACTTAAAATTAATATTTTTATAATAAGGAACTTCGTTCCTATCCGGTGTCCCACGACACCACACATCCTTTTATTTTGGCTTACTGATATAGACGCAGCACGAGTCAGCCACAAACGCCATTTTCCGTGCTGTGTAACAACTGTAAACATTTTACTCTGCGTTTTGTTATTCGAAAGCGGACCTGAGGCCACCTGCGCTCGAAATGTTATTATCTCATTAGAGGAGCCCTTTCCGTTTCCTCAATTTGTTGGCAACAAACGGAATTTTAATATTATTCCCTTAGAACCTCGTATTCTTCGTAATCCCGGCGTGTTTCATCGTTTACGTTTCGCGCTGCAAACTGTAAGTTGCTCCCAACAATTTATAATTTTGTTGTTTGTATTCTGTAATTATCTTTTTAATATGCATGCTCGAGTTCGTGCTACCGCTAATTGAAAATTTTCCGCTTATTGTTGTTTGGAATAATGAGTTGTTTAAGCATAACAATTTAACGATAGATGTGTACATAGAATTAAAAGTATTCGAGGAATCTGATATGGGTATGATCATGGAGAGGAAGCACAAAGGATATAATAAGAAAAAAATGCTTTAAAGAAAGCAAGAAAGCATTTGCAGGGCAGCTTGGACCGGGCGTCCGTTTTGTGCAGAAAAAATTATAAGAGCACCGTTGAAAAATATTGGAGGAAAATTACTATAATAAAGGAGTCTGCTCATATTTGTAGTAACAATAATTGACAAATGATTGTAGTTTTTATGGATTTAAGAAGTCCAACAAATTTAAGTCAATTGAAAATCTCACGCAGGTAAATATTGTTGATCACGTAAACGACAATAATAAATAAATATCAAACAATATCAATTATAATAAAGAGAAAGCGAAAATACAAGGGAACAATTGTTTTTAAAAGTAGACACATGCTTAAAGCAATCTTACTGATGGAACATTACCAGAAAGTGCAAATTTTAGCGCTATGACACGACAATCTATATAAATATAGAAATGAATTGATGTTCGTCTCACTAAAACTCGAGAACGGCTGGACCAATTTGGTTAATTTTGGTCTTGAATTATTTGTGGAGGTCCAGAGAAGGTTCAACAGGTAGATAAATATGAAAATGCTCGGAATTAAATAAAAAGAACAATTTTGTTTTCCCTTTTGTCGTGTCCCCCGTCGGACGGATTCTTTTTGTTTTTTTTAAAGTTTATTTGATGCAAAAGTTTCAGCTAGTTTAATATAAAAACTAAATTCTTAGCACCTTCTATTAGGCTAACAAGAACTAAAAACAAAGATATAATTTGCAGAAGTCCTGTTGTTTCTCTCATATCTTGATTAAATTCATACGTTTAAAGCTAATTGAGAATCCCCACTATTAACAGACGCGTGACTAAAATTGTCTCTAAGGTTCTGATTCAATTCCACGGCGCGCAGATGATAGGAAAACTTGTTATAATTAATACGGTATGCTGCTCCGGGGCTGGCATGGTTGCGCAAACACATAGTCACTCCGGGCGCTGTCCCACATTCCTGCTTATTTACATTTCATTTACGGGAATGTGCTCCGCGATACGCGACTTGCAATTACATAGATGATATTTGGTCTAGATAAGTCAACGTAAAGAATGGTATACCTTTAGGTGCTATTGTAGTTTGGATGTTCAAGTAAACTTGGATATTTAAGCTATGTTCGGCGTATGTATTTAGTTATTTAATTTAACTTTATCCTCGCTTTTTTAAGTTAGCAAGAAATTTAAATGACGATCATAATTGACTAAAATAAATTATTCGTAGGTATTTATTACTGGTGCTAGGACCTCTTGTGAGTACCCGTGCGGACTAAATATCACTGAAGCTCCAGCGCTACTTTGCCAGAATAGTATAATAAACTATAAAAAGTTAAAAATAAGTATATTAGTATCGATGATAACTATATTAATGCATCTATTGGAAATCTTTTTACTGGTGGTAGGAACTCTTATGAGACCGCACGGGTAGGTACCACCACCCTGCCTATTTCCACCGTGAAGCAGTAATGCGTTTCGGTTTGAAGGGTAGGGCAGCCGTTGTAACTATACTGAGACCTTAGAACTTATATCTCAAGATGTGTGGAGCACTTACGTTGTAGATGTCTATGGGTTCCAGTAACCACTTAACACCAGGTGGGATGTGAGCTCGTCCACCCATCTAAGAAAAATAAAATAAAAAAGGTAACTTTTTAACTTTAAGTTAAATAATTTATTTTCATTTTCTTATTTCCTCCATTTAAGGACTACATCTTCAAACATTCTTTGTAAAATATTCATATTCATAATTTTTTTAAGATATTACCGCCAGCCCAGCTTTTATGTCTTAAGAATATAAACAGAATTTTATTGCCAGAAATGATCACTTCGTGCTCCGTCAAAAACTTATGATGAATTTCAATCAGTGATACTGAGGTTGGTGAGTAAAATTATTGGAATAGATTAAGTTATACCTAAAGAAAGGAACAAAAAAGAAAAAAAAACCTACTAACGTAATAATTAATATGTTTGAACAGTTCGATCAACAAAATTTTTATTTATTTATTTTTATTTCTTTATTTATGTACACACAGAAAAGATGATATAGTATTTATTTTAGATTTATTTTCCTCAGAATACAATTTGTGCTGCGAGAAATCTCCTGAATCTTTTTTTAAATTTTTTTATTGCTCTTGTAGGCAGACGAGCATATAGCTCACCTGATGGTGAATGGTTACCGTCGCCCAAGGACTTCAGCAATGCCAGGGGCAGAGCCAAGCCGCAGCCTATCGCTTAATACTCTACGCAAGCCTCGTTTGAAGAAGGACATGTCATAGCACTCGGGAAACACCGTGGAGGGGAGCTCATTTTATAGCCGGATGGTACGTGGCAAAAACGACCTCGGGAAACGCACTGTGGACGACCGCAGTGGCTTCAGGTAGTATGGATGAATTCTACTCCAGTGGCGGGCGGTGCGATGGTAAAAACGAGATGATGGTATCATCTCGAATAATTCCTCAGAGCACTCCCCATGGAACATACGGTAATCTTCAGCTCTCACGAAAATTAATCTATCTATTTAGCAGCTTTTTTTACTGGTGGTAGGACCTCGTGTGAGTCCGCGCCGGTGGCTACCACCACCCTGCCTATTTCTGCCGTGAAGCAGTAATGCGTTTCGGTTTGAAGGGTGGGGCAGCCGTTGTGACAATACTGAGACCTTAGAACTATATCTCAAGGTGTGTGGCGCATTTGCGTGATGTCTATGGGCTCCAGTAACCACTTAACACCAGGTGGGCTGTGAGCTGGTCTACACATCTAAGCAATAAAAAATAAAAATCGTAAATTAACCTATCTATTTAGCAGCTTCGAAATTCAACGCACTCATCATTGACTTGCTTTACTGCTGCATTTTAATTTTTTTATTTGCTTGCAGCAGTTAAATCAATGTACCGGTTCCGAAATCCAATCCCGAAGAACAGCAACCACTGCTTTAAGCCGAAATCGATTTCGTAAGCTACAATATATTTCACTTGTCGCTATCGAGATTTAGTTGCATCCAGATAGAGCGTTGGTGAAGTGGACGCATCTCAGATAACAATGCAATTTACACCACACCAGCTGCTTGTAACGAGAATCCTCTCTTTTTATTTAGTTGTAGGTGAATAGCTATTTTGTCCTTGTACTTTCTTGGAAAATTAGTTGAATCGAATTCAATCGTTACGAATTGTTTTGAGCCAATTATGTATAATCTTACTACTTCTACTTTAGGTATTCAACACGTATTACAAAGATCAAGTTACAAAATTTTTTTCTAATAAAAATAATAATAATAGAAAAAATGAATAATTTGATAATTTCGATTTAGATAGTATAAGTTTAAGCACTCCATCAAATTATTTAGTACCTACCCGATTATATAAAAAAACGAACATTTTCACAAAAAAATGTCACGGTTCGAGCGAGAAAACAACTGCTTTTTTTTCATCGTGTAAAAAAGGGTTAACGAACTCCCCTCGAACTTAGTGATAAGTAGTTGCCGGAACCCATAGACTTCACAACCTAAATGGCGTCTCCTAACTTGAGTCATGAGGTCGAAATCTCAATTGCTTAACACCGTTACCACCCTCCAAACTAAGCAGGATGGTGGCATATATTCGTGCGAGTCTACAGTACAACACACGCCTTTATAGCAGCGCATCATATTTTTTTCAATCACTGCAGAGACGTTGTCAATATTTTTATTTATAATATCTGATATGAAAGCTAGGAAAAATAATAAAGACTTACTTCACACCCAAGTAATTGTCATATCAACATTTGAACTTCTAAACTGAACTACGTAACAATGAACGCAATGAATCTAATTCTGACTGGTATTCATACAATTTCCTCTTCATCTAAAATATTAGAATCCCGAAGTCTGTTCCAATTTCAAGGTACATTGTCAGTTGATTTGATTCTCGCGTAACACGGGAGTGACGTTTTCCGCTTACGTGGAAACGTAAATGTTTCTGGCATCATGTTCCGCGTGCCAAGCAAATGCCAGAGAATGCCAGGCGGATGCTAGAACGACAAATTGAGTGTCGTGCGACAGCAGTCGCGGGCGTCGCGACAGAATCACATATGCGAGATTGAACGTGTTCTCTTTTCAAGCTGTGAATTTTAACGACCCCGACATTTCTTGAAACGTTTGCTTTGCGAATTCCTCGAGCTTCGGCGGTTTATGATTTGTAGAATAACGTCAAATATTCTTTTAATGGTAAATACGATCGCATTCGACCCGTTATTTCTGTGAAGCCTCATATTGTTTCGTTTGAGCAGTAGGTAGAGAGAGAGAGAGAGTATTCTTTATTGTACACCAAAAAACAAATAAACAGTGCGATATATTAAATACAAAAAAAAGTACAATTGGCGGTCTTATCGCTAAGAGCGATCTCTTCCAGACAACCATCAGGTGGACAAGAATCATTTGGAAAAGAATTACGCGCGGTGTACCAATCCAAACATAGGTACATACATATATCCGTAAATATACATACAATTAATACACAATGTAATATAATAATAATTATTAAAAAATTTGATCCTTTACACATAAATAAGAATAAGCAATTTACATACAAAATATACTTAAAATACCTTTGAAACATATACAATTGAAGTAGATACCAATTTCAGAAATCTACCTTATCACATATTAAACTGGTTGACTAATATTTAAAAAATGGTCTTTAATGAGGCGTTTGAATGAATTTAATGTTACTATCAATGAAACTGCCACCCTTTTTGTTGGAATTCTGGCCACACGTAAAAATCCACCCACGCTCCTGATGGTGAGTGAATACCGTCGCGTCTAGATGACGCAATGCGAAAGCAAGTCAGCCGTGTCAAAAGAGGAGTGGATTATTTACAGAGCCACCCATATTGAAACTTGAAGTCTAGCTATATGTAAATTGTATTATAGTATTTAAGCAAATTATATTTTTTTGCCGCGTTAGTAGTCACATATGTCATCAGACCCATCAGTTCATGTGACGTCTTTTTATCTAAAAGGAGAAATTAATGTCTTCAAATATATTGTAATGTATTTTATGACTTAAAAATATCTGTATTAAGCTGTATTGATACATCGAGCTGGTGTGCTTATGCTTATGTTATATGAAAAGCTTATTAGTAGATCTTAGAATATTCGCTACGCTGCGGATACTTTTGGTACCATAATAAAATCCCAGTTCTAACAAACGGAGCAACAATAAAATTAATTGCATTATCTATTTTTGTAGTGGTGTATGAGTAACGGTCGCTACTCAGCTTTAGAGGGCCGTATACAAGTTTACCTACAAAGGCGATTTATAAATAATGTTATTCCTTTTTTTTCCTACCTATGCGGATAGCCTTGAGAGGCTATTTCAGCTTCGCCCTAACCAGTAGGTGAAGCTCACGGAGCTCAAACCGGAGTGCTGCAAACACTGTCCCTAGCAAGAGTAGTGTTTCACAGAATCTATGACCGGATCGGAAACGCGACCCACTGAGAAGATACCGCGAGAAACTCAGTGGGCTATATTATTCCCAATACGTTTTCGTCTTCCAATATAAATATATGTCGATGTCTTATCGTATTTATTCTTGTTCTTTTTTTTTTGTATTGCTTAGATAACGAGATAAATATTAGTTAGCGTAGAGTAGCGAACTCTTACTGAACTTGGGAGGAATACGTCCTACCCTACAAATAAAAATACTCAGAGAATGCTAATAATTTTATGATAAATCCCTTAGTCTTCTTTTTGCGACACCCATGGATCTATCAGAACCTAGTTCAAACGTATCTAATTGTAATTCTACAAGACTGGAATTTTTACTGGTGGTAGGACCTCTTGTGATTCCGCACGGGTAGGTACCATCGCCCTGCCTATTTCTGCCGTGAAGCAGTAATGCGTTTCGATTTGAAGGGTGGGATAGCCATTGTAAATATACTGAGCCCTTAGAACTTATATCTCAAGGCGCATTTACGTTGTAGTTGTCTATGGGCTCCAGTAACCACTTAATACCAGGTTGGCTGTGAGCTCGTCCACCCATCTAAGTAATAAAAAAAGACAACAATTGTAATTTTCTAGAAAAAAAAACACCAAAATTGTATCTAGATTGAGTTTTTCAGTGTCAAATTCATGGAATGCTTTTAAAGGTAGCTAAGTAGGGTAGTTACGTTTCTCTAATACAAAATGACGTCGGCGTGTGAAACCCGATGAGGACCCGTGTCCGGCCCACGTTTGACGTTTATGAGGGTAAACTAGCCTCGTGCTAGGTAATTCGATCTGTCTATAAAACAAGCTCCCCGAATTTATTGCTAACAACGTCCCAGTAGGGGCATTGTTCTGCTAAAACAAATTTGAGTGTTTTCCGTTTTACGTTCTTGTTCGTAGCTGCAATGTGGCGTTTGCTTTTCGAAAAAAAAAAAACAATAAGTTACATTTATTTTAGTTTCACGGTACTCCTTTGTAGTTAATAACTAAATTCTTTGTAATTAAGAAGCTCTTTCCAAAGTCGGATGGTATGTGGCAAATATATTTTAATGCACTGGGAATGAGCGCATTGGTTCTTGGTATGGATGAGTTTGGCGGTGCTTTGGTAAAAATAAGATGACGTGGAACATTCGGCACTAAGCATAAAGAGAATCTAAAATCCTCCGTAGACGTAGAGTTTTCAAATGATAGTAACAAACTAAACACTAACCGCCGTCTAAAGTCTACATATTATTATATGAAAGTGATGTGACGTCATGTGACGTAATTGTATGCGAACACATGCAGCTATTAGTGGGTATACCAGTTATATGTGGATGCAACAGTAGCCACCAATCAGCAGAAACGCATGACCGCTGCCGCAATCATTATCATCATAATGATTGATAATGATAATGATGCCACCGAGATTTTTTTTGTTATGTTACTGTAATCTTCTGTAAAAGTTAACTCAGTGCTTGTTATTTTTAAGTTTAAACTCAACGATACAAAGCGAGTTTCAACACCAAAAATAAAAACAAAACTCAGTGTCAATAATGACTTCCTTGCCTCTGCAAAAACCGTATTGAGTCGCACTATGAAGTTGCATATAAAAACTCTTTCCTGTCCAACAAAGATATCAGAATTCATGTTCTTAAAAAAATATTTTCAAGTTGTTTGGACGACAATAAGCACGAAAAAGAGACTCGTTCGAGGTAAAATATTATTTACGATGTCCGTACAATCAAAGCCTTTCAACGTGTTTCTTGCGAAGTATCTATTGTGTTTCAGTACAAAGACCTCTGGCTGAGCGTATCTTTCAGCGATCCTCACTGGCAATTTATTTTGTAAATACTCCAACGTTTTGTGGTTTAATGAATGCATTGTTCTCAGTTTCGGTTGGATTACAAATTATGCAACTCGGTTAATGACTGCGTTACCAAATTTATTGTGCCTTATGATGATAAGTTTTGAGTTATTTTATTGAAATTAAATTGCCTTTAAGGTTCATGCGATACGAACTTCCTACAATCAATATTGTTTTTCGTTGATTTAAAGATATGTGATGGTTTGCTTATATTTGAGTATTTTATTGAATTTTTGAAGTGAAACTTCTTTATCGACGTAGGGAGGAAAAAACGTATGTAACGTTTTTCGGTTACGCGCCATCTTAATTTATTCCGTTACGGTCCATGTTTATTTTATTTCTATTTAGTTTGTTATCAACAGATGTCGCTGCACGTAAATTCAACAACTCCTGAATCACGGTGACGAGATGTTACACAGTTGGTAGACGTTCTCGTATTTCTCTTGCTAACTCATACCTACCTGGCGTCGGGATACCGTGATCATGCAGGCGGTTCCCCCGGGGTGCGGCTGCTCCATTGCATTGCGGAGTGGATGACCATTGCGATTATTTTTATATTTTATAAGTTTCACTTCTGCGGTGTGCGACTTGCACACGCACACACATTTTTTTAAATTAGTTAAACTATTAGCAAGAATTGCGAGTTTATTTTTTTAAATATTGGCACTAAAAGGAACGTATATTAAATTTTATAAACATCAAAATAAACTAGACCCTTTCAGTTCGTCCCGTTTCTCCGTCATTATACGAATCAAACAACACCATCTCTTTTATCACAAGAGGACACGAGAGCGCAAATCGTTAAAGCTATAATGGAATTTGCATTTCCCTCATTATTTTATCGTCATCCAATCCAAAGTCCACGTAAACAGAGCCAAAGCCACGATAGGTGGAATCCTTACGAGTGAATTATTCCGAGTCACGTTTGCCGAGACCGAGTCGAGTTTATATGAAATTTTAATTACGCATCGGAGCTTGGTAATGCAGGAAATGATACGAAGGAATTAAAAATTTAAGCGGCATATTACGAGAGACCGACCTTTTTCCGATTGTACTGGATTAGACTGGCGATGCGAATTTTGATTACATTTTGTTAATGCTACGATGTTTTATGAGCCTACCTGAGCAGTTATAACAACCTAATCTTTATATGTCTTATATGCCTTTATACGCATTCGTATTCTGGTTTGATAGTAAGACAGCATTTCTTCAGAATAGTCGTGTCTGTCGATAGACAGGGTTGCGTCTCATTGTCGCAGTTTGCTTCCAAGGCATCTACGTCTCTACGTCGAGCGATATTCCTCCATTGGAGGCGACTCTAGCATTGAGAGTACATTGTACTGCGGTGGCTTTCTCAGTGCTGGTGATGAGGTCAAGTCAGCGCGTGGGGATCAACCTCGAAGTCTTCTGCCTTCTACACGGCCCTCTACGACAAGTCTCTGCATGGAATCTTCCTTTCTGGAGATGTGCCCAAAGATAGCACTTAAACAATAAAAATTGAGATTGCCGGATAATTTGTCAATTTGGCAACGACGTATCCATTGTCTCCATTAAACACATAACAGCAAGCTATTTGTAAGTTTGTTCTGCCTTTTCTGTATCTCAGTTTAACAAAAACAAAAACCAGCGTAATCGTTTTTTTTTATCTTTATTACAATTGTTAAGAAGCATATGTAGTTAAATAAGAATACAACTATTGTCTCTATTTCAGCTGAATTTTCAGCCTGGCATTTGAAATAGGCACCTATATTTCTAACAATAAGTGGATGAAAAGTCATTAGTAAGATTAATAGGTCATCTATTATTAATTTTAGTAAAGCAATTCGTAAAATGATTTTTTTAGCTTCAACCTATGGCCTACTTACCATACTACTTTTTTTCTTTTTATATAACAGAATCTCTAATTTTATTGAAACTATTACTTGCTACCCAATATATTTCCAATGGTATTTGTAATTCTTTTTAATACAGTAAAATCATCTTAACATTTCCACACGTAAATAATACAAACAGATGTTCAATAATTGTTAAACTTTCGATAAGTGAGAAACAAGTAATTACATTAATATCAATAAATTGAAAATCTAATAGACGTCGGTTAGAACTTAGGCCATAAGTTGGACCCAAGTTTGTCTAACCAGTGCGGTGTCTCGACCCAACTAGTACGGTGCAAAGTGACGTCTCCGGGAGAGTTTGGCCAAAGGGTTGGGCCGTGTTTATTTATTCTAACTACACAAAGTTAGTTACCGCTGTTTGGTTTGTATAATTATTGTGTGCCTTCCGAGCTGTTGAATATAGTTTTCGTTATCTTTTGTTTTTGTTCAATGAATTTACATATGTATATGCCTGGTTGATATCTCAATTTGTTTTGATGATATTGAAATAGTAGTAGTTGACGTTTCGATATATATATGTTTTTTTTTTTCAATTTTGGATTCCATATTTAATTCAATGGATAATAAATTTATAATAAATAATTGGTGCTGCAGAATTATGTTTGGTATTGGCACTGAAACGTGTTAATTAATCAAAATTAATTAAAATATGATAAAAATATAATAATAATTGATTAAAAGAACTGAAAGTACTACTGTTACTAAAAATACTAAAGTGGTAGTATTTTTAGTAGCAGCTACTTACTTTTCAGTTTGTAAACATGATCTTAATATTGTTTTACTTGAACTTGTTTCTCTTATCTTTATATCCGTTTAGAGTATACTGTAAGCCGTATGCTATTTACAACAAAGGAACGATACGATATTATTGAATTTTATATATTATTCGACCGATATATGAACGCCAAATCTGAATGTTAAAATTCACTGCAATATCACAATCGCACAATTAATAATTGTTTTAATGAGATATCAACTTCGTTTTTGGAAGAAAAAAAACTACATACCGCTTTTTAAACAAAACTATTTATTATATATTTATTATTTATTATATATATTATACAGCAAATATTACTATTCCAATGTTACTAGAAAAAATTCAGGCACAACATTGTCACTCAGTCACCGTGATGCGGAGGCTTGCCTCTATTTTCACAGTACGGGGTTGATTTGATTGAAAACTTCCCTTCGAGCACCTGAGACAGACAGTTCATACGTGATTAAATGTACCAATGCATACGTAACGTGCTTTGTCAACGTTGATTATACTGGAAAAACACGCGCGAAAAGGTCCAACTCTATTTTCTAAGAAACAGCCAAAAAGTGAATGTTTGTTTCTATTATAAAATCCAAAAAATAATAAACAGTTTCAATATAAAATTCAATTAAAAAAATTACTATGTACTGATTGAGTTTAAAAGATTTTAATGTTTTTTTTTTTAAGTTTTGAGAAACTCAATAAAACAAAGATCATATTCGAAAAGCGATACTAAAAAGAGAAGAAAGACATTTATGTTTATCGAATTTAAATTGAAATTCACTTCGCTTCACTTCACTTCGAAACTTTTTTTTTTATTGCTTATATGGGTGGACGAGCTCACAGCCCACCTGGTGTTACTGGTGGTTACTGGAGCCCATAGACATCCACAACGTAAATGCGCCACCTACCTTGAGATATAAGTTTTAAGGTCTCAAATATAGTTACAGCGGCTGCCCCACCCTTCAAACCGAAACGCATTACTGCTTCACAGCAGAAATAGGCGGGGTGGTGGTACCTACCCGTGCGGACTCACAAGAGGTCCTACCACCAGTAAAAAAAACATAAATAAAACGTGTTGAATGACGATGAGACAAACAAAAAAGAGAGAAAATAAATGTAGACGAAATTTTTGTTCACGAAACTGACCCACACATTCGTTAGCAAATTTGTAACAAAATTCAAGTCCACAATGATAACAAGGCGAATTCAAACAAAACAACTTACCTCATTGTTCAGTTCAAGCAGTTCAAGATTGTGCTCGAAAGTGAAATGGTCGCAGCTTCCGGCTATTTTATTTGATGGCGTACCAATTCCTATCAGCGATACTGTGAAAAATTTAGGAATCTTAATTGATAAAAACCTTTCATGGAACGCTCAGATAAAAGAGGTTAGCCGGAAGGTGTTTGCAACAGCTGGATCTTTGAGACGGTTACGAAATTTTCTTCCAACTGCCACTAAAACTGCGCTTGCACAATCTCTCCTTCTTCCAATTCTTGACTACGCCGATGCCAGCTATACTGATTTAACTGAAACACAACTTGATAAACTTGAGCGGCTACAAAATTTCTGCATAAGATTCATATTTGGTTTACGGAAATATGATCATGTATCTGAATTTCGCACTAAACTCAAGTGGTTACCAATTCGCCTTCGCCGCAATACTCATGTCCTTTCATTACTATACTGTACTCTCTTTAACCCCCATGCCCCCATATATCTCAAAGAACGTTTCGAGTTCCTACGTGATACGCATAATTTTTCCCTGAGATCATCGGATAGCCTGAGACTGAAAATGCCGGCGCATTCATCATCATTCTTTGATCATTCATTCACCGTCCAGGCGGTTCGATTGTGGAATGCTCTGCCGGATGCAGTGAGAAGTGCTCAAACTTTAAACTGTTTTAAAAGAATGGTGAAGGAACACTACTTATCTTCTTAGTGCTGTTTGTTTGCATCATCATTTATTATTTCCATACTGTTGATGTATTATGTGTATGTAAGTATATTAGTATGTATTGTATGTAAGTATGTATATTGGTATATAATAATAAGTATATATTTCATATTATATGTAAACGGTATATATTTTGTTTATTGTATGTATATATTTTCTATAATGTATTATCTATAGTACACCGCAACATACCTGCCATATTTTTTTTTATATTTTCCAGAATTTCTATAAATTATACGGTTGTCTGGAAGAGATCGCTTTTAGCGATAAGACCGCCTATTGTACAAATTTATCTGTTTTTTGATTGTTTTTTTGAATGTAAATTGTGTTTTGGTGTGCAATAAAGTGTATTCTCTCTCTCTCTCTCTCTCTCTCATTAAAACCTATGTACAGCGGCCAAAAATTTTACGTAACTCGGGGCCCGTTGTGCCCGTGAAGTTAAGCATGGGTTAAAATTGTTCGCTTAAATACGTTTATTCGTCCCAACTCAGAGGAAGGTAGCGAACGTTACAATTGGTCCCAAGGCGATTTCAGTTCAGGTTAACTGACTACGGTTTCGTTCCTAACAAACGCTGACAGAATTAGGGCGGCCATAGCCAGAGTCTTTCCGGTACTCCATCCGTGAAATTAGTATTTCGTACGAACGAATCATATCGTATTTTTAAAATGTTCGGTGATGTTCACAACATACATTGCTTTTTAATAAGCTATTATAGTAACTCGACGCTTGAAAGGCAAACGTGACTAAGCGACAATGCGTGAACTTTACAGTAGACTAATTTAAAGTTGAAATACCTGAAGAAAAAAAAATATTTTAACGATTCTAGGTGTAGTAGAATCTAGCTAGTAGCTGTAGGATTAAAATGATTTTAATAGACCTAGAAATATATTTTTTTTGCGCATCGAATATGGTTATAGCCTATCATTTATGTATAAAGCAGTTATTGTCGCTTAGTCACGTTTGCATTTCAAGCGTCGAACTGAAGAATGATGTTTGAAATGTTTCCGTAATCTTTGGAATGTGACAAGAAATTCAGCACGGTCAAATGATTGCAATTCTATACTAATATATAAATCTGCCGTGGTTTTTGCGGATGTTCCGTTATAACTACTGAACCGTGCATTCGATTGACTTGAAACTTGGTATCCATGTATAAAATACACGTACTTAATGGATAGACTAATATTTATATGAGTGTTGGACTCCCTAATAGTAATGACAATAAATAACAATGTTAATTTTAAATGCGCAGCGAAGCGGGCGAGTACGGCTTGTATATTAATATTATTATTTATTTATTGGGGACTTTGAGAATGAAAAATGCCATAAACTATGTACTCTCTTCTCCTTAAAGATATTGTCTTGTCCACATTTTTGTTAAAAGTTTTATTCATACTTTGGTTCTATTACAACGTAACCCAATTCAAATTTTGCATTTTAATTTTTCTTTTCACAATCCTTTTTATATGAAGTTTGTAACAATGGAAACAAGGACCAAGGAAACAGTCAAAAAATCTATCTAATATAAAAATTGAAAAAGTTACAACTTTATCCTTGATCGTGTTTGTGATTCTACGAACGTCGTTCGTCGCGTCTCGTGAACTTTTTATAGTTTTCCGTTTCAACTTTCAGGATTTAATCAGTTCGTAACGTTTTGTAATAATTTTTAAGAAGATACTTTTCCGATACGTGAATGCTTAAGTAAAATGTAGTCTGCTTTTACTTATCATTTTAGGATGACATTTTTAAAGTGTCAAAGCTACAAAGCTTATGTTTTCTGATGATAAGACGTTATTATTAGTGATGCTCTTATTTTGTGATCCAATAAGAGAAGTTTTTTTTTATTGCTTAGATGGGTGGACGAGCTCACAGTCCACCTGGTGTTAAATGGTTACTGGAGCCCATAGACATCTACAACGTAAATGCTCCACCTATGTAGGGATGTAAGTTCTAAGGTATCAGCATAGTTACAACGGTTGCCCTACCCTTCAAACTGAAACGCATTACTGCTTCACGGTAGAAATAGGCAGGGTGGTGGTACCTACCCGTGCGGACTCACAAGAGGTCCTACCACCAGTAAAATCTAAATTTAAAATCTAAATCGTATGCTTCGTAGACTGGAGAGTACTTAACGGTCAGCAGTGGCTTAGTTCTGCCCCTGGCATTGCTGACGTCCATGAGAGACGGTAACCATTCACCATTAGGAGGGCCTTATGTTCGTCTGTCTACAAGGGCAATAAAAAAGACTTCGAACTCATATCTGGTGGCAGTCGGCGGCGTAAGCATTGTGATGTCAAGCAAAAAGCACACTTGAAGTATACATATTCGTAAACACATGCTATATCTCCTTATACTAGAACTAACTAACAGAAAGTCTAGTAAGTAACAAGAACATGCTGTTACGTAGAACATGTTACAGAGTTACTCTAAGTAACGACCCAATTCAAGAAAGCACGATGCACGAACAAAAGAAAGGAAACTTTTAAATCACCATTAAACTTTTTATAACTTATGGCACGGTGAGAACTTTTAATAAATTCGTTCATCGTAGACATTACTTGCAGTCTCCGATCTGAAAAGGGACCATTTTGAAAGCTGTCGCTCCATCTATCAGCCCGACACGCAATCAAACAATACAATAAAACTTCTCTCTCTCCCGAAAAATACTTGAAAATAATTTCTCCATTTAAATTCAGGAGGGTCTGTGTCGAGTTTGGCGCTAACAAAGGTTCTATGCCGTGAAGGTAATAACTGTTCGACACTTGTTAAGGTACAAAGCAGTAAGTTTACTTTGTAGGTCTCACCAAAACTTACTTAAATAATTATTACTCTTGCTAATAACAATGCTAATTAATGTTACGAAAGTCTGACTAGCTCCTACTGCTAAGATGCTGTACCCAGCTGCCCCTTCTTTAATGGTTATCAATGACTCTACTTGGATACGAACATGGTGTAACTGAAATAAAATTTTTATTGTGACTATAAAAGGTCATGTTTATGATACTCGCTTAACCTTAAATCTGCTCGAAGCGCGAAGATAGAAACATCGATTCCTCGATTTCACAAAGATTATGATTGAGGTTAATGATTTATGCTAAATACCTGAGACCTTAATTATAAAATTTAATTATTTGAATTTAATTATAAATACCAGACTTAGTAAAGCGAATTTATTTAGTGAAGTGAATCAAAAAACGATTATACAAAGGAATATGAAATAAGGTAGGTGGCGGCATTTACGTTGTAGATGTCTATGGGCTCCGGAAACCACTTAGCATCAGGTGGGCCGTGAGCTCGTCCAGCCGCTTATGTAATAAATATATAAAAATATGACTGCAAATTTTATTTCAATATTTTCTTGTACGATTACAAACCACCTTATATTGGTGCTATAAAAAAGTTAACAATACACGGTCGTGTGAGGTTTCTCTGCGAACTTGTATTACGGCCTTAAAAATGTACTATGTATACGGTTCTCTACACAATTGTGCTTACCAAAACAGGCACATCGAGGGAGTTTAAAAGATGTGGCATTTGTTGCAGGGCCCCTAGTCTCCACCTGTTCTGTTTTTGTAACTTATGTTTCTACGATTTTCAACGTCTAATGCAACTAGAAGTTACAAGTTAATCTTATTACCGAACTAAAGGGGGGAAGTAGCTTGTTAATTTACGATTTGATATATCTGTTCTAGGTATCTGTTTTTATTGAAACCAACTACTAGAGCTTGTCTTTCACGTATACTATAGCTATGTGTGTGTGTGTGTGCGTATGTGTGTGTGTGTGTGTGCGTGCGTNAGATGTACCACGAACACAGAAACAACAAAAGGAAACAAAACAAATAAAAACTTCCAGAAAGAGCACTTAGTCGGCAGATGTACCACAAACACAGGCCGCGCGAACAATGGCCGGGCTAACAAAAGCCGGGCGAACAAAGACCGGGCGATCGAGTGGACGATGAGCACGTCCGCACGTGACGGGTGCCTCTATCGGAATGTGTGTGTGTGTGCGCGCGTGCGTTTGTTTATGTGTATGTCTGTATGTGTGTGTGTGTGTGAGTGTCTGTTTGCGTGTGTGTGTGTCTGTTTGCGCGCGCACGCGCGCGTGTGTGTGTGTGTGTGTGTGTGTGTGTGTGTGTGTGTGTGTGTGTGTGTGTGTGTGTGTGTGTGTCTGTATGTGTGTGTGTGTATACGTGTGTATGTACGTGTGTGTGTACGTGTGTGTGCGTGCGTGTGATTATGCACGCAAAAGTTAAATTTTAATATTTGATACTCAGCTTTTAGATCGTTTTCGGGATCTAAAGACGCAAAGGACGTGAAGAATCGTTATTAAGATAAACCATTTTTACAAATAGTATATTCTACTGTCATGCCGAGATATTCATATGTAGGGCTAAACCGACAAACATATTCGGGTTGGAGTAGAACAAATCCCTGGTGCCTTCTGCACGGTTAGTAGTCTAAGCCTGTTGGAGGTGTTAATGGCTGTACGTTGATTACTAAGTCTCCAAGGTACTATTATGTGGTTCATAGGTATAATGTATATATTGAATTACCAAGAAAATATTGAAAATATTGCAAATATTGAAAATATAGTATAGTGTGGTCTGGTGTATTGTAGAGTAGTATACAATTTAGATGATATATACAATGGTGTGGGTGGTAGTATACAATTTACTCACCGCCCTGCCCATTTCTACCGTGAAGCAGTAATGCGTTTCGGTTTGAAGGATGGTGCAGCCGTTGTAACTATACTGAGACCATAGAACTTATATCTCAAGGTGGGTGAAGCATGTACATTGTAGATGTCTATGGGCTCCAGTAAAAAATAGAAAAAAAGAAAAGATTTTGATTTCCGGTATTCACTTTATGGAACTACATATTTTATAATATAGGGTCTGTGTGATTGACCATCTGTACAAGTAACGGATCTATTTTATCTGCTACATTGCGAGTACATACGTGTATACATTCTGCCGCAAATCAGTTACGTATTCTACTGTTAAGGGTGAGACAGTCTTTAAATAATTAAAGTAGGACATTTACTTTGTGGCTCAAGGTGTGTGGCGGCATTTACGTTAGTGATGTATGTATCTCCAATAATCGTTTAGCACTAGGTAGATTTATCGCCGTGCAGCGTCTCTCGCGCCTTTCTCAAGGCGTAGTCTCCCGGCAGGAATTGGAAGAAGAGGAGGACCCCGGTGTTCCTCTTCTCCCTCTTCTTTTCTGGAGGCGCCGGAGTCCGACATAACCCGGTCTGTTACTCCCCTTGACCGGGTATCCGTAAATGGATTCCCCAGCGTAAAAAAAAAGGTAGATAGATCTATGCAACAAAAACAATCAAAGTTAGGGTAAGCTTGTGACATAGTTTATTAGAATGATAAAGAAACAATGTTTTAATAATCTTGTGGGTTTTCTCAACACTTGAAGGCGCTTTATTTGCAACTCTCTTTTTATAGGATAACTTTCCGAGTTGGGATGTAGACAGTGAAAATGCAACAATGTACTTCAAAGTATTATAAATTTTAAAGAACTTTATTTTTGTTTACGTCTAAAGCAAGTTTTAAATAAATGTTAGCGTAGATGATAAAGTTTCCGTCCCACCTAGTTAATGGCACGTGAAGCCACGATCCGAATACAAAAGCTAGCTTTGAGACATCTAAGAGAAGACTGAATTTTATTAGTGGTACATTAACTGATGCTTATTCCGGACTGCATAGTTTTTAAATCGTTTGCATAGAAATAGGTATTTTATTTTATTGAAGTATTAATGGTTTAGCGTGCTATTTTAACCATCGCCAGTTTAATCAAATTACTAATTATCGTATTTATTCTCATATATGAAATTAGAAGAAAATAAAAAAGAAAAACATATTTCTGTTTTCATTTTTTATTTATTTATTGCTTAGGTCGGTGTACGAGCTCACAGCCCACCTGGTGTCAAGTGGTTACTGGAGCCCATAGACATCCACAACGGAAATGCGCAACCCACCTTGAGATAAGTTCTAAGGTCTCAAGTATAGTTACAACGGCTGCCCCACCCTTCAAACCGAAACGCATTACTGCTTCACGGCAGAAATAGGCAGGATGGTGGTACCCACCCGCGCGGACTCCACAAGAGGTCCTACCACCAGTAATTACGCAAATTATAATTTTGCGGGCTTCATTTTTATTACACGATGTTATTCCTTCACCATGGAAATCGATCGTGAACATTTGTTGAGTACGTATTTCGAAAACTTGACGAAAAATTGGTACCCGCCTGCGAGATTCGAATACCGGTGCATCGCTTCAACCCGAATGCATCGGACGTCTTATCTGTTAGGCCACGACGACTACAAAATATATTGTTATATTATTATGATAATAAATACAGTGTAACTAAAAAGTAAAAAATATAGATATTTATTAGTATTATTATATTCACGATTCATGTAATAAATTTAAATAACACCTAGATTTTTTCCCTTTCATAAGCTTCGCCTTTTCGAACCTCTGTCAAATTTAGAACAATTTAAAAGTATACAATGAAAGTTTTTGATCAAACTTTAAGCCGGGTGTTTGGAATCTGTAAATTAATTGTTTTTGTTTTTAAAGTTTGTAAACAACAAGACAACATCAGCCGGCTTTCGTGTTTGTTTTCAATTTACATGTTACGAGACTAGCTCTAGTGTGCTAGGAAGGAAATTTACTTTTCATTTGGATTTTGCGATCTAAGCAAATTAGATTTTTGAAGCATATATTTTTAAGTGTACAATAATTGAAAGATGCATCTAGAATAATATTCTTCTTTTTATGTTGTGCCGCACTTTATTACTGTGTTATTTTGTTCACGAATAAATTAAGGTCGCCTATACATATTTAATTTGTAACATAAGCTGGTATTACGGCTTAGTAAAAGATTGTATACTGGATTCGGAATTTTAACACATTAACTAAGAAGGCTCAATGTAGAATATAATTTGATAAGCCAAGAAAGTTACTGTGTTTTTGTATAAATGCAATTTAGTTATTTTAGTTATTTAGTTAGTTTTAGTTAAAAATGCAATTTTGACGTCGTCGTGGCCTAACAGATAAGACGTCCGGTGCATTCGTGTTGAGCGATGCATCGGTGTTCGAATCTCAGGCGGGTAACAATTTTTCTAATGAAATACGTACTCAACAAATGTTCACGATTGATTTCCACGGTGAAGGAATAACATCGTGTAATAAAAATGAAACCCGCAAAATTATAATTTCCGTAATTATTGGTGGTAGGACCTCTTGTGAGTCGGCGCGGGTGGGTACCACCACCCTGCCTATTTCTGCCTTGAAGCAATAATGCGTTTCGGTTTGAAGGGTGGGGCAGCCGTTGTAACTTACTTGAGACCTAAGAACTTATATCTCAAGGTGGGTGGCTCATTTACGTTGTGGATGTCTATGGGCTCCAGTAAACACTTAACACCAGGTGGGCTGTGAGCTCGTCCACCTATAAATAAAAACAATAAAAAAAAAAACTTAGTTAATTTCAAAAATTATATTTACTTTGCATTTAATTATATTTTGCATCGTCCATTCTGTCTTCCTTTGATACAGTAAGATTCCAATTGCCTTTTTGAATTTCTCTCTCTATCAAAAGCCTTTAAGCTTTTCTATCTCAACATCAATTTCTAACAGTTATTCCTGTGGGAGCGCAATGCAATTAGGATGTTCTCGGTTGCTAGAAATAAAATAGAAAAGCCGATTACATATTACGAATTCATTGCTATTATGACCCTTCGATAGAATAAAATCAGATCTTTTTAATGACTAGTGGGGGGGGGGACCTGTGCTTCTAGCCGTCCACAATTTTAAATCTATATTTATAAAAATCGATGTGTGTATGTATGTATGTTCCCTGTAGACTTCCAAACGACTGGAGCGATGAAATACCCAGAAAACTATTATATTGATTGTAAAGTTTGGCACTGCTGGACTTAAAGTCAAATGAGTATTCAAATGAGATTGACTGTGGTTGGCAAGGTAGAAGGGAAAAGACCCGCCGGCCGGCTACCAAAGTGTTGGTCGGATCAGATAACTGCGCTCACTGGACTCTCTGTTGCGAACGCCCTGAGAGAAGCTGAAAACCGAAGCAAATGGAAGCTGATGGTACAAAGAGCCACGAAGGGCTTTCAGGGACACGAGCTTCAGCAATGAAGTATTCGACTAAGAAGAAGAAGAGTATTGATTAATATCACTCTCTCAGGTTGAGCCCCGGGAGCTCAGTTACCAGACGTATCATAGAGTAGCCTCTTAGGTTATCGATGAATATGTACAGAAAAAAAAAACATTCGAAGTTATACAATAACAATAACACTGAATAAAAACTTTATTTAGGAAGTCGTTTTGAGGATATAAAATAATGGCAGTTGCAGTTACATTCGAAGTTTTTTTCTGGAAATGTCTACAATGACGTGAAGCTTTTACACAACAAAATGGACTTGTCCCACTTCGGGGCTTTCAACTGTCATTCTGAAAATATTCCGTAGCAGATGGTTTTATAAACAGCACGTTTATTTAAAATATTTTACTCTCATTTTAAAGAGTGAAGTGCTTTAATATTTTTAATTATATTTAAATACAGATTTTTGAATAGGCATCACGGTGCCCATGTTTTTAAGTTTAAAATCATTTGATAATATAGCATAAAAATTTGTCGAAATTAATCTATTCCAGTTTTAGATCTGAATGTCAATGTCCCGATATAATATATTTCATGGCCCCCGTCTTTCGTCTCTAGTGCATATTGAATCTGAAATAACTGCGTAGAGGGGAAAACGGGCCACAATGGCGAGAATGACAGTCCCGGGCCACAGCGAAGCCTCCCAGGTATACCCTGATACCTTTTTATTATTTACATCGCATTTTCAACGAGTGTTTGCTCTGAATTTTACTTTGATTTCTGAAAGAGGCGTTGTGATCTGAATACGTCTGCGCTGGGACGTGGTTACTGTTTTTATGGTGAGTGCTTGCGTTAGATTATTGTAGGTTTTAGTGCTGAAATAGGGCCAGCTTGGATCGTGTTTACGCTGTTTTAATGGCCTCTGGGCTGGGTTGTGGCGTTCACCGCTATTTTATGTGTAAAAGACATTTTGGACGAGCGGTTTTAGTTTTGCCGTCAATGTGTTATATTTTGAATGCATATGTTATTGTGTAGTATAAAGGTTGTTGTAGTTATTGTGTTTTCGTTGAATATAACTGCGCTGGAAATATTACCGAAACATTAATATTAAATGATTTACGAAGTTCATTAGACATCACATCATAGAGATCAAAGTGTCGAGTGTATTGTACAGTTGTTCCTTTGCCCATTGATATATTCACTGAGTTTTCCGCCGGATCTTCTTAGTGGGTCACGGCTCGCAAATAGGAAACGACTTGTCGTTGCCGAGTGTTGTGGCATCGATTCTCGGGAACGACGAGTCGTGGAAGACGATGCTCGACTTCTGCGAGTGCACTATCTCGCAAGAAGGAGGCGGCGGGGCCCGTGAGAGGCGCACAAGTCCGCCAACGTCGAGCGGGGGCCAGGGAGGCGGATCTCGCCCAAGCCCTGGTCCCCCTCACATGTCGTTCTGGGGACCGGCGAGGGGGCCTGAGAAGACGACGTGCAAGTTGCTCTGCACGCGTTTTACGCAAGAGCATCCGGGTGATGGAAGGCCGGCTATCATCGATCCACGCTGGTTCTGACCCAGCGGGGTACTCCGTAAGATAACTCACTCTAACCGGCGCCATCTAGGGCTTCGGATAACCTGTCGACCGAGAGGGCTGGTGGTCGTGGCGCCGACGACCGCCGGTCCGGCGTCCCGAGGGGAGGGTTATGGGAGAGATTCTGATGTGCTCTGTACTAAACGCTTCACTTTTCCCCCCATTGCCTTTTCGTGCGAGATTTGGACGTTAGTTGTTAAGCGACAGAAGGTTTTAGTTGGTTCCACTCCGAACACATATTCCGCCCGCCATCCCCAGTGGAGGGCGGGAGTCCGGCGATTTCCTCCTGACCAAAAAAAAAGTGTTTCGCGGCTCCGATACGAAGGTAGATTCAGCGCAGCACAACTCTTACTAGGGAGCACTCACTTGTTTTTTACGATACCCACGAGATAAGATAGAATAGTGCTATCTGAAGCGATCACCACTAGGCTAGGCTACTCTTTTAGCAGTTTTGTAATTAAAATTAATCACAAACTATAGGATTAAGGATACATTATTTTATAAAAAAGTATGTATGTATATATGTAGCTATTTACTGTCAAAGTGTCGTATTGAAAATCACGTAACAATAGATTAGCTGCGTGATCGGATAGATTCAGTGGGCACAAACACCAAATTAAATCACATTAGAATGAGCGCGTGAAATCACAGAGTTATTTATAACGTACGTCGGAGTTTATAACTTGGATGAAACACGTTGTTAAATTCCAAATGAATAGGCCCCTACGAGCGAACATTAACTCGACTCCGCGTAAAGTACGGAAACGCGCTCCAACGCTTCCAAATTATAGTCAAAGATCACGGATTTATGATTTAGAAATGCATTCATAAGCTTTTTTTTTGTTAATTTTGATCGTGTTACGTTTCAAACTAGATGCTTAATGTTTTAAATGAATACAGATATTTTTAAGAACGATAAATAAAACCGTTTTATTAAATTTTTTCTTTTAGTGCGTTGTTTCTTTTTGGGTCAACATAAATATTAGACATACTACAATGACCTTAGCAAATAATAATTTTAATTTTCTTTAAAAGTTAAAAATACCTTTATAGCTGTTTTAGTTTTTATTGCCCGTGTAGGCAGACGAGCATACGGCCCACCTGATGGTAAGTGGTTACCGTCGTCCATGGACTTCAACAATGCCAGGGGCTGAGCCAAGCCGCTGCCTACCGTAACCGTTAGTAAGATTTAAAATATTAACAGTAAATATAATATTTAGTAGTTATATTACGTTTAAAAGTAATAGTTTATATTTAATATAAACTAAACATCAAAGATTAAAGACTCTTGCTGTGAGATGTGAATTTAATCAAAATATGTTCTGAAGATCGCTCGCAATATTTGTCACATCTGTTATTTAGTAGTCTATGTATTCACAACTCTTTGGATTTCAGCACTCGGCGTTGTTCATTTGTCAGAGAAATTACAAAAAGCTTGTGGTCGAGGAGCGCTCCGGCGGGCGACGATGGCGACATAATGGCTTTAATTTTGCGAAGCTCAAAGCGACGTTCTTTATTTAATGTTCAATTAATATAGAGTGTTTGTTAACTTTTTTATTCGACCTTTGGTTAGACTATTTGATCTGTTTTAATAGATGTGAATTTTTGAGTGATACAAAATCTTATCTTATCTTATCTTATCTTATACCTGTAAACGAGCAATTCTTGTATATATAATCTGATATATATATAATCTGAATCTCGGAAACGGCTCCAACGATTTTCGTAAAATTTAGTATGCAGGGGTTTTCGGGGGCGATAAATCGATCTAGCTACGATTTATTTTCAGAAAATGTTGTTTTATTCGTTTTTTCAATAATCAACTCTTCCCGACATCTATTGGCGAATAATAATACTATTTTTCTTAATTGAGGGCAACTAACCGCTTTAAAGACACAACAAGATGGCGTTATCAAAAAAAAAAACATCTTATCAAAGTTTATCATCTAGTAGGTTTTAAATGCAAAGCTACTGGGTTTCTTTTTAAAGTTAGAAGCGTATTTCTGGTTATTTTCTTAATTTTCTTAATGTTAATCTTCATTTTATTAATGTTAATGGAACGTAAGTAAATAATGATATGTTGATTTAATTTGCTAATAATTTTGATCTTTATTTTTGTATACCATTTGAACCGAAATGAAATTGTATATAGATCAAAGAGTCGTATTAAACTACCCATGGAACGTATATACGAGTATTTTATGCAAAACGAATGAATAAACTTGTGTGCAAAAAATTATGGATAAATTTTGTTAGCAATTCAACAAAGGTCCTATAAAAAATATGTTTTGGCATGAATAAAGAAGGTAAAAACCTGCGTATTTGTTGATACTGAATAATTTACTGATGGTACAGCTTCTTGTCAGTCTTCACGGGTAGGTACCACTACCCGTCTGTTTCTACCGTGAAGCAGTAATGCGTTTCTGTTTGAAGGGGGAAGACTGCTGTTGTACTATACAATTAAATGAGCGTATGTTTCAAGGTGGATAATGGCATCGCTGATATCTATAGGCTCCAGTGCCCACTTAACACCAAGTGGGCCGTGAGCTTGTTCATCCATATACGCAATAAATAAATAGAACTACTAGTTTTAATAATCTGCGTATATATATTTAAAAGTTGCTACAGCAATGCCACCCTTAAATAATGTACACTTTGTACATATGTAGATACTATATACATGCATAATCTTTCATTTAATTTGCCTGCACATATTACTAATTCAAATAAATGTTTATTTTTCTCAAGAAAAAAAAAGCGTATATAAACTATTTCTACATGCCTACATAAAAGCTGGCCAAACCGACAGGCATTCTTTTTTTTGTACATTTATTACTGTAATTTGAATGAACGATAAATCAATTAACGTAACTTTTGATAAAACCAATTATAGCATTTAATGTTTAATCATTATCGGATAATCGTTAATTTTATAGTCAAGAAGGAATCATTTCCCTTGAGATTTGTCACGCCCCTTCGGGTTATCTGTTTCCGATTAGGTCGTGGAATAAATTTTATTGCAGGCACCGGAGAAACAAAAGGGCAGGACAGGAAAACTTTGAAGATTAATTTTGCCGATAAAATTTCACGGTTCAAATGTTGTAACTGCCGCCGGGAGGCAGCATTGGTGCTTGAGATCTTCTTTGTAAAGTTAGGGATTTGGGTTGAATCACGTATAGAAGACAAAAATAGGGCTTATTTGTGGCTTTATTAACATTAAAATTAAAAAAAAGATGTGTGGTGTCGTGGGAAACTGACCATAAATCAGAATCCAGCGGATTAAGATCGGGACTAGACGACGGCCAGTCTTCAGCTCTGATGAAGTCCGAAACGTTCGTTTCCAACCAAGACTGCGTAGATCGAGCATTATGACCTGGCGCCGAATCTTGCTGGAAGGACCATTCTTGATTATTGAACATGGTGTTGTTAAGGGGCTTCACTACCTTCTCAAGAATGGTATCTTGATACACTTGTGCCGATGTTTTGATACCTTTTCACAAAAGTATGGCTCAGTCACTCCTTCATCAACTCAACCATCACTGAAGTCGGATAGTGCCCACGTTGCACTCTGTCGACTAATTGGGAAGCTTCCTTAGAGCTTTGAGCATAAATACGGTCATTTTGTTTGTTAAAATGTTGCTCAATTGTAAAAATTTTTTCATCCGTAAACAAATTTTTTCTATGATCTCCCTTTGCGTACCACTTCAGTAGTTGTTTCGATTTTACCACCCTATTCTCTTTTAAATTATCAGTTAAGAAATGACCAGTACGTCTCCTACAGGCTGTAAGTCCTAAGTCATCTTTTAAAATTTGCGACATGGTTCTAGGTGCTATCTTCATCTCCCGAGATAAAATCTTTTGCTTTCGGACAGGATTAGGATTAGGATAGGACACGAATGCACCGGGCGTCTTATCCTTTAGGCCACGACGACTTCAAAATGTAACGTATCGCGTTGTTTATGAATTTTTTGGTGCACAATAAAGAATACTGTCTCTCTCTCTCTCTAAGAAGAAGAAAATGAAACGTACGCGTAATATAAAACAGTACATTTCATTGCTTCACCGATTGTAAAGTCTGCATGTTTAATTTGGCTCGGCGGATTCGAATCGGTCCGCTCGGGTCCCTGGAGACCTGCGGGACCGCGCCTTTTTATGGCTTCTTTCAAGCCGACAGCGCTTTAATGTACGTTAAGGAGCATTTTATCTTTTTCTACTTCCTCTCCAAAGGAGAAGGGTTCATTTACTCTGTGACATACTTCTGATAGCGGAAAAAGATAAACCCGTTTCAGTTTTATCCGGTTTTTTTTTCCGGTTGTCCGAATTAACTGGACGTGAAACTGTATAAAGGAACGATATAGCGATGAATGTGACATTTACTGAGAAATAAAAGTAATGCGGAGGGTTACAATAGTTTTATTTCATCGGCGAAGGATGTCCGAAATTGGCGGGGGGTAGGCGCCTTGCAGACGTCTCGCGTGGGAGTGCGGTCCTAATACGTCTCGGTCTTGTTATGATTATGATCAACGAAAATTCTTGAGATATATGTACCAGAGCGTAATGATCCCCCGCTGCGTATAATTGTGTTTTGGTTGCTCCTGTCGAGATTTCGACAACGCAATGTTTGAACGTAAACAATCTGCTATTTACATCATCATTATTAAAATAAAATAATTTTATTTAATAACTTAATGACATTTTCATGAAATATAATATGTTTTTTTTTTATTGCTTAGATGGGTGGACGAGCTCACAGCCCACCTGGTGTTAAGTGGTTACTGGAGCCCATAGACATCTACAACGTAAATGCGCCACCCACCTCGAGATATAAGTTCTAAGGTCTCAGTATAGTTAAGTAGTTAGTATAAAGTTAGTATTAAGTTAGTATAAAAGCTACCCCACCCTTCAAACCGAAACGCATTACTGCTTCAGGGCGGAAATAGGCGGGGTGGTGGTACCTACACGTGCGGACTCCCAAGAGGTCCTACCACCATTGAAAATACAATAGATTAGTAAGAATCTCACTATTTATTATCTAATTTAATAAATCTCTACTACTTTGTCGAATTTGATCCTTTTTAAAGATCAGCATGTAAGTTCAGTTCTATGTCCTGATTTGTTCGAAAAAAAATGCCATTTCATATTTATTTATAAACTTTTCGATTTGACGATCACGAATTTTGAAAATCGAATAAAGAAATTTAGCTGTTAATGGAAATAGACACTGCAGACGTTCGCTCTCCGTACTAAATATATTTTTCCTCGTTTTTTAATGTATTTTTGTTCGAAACAAAGAACAGACGACAGAAAGGACCCGTAATAAGAAAATGAGAATTGAATTTCCTTTGTCAGCCTTTAGCTTTAACTATGCAAGCCGGATAATGGAATAAAGGGTAGGTATTTAAGTTTTAACAGAAATCTTAATATTATTTTTATTACCGAGGCTATGAAACTGTATATATACATTTTATTGTTTAGATGGGTGGACGAGCTCACAGCTCACTTGGTGTTAAGTGGTTAATGGAGCCCATAGACATCTACGACGTAAATGCGCCACCCACCTTGAGATATTAATAAGTTCTAAAGTCTCAGTATAGCTACAATGGCTACCCCACCCTTCAATTGCATTACTGCTTCGGCAGAAATAGGCAGGGTGGTGGTACCTACCCGCGGGGACTCACAAGAGGACCTCTTGTGTACCTACTTGTGACCTACCACCAGTAATTACGCAAATTAAAATATAGGGTAAAAACGGGAAAGTTAAATAGAATTTATTTTGATGTTCAATCTATAATTATTATTAAATAACTTGTTTCAAGCTCACAGCCCACTAGGTTTTAAGTAATTACTGGAGCCCATAGATTTGAATAACGTAAATGCTAACTATACTTGAGACCTTAGAACTTATATCTCAAGGTGGGTGGCGCATTTACGTTGTGGATGTCTATGGGCTCCAGTAACCACTTAACACCAGGTGGACTGTGAGCTCGTTCACCCTATAAGCAGTAAAAAAAAAGCCGTCGCCCACCTTTAGACATCAGTTTAAATCTTAGTTCTATAGTACAACGGTTACCCCGCCCTTCAAACTGGAGCGCACGATAGCTTTGACAGATACATATAGTATACTCGTATAGACAGAATGGGAGTACCGATGCGGAATTAAAATTCGCCCTAACACAAGTAAAATTGTGTGTAATGTAATGTGCTTACTATTTACAGCTACAATTTAGTGTGTCTGTCAAACTTTTTAAAGTGTGTTCACAGTTCACTGTGGCTTCAATTTCAGAATTTGAAACTAGAGAGAAGTACAATATTTTTGCACTGAATGTTAAATATAATGAAAAAGTACACATTATATTACGTAAATTCGTATGTTTGACTGTTGTTTTTGTACAGCATTTGAATCTATCATTACGTTCGTTGTGTTTTCAGTCGAAGCGAAACGTATCGCAATTAATATTAATTATAATAACGTATAATTCGAGTGGAGTGTGTGAGGGTTCTTCAATAAATACAACTCTGGTATTTTTTTATTTTGTATTATTATTGTGTATTTTGTATTTTTCGGTTTAGTCTTTCAGCTAATTTTCATGTTAATTTTCTATCCCTTAAGTTTACCTAGACGCGTGTTTTGTTAACGCGTATTCGTAATGGTTCATAATTTATAGTCCGTTAATAAGCTATTGACAGCATCAATAGTATGAACCATGGATTATGTAGAAGTTAAGAAAACAAAAATGTCATAGTTAATTTTTTTGTGAAATATAATATGTATGTAAAATCTTTTCCGTAATGTTTTTTTGTGCAAACCGACAAAAATGTTAACCTAACTGGTGTTAAATAGCTATGATTAAATATTTGAGCTTTTACACACCATAAATGCTACCAGCTATAATTTGAATACCACCATCCACTTTGAGGTCAGTGTCACGCCTTCAAATCGGCATATATGAATCCTTCTCGGCACTAGAATTCCAAAAACAATTTAATTTCCCCATTAAGATCGAATATGGAATCATCCTTCAAACAATATCGTGAATTAGCGCCCTTTTATGAAGAAAAAAAAAACTTATATATTTTACATTTTACGTCTAATTACCACCGCTGGTATAAATATCGTTTCAACGGACGCATAGTCTCGTTATTGTTCCCAAAAATTAATCCTAATAAAGCCTTAAAATACGACACCGGGAGGGGTCCGATGTCATCAGGTCGCCATTTTCCAGAATAGCCGATAATGGAAGCAATTAAAATGTATGGAGGCTTAACTGCAATGTCCTGCGTGAAAATTAATTTATAGTCAGCCTAAAACAGCCCTTGTTTTTCGTGTGCGTTTGTTTGTCCTCTTCTTTATATTAATTACACTTGTCTGTGTATATATTAATTAGATTTCACAGGTGAACTAATGTTGGAAACAAAAACATTTTTGTGTGCTTGTTGATTTTAGAAAGTTGATGAAAATATTGAAAGGAATTGAAATTTATTAGGTTTTATTCCTTTCTATGCTAATTTGAATAATGTATTATATATGTTTTTAATTGCTTAGATGGGTGGACGAGCTCACAGCCCACCTGGTGTTAAGTGGTTACTGGAGTCCATAGACATCTACAACGTAAATGCGCCACCCACCTTGAGATATAAGTTCTAAAGTCTCAAGTATAGTTACAATAGTTTATTCTTCAATCGACTCAATACTACTACTTATAAAGTCATTGTGAAATCTATTAATAGCCTATAATGAAAGGCGGTTGATTGAGACTCTCACCAAGGGGCATAGAGTGATTAAAGCAATTGTGAAATACGTTCATGGTCGTATGGTAATTCTGAGCGGCCTGTGTCGATTTATTGTCACCCTAAATACCCAATTTGCGTCGCACACCTCCCTGTCCTCACGCGAATTAGTGATTGTGCCACGTTCTTTAATGTCTCAATGTAATGAATGGAGCGTTTAGACTTAACTATCGTCCCTGAATTTAGGAGATAAAGGTCCTGTGCAGATAGCTTCGTAGGTCTAACTTCGTAGGTCTAATAAGTGTTTTAATTATTTGTAAATATAATTACGAAGTTGTCTTTGAAGAAAAGTAAAGAATCACGCAGTAATCTGTCCATACGTTTCAGGATTAGCTTAATTACAAAGAGTGAGCTTTTGCTATTGCTTATTGCGTTATGAATTCATTACATCGTGCAGTTTTGCTTGCATAAATTTAATGTGGTTGAAATGATTGACAATTATATATGCAATTTCTAATAATACTAACAGCTAACAGCTTATCCATACTCGATATCGCGCTGATGGTTTGACCAATCTAATGTTGTTAAGTAACAAACTTGTATATTTTAAGCCATATTATTAGAAAGAAAACAAAAATTATACTAATCAATTTTATTACTGGTTACAAACAAATCAATCTTTGGTTTCGCAGATTAAAAAATCAATTCCATAAGAAAATAATAATTTTCTACATTCCTTAATTGTTTTATTAGGTAACAAACGGTTTTGCGGTAACGATAACTTATGAAAGTTCCCAAAAAACGAACAAGAAGAAACTTCAGCATTGCGTACCGCTGCCCAATGAAGTAAAGATGCATTAAAATCAAAGGAAAGTCAATACGTATTTTCATGACGAGCCAATTAGAGAAGAGCAATGGCGGCAGAGCAACAGATAGGGGACTGTGTTCGAAAGCACCGTAATTCTATTAAATGATTAAATAATTCAGCCAAGTTCAAAGGAGATGCGCTTTCACAAGCAAAACGAAGCAAATAACTCTGTAAATAGAAAAGAGGGAGAAAAGATGTACGCACTCGTTTACCGCGATAGCAGACAAAGGGATCGAGTCGTGTCGATAATAGATTTTGTCTAGATTGTGCTTTTGTTACTACGATTAAATGTAAAACAAAAATAGTATAAAGTAAATATTTATAAATAGTATAAGTATAATATGTACTAATACACATTTAAAGAAGGTAACAGTTTTTGTAAATACATTGTTTTTTATACACTCTGTCTAACAATTTAAAACTATTAGGCTATATTTTATTGCAGGATGGATAATTAAGCCAACTATTGAATTGTAAATGAAATTAAATGTAAAAAAAAAAATTATATTTTTTTTTTGTGAAACATCGATGAAATGTGGCACAACACTAAAACAAATAGCTGTGCCTTCGCTTTGAAAGGGCTGCATTGCAATAAGGTGCACGGAACAAATTAGTACAATTTAACTTTTGAATATGTCTGCTTGATGTGATTTATAGCGGGTATTGAAGCAACAGTTAATTGGACGTTAACAGTTTGAATTGCAGGCTTCTAAATAGCCTTTTCATTTCGAGAAAGTATTAGGGTTGTTTGTGATTAATTTTTTAATCGATATTTCAATAAAAATATTTCTTTGATTATTCTTCTCAATGGTAATTTCTAAGAGAATGATAAAACGTAATAAAAACAGTTGCTATTTCTAAAAAATATCATCGTGTCAGATTTGCTAACTCAAAATATTGTAGTGTATCGTTTCATTGAAGCTGTTTTTGATTAATTGAAAACACTTGGCGTACGTAAATCTAGTGATGACACAATGCCAATGATTCAGATTGTACAGACAGGCCAATTTTTCTAATTAAAAAGTACCTACGTGCCACGGATGACTTCTGTGATGAAATATCATCGTGTAATAAAGTAAAACACGCAAATCTTTAAATTTGCTCATTTACTGATTTTAAGGCATATTGTTAGTACATCAGTGTACCATAATATGGCCCATTTCTGCCGCGAAGTAATCATGTGTTACATTTAATGACAATATTAATTGTAGTATATCATGTCTACGGACTCCAATTAGCACTCAATACCAGGTAATCTCCGAGATCGTTTGCACTAGTAGAGTTATAAAAACCACGTATTTGGTTTATATCAGAAATAATTCCTGAAACCGAGCGATTTTCCCAGTCCAACAAAACCATACCAAGCAAAAATAAACTCGAAAATAAAATCGCTTAACCGGACGAGAAATATGAAATGATTTTAGGAAAATTGTTTGTAAACCCTTTTTATGTTCGTTTCTTTAATATTGTTCCCGAACATCTGGTTCGAGAACGCCTNCCAAGCGCTATTCCCAGTCCAACAAAACCATACCAAGCAAAAATAAACTCGAAAATAAAATCGCTTAACCGGACGAGAAATATGAAATGATTTTAGGAAAATTGTTTGTAAACCCTTTTTATGTTCGTTTCTTTAATATTGTTCCCGAACATCTGGTTCGAGAACGCCTTGGGGATGATACCGCAGTAATTAGGTGTTTTTTTTTTCATATTTTATTTTAGGAAACATCACAAACAGCTCTTCTATGTCGGTTAACTGATTTTAACATCCGTTTTCCGATCGTTGATGTTGGAAACGAAGCCTTACCTTTTTTAAATGGGTAAAAGAAAAGTAATTAGGTTTAAATTAATGAATACCGGAAAACGTTTGCCAGATGTTTTTATGTATAATTACTACGTTGTTGCTATACTAAGTTTCAGTGGAACACATAAATACGTGCTATATAAACCTCAATTAATATCAAACATACTAATTTCACAAATAATTACTTTTATCGGAAAAAATATTGAAAAAGATTGTTTATAAACTGCTGTAAAGAGCAGTTTGAATGAAACCTTTAAACAAAAGTAATATAATAATACATAAAGCTGATTAACTCAATCATTTATTTCTTCCTGTTATTAGGCAGCTATATTGGCAGTTACTGGTGGCAGGACCTCTTGTAAGTCCGCATGGGTAGGTATCACCGCCTTGCCTATTTCTGCCATGAAGCTGTAATGCGTTTCGGTTTGAAGGGTGGAGCAGCCGTTGTAACTTTACCTTAGAACTTATATCTGAAGGTGGGAGGCACATTTACGTCGTAGATGTCTATGGGCTCCAGTTACAATTTAATACCAGGTGGGCTATGAGTTCTTCCACCCACCTAAGCAATAAAAAAAATGCATTTTAATTTATGCTAGACCAAGAAGATATTGAACAGTGACGTCAACGTTTACATTTTACGGGAATAGGATAGAACAACGCATTACAATTTATAACTCTACTGTAAATTTTCCAGAACATTTACAGCTATTACTATTATTACTATTCGTTTTAGTTCCATTCCTATTTAGCACTAATAAAGTATTTGTGGTCTAAATAATAAATTTTCGGAGAACATAATTTGTTAAGACTATGTGTGTGTTTTGTTAAATTATTTTTTATTCATTGTTTAGATGGGTGGACGAGCTCACGGCGCACCTGGTGTTATGTCGCCATTCACCAACAACGTAAATGCCGCCACCCACCTTGGGACATGAGTTCTAAGTCTCAGTTTTACAGCAATCGCCAGAGGATTTGAAATTCAGTCACTGAACAGTGATCGGATGACTGACTGGTCATAGTCAAGCTCAGTAGCTTCTTTAAGGGTATTTGAACTATTGAGAGGTACCAGAGCTGCCTATATGTCGCGTACATTTATCTGAAACCACCAGGACAAGATAAAGTATCCGACACAATTGAAAATCTAATTCGTTTTTCACAGACTGAAGTAGCTGCGGTAGCAACAATCTTCCTAATAATAAATAAATGGAGTTGGACGTTTTCAAGTATTACGTCATAACAAAGATTCGTTTCTTCACTTTAGTAACTGGAAACTTTAAGTGGTCCAACAAGAAATCTTTTGTCCGTTACAGGCAATTTTAAAGTTGCCTCTCCCTTAATTCAAATCCGGATTGAGTTTCGGAATTAATTCGATTTTTCTTCGAGTTCAATCTTTGAACTTTTGTCATTGAATTGTTCAACGTTTTCGTATTTATTTTTCTTTGATTCTTTGTTCTATTTTTAATATAATGAAGATTGTTTTTATTTGTTACTATATGCTATAAGGTACATAATATATTTTCCCCGATATATTTCAATGATAGTTGTCAATGTTGACACCACAGTATTAATGAGTCCCAGTCCATTTAGGTTAAAGGTTAATTTTTATTAGTATTTATGAGCATTTGAGTCCACGGCTTTAGGGACGAGCGGCTACCAGAGTCCCTCTCTTTCAAGGAGAGGATCCTCCAAGGATTTTACTCAGTGTCTTATATGATTGCCAGAGATAAACATAATACATATACAAATTGAGAACATATTTATATTCCTGGCAAATATTTTCATAAAGATACAAAAACAATCGAAACGAAACTCCGCGATACAAAACTACAAAGCATTCAATCCATCAAATCAAACTATGTATTATTTACGTGTCAGTCGTAATCTTTATTACCAATATTTTTTAGCAGCTAACTCAACTTTAGTGTAAAGGGCTTGCGGCCAGTACCTACATTTTCGGGTTTCAGTAGATCCTTTTTCGTAATAAGTATTTTTTATTGTTTTATTTGGGTGTGGGAGTTCATGGCCGTAAGTGGTTACCGGAGCCCATGGACATTAACAAATTACGCCACTCACTTTGAGACAGTTTGAGTTCTGAGTCTCAGTTGTATAATACAACGGCTCCCCGTACCCTTAAAACCGAAACACATTGCTACTTCATGGAATAAATCGATAGGCTTGGTGATTTTTACCCATGCGAACTCCCAAGAGGCCCTATCACCAGTTAAAGCTACTTGACGGCTAGCCTCACTGGCGGCCATAAATTTTTAAATAACAAACGCTAAGTTATTTCATTGGACATAACCGTTTCATTTAGAAGGTAATAAAAGGGTTGTACCTTTACACAAGTAAACATATTCGAGCGTTATACAGAACCATCAGACCCCCATGGACCGTAAATCGTCGCTTATTTAATGAGTTTCCTACGTCGTTAACTGAACGACCCCCGGCAATAATGCAGCGCTATCATCGCACGACATTATCTGAAACGTTGCCGAAACATATGCGGCATGATATAAGATATATTAAAGGCTTTTTATTGTACAACATTGGTGGCCAAAGGAAAAAATAATATCTCCTCCTCCTTTTTTTTTTATGCCTACCTATGCTGATAGCCTTGAGAGGCTATTTCAGCGTACCCTAGCTTGTGTAGGTGAGCTCGCGGGGCTCAAACCGGAGAATTGCTAACACCGCCCTAGCAAGAGCAGTGCTTCGCAGAATCTACCACCAGATCGGAAGCGCAACCCACTGAGAAGATCCGGCGAAAAACTCAGTGGGCTGTGTCTGTGGGTTAATTCGCTCGTCGAGCCCTTCGTCGCAAGCGACGGGTTCGACGAGGACGGTGACCGGTGCTTGTATTGCCTAAAAGCACCGTTAATGGATCAGGAGGATCCGTGATGACGTGCTTTGGGCGACGTCGACGGTTTACCAAACGGTCTACANAAACTGGCACAACACAGCAATATTTCTTGATTTGTTGTAGTCTTGTCTTGAATTTGTATGATTCACGCCGTTTGCCGACGCGCCGCGAAGCAATCCGTGTCTCGATGTTTCTCGAATGACCTCGCCAATGTCGATATACTCCTTTGTTCCGTTTTGTCTTGAAACGATGTTCAAAGTTGTATCCGGCTCGAATCTTGTTAACGAGGCTTTTTGATGTAACACGCGGCAGCAACTTGTGATGGCCGCGCGTGTTTTCTTGAATCACGGAGGCTCCTTTGTAATGGACGCGCCAACAAAAATTGTGTACAGCGGGCGCGCGCGATCGCACGGCCGGTCGGTGGCGGAATGGGATGGCTGCGGCGCGCGCGCGTCCCGCAGCACGTAGAGGGGGGGCACCGCTTCGTTCGTTAACAGCTACTGAATGAAAATATAGAACCTTCGATTTGGGCCTGGTCTTAAGACGGAATCTACGTCACGATTGAAATTTATGTATGACCACGTTACCTCAAGAACGTGGATATTTTTGTTTTTTATGTCCTTATAGACAGACAAGCATATGGCCCTCCTTATAATGAGTGGTTACTGTCGCCCATGGACGTCAGCAATTCCAGGGGCAGAGCCAAGCTACCTACCAAGGTCTGCTAGGGCAGTAAAAACAGTGACAAGAGGAAACAAACGATAAGTTCGACGAGGACCTAAAAGCGCCGACAATTAATCCGAGGGATTCCTGGTAAGATATGTTTCGGGCGAGGCCAGCTTTGCGTTTCCCCGTCGCCTGGGTCGGAAATGTGTTTCATTAGTATTTGATTTTTATGCAAAGAGATTAAAAGCGGCTAAGTTAATTATACAAAATTAGCACATGACCTACGGTAAAATATAGACTCATGTGATATTAATCGGTTATTGAGGTTCACATGGTACACTCAAGCCACTGGTCGCAATTTTTCAGTTCTTCCTACGAAAGTTAATTTTGATAAAATCTAAACCAATAACATCATTACTACTAATATCGATGTCAATCATATCATTGCAATATGTAATTGACACGTAATTACCTGTCATTGACTGTCAATGTCTCAAGTTCCTGTAACAACGATTTTAAATATAGCGCTTTGTATAATTAAAACCGAGAAATGAACACTGGTGTAATTCACAGCAAATCGCATGTAATTTTGTATGGTTAAAATACGTCTATTTGATCAAACCATTCAAGCACCTCCGACCAAGCGTCCGATTCTACAACAAAACAGAACACGGTGAGGTGACGAACAGCAATGGCTTGAGTAATTTTGTGAACTACCCTCCGATACGCCGAAGTGATTGTCGTCTTCGGATTATACTAAGTTCGCCTAGATTGTACTATGATTGCGTCATATCGCTCGTAGAGACCCCGATAACTTAGAGAAGCTGATGGTAGTTGGTTAGGCTGACGGCAGAAGATCACACGGACGCTCACCTACCCGCAGATCTGATTTAGTAAAGACGCTCACCGGCCTGCCAATACCCGAGGCTATAAAGAGTGTCGAGGACAGGAGGACTTGGAGAAGTATAGTGCATCGAGTGGTCAACATTCCAAACTAGACACGACCTTCAGCAATGAAGAGACTGACTCAGAAGAAGGAGAAGATTGTGCTATATTCATTGATCATCGTAAAAAGTGTTCATCATTTGGTTAGAGCCGTGGCGAAGAGCTCGATCGTTATCGACCAAGGCCCTAATTGGTAATGCACGAATGAAACCTAACTATCAAGGATCTAAATTGCATAGCAAGAAGAAAAAATCATCTTCCCGACTTACTTAGAAAATCAAAATCAGATGCCAACTAACAAAATCCGGTTTTACTGTTAAACGTGGAATATGGATAGAAGAATTGTAGTTTTATTATTAACTAAAGACAATTGCAAATACTTTTGTTCGGCAAATCGCCACAACGATTATTTATTTATTTCATTACTTTCACTAAAAAAGTGAACATTATAACAAATTTTATACATGGGCATATTAAAGTTCACGATGTGACCACAACTACAGGAAAAAATTGTGTTGTTGTTGTCCTATGACTTCATTCTTACACAAAATTAAAATTAGGAAAGAACACTTTATGAATATTACGTTAGCTACAGTTCAGATTTTTTTGTAATTTACTCTTTATGGTACTAAAAAGTCTACTGTTTCTTGTTTCAAATTCCGAACAAAGCGTTTGTCATTTCTCTTATTGGGAATTAAAATCACTATACCGTCAAGCCATGTACTGCCCTAACAAACCTTCGGGCAAAGCGCTCGGAACAGACAATGTCCTCCCTAATATTCCGCTTCTGTTTTGGAATTCACAAAAACAGATTCCGGACCAACTCACCCTTCCTTTGACGACTCTTGATGTATTTACCATCGCTTTTGTAAGTCACTAGTTAAATCTCGCGTTTTCATTCTGTAGTTTAAAAAACATCTAAATCGTATCAACTAAACTGTTCGTTCTGACAACTAAACTAATCTAAGTAAGAAGAACTATTACAAGTAGACTAATCAAAAGATTTTGTGCAATAATTATTTTAAGTAGGAATCAACAATGTAAATCAAACGTTTTTACTGTTAATGAAATAATCATTACATATACTTTTTTGGCAGATGGTGCTTACAAAGTTTTAGAATTATTATATAAAAGAATCACAATAAGAACATTACTAACTGCTATTGTCTCCATGTTTTTTGCAAAAACATGCACAAACATATCAACCTTGTCTATCTTATATTAGGGTATCGATGCCTATTCATTCCCGCGTTAAAGGGGAGAAGGTATTATTAATAAAATTAAATACAAAGCACCTTTCTCAGGACCGTGCACTGATTAATTAGACATGGACGACTGTCGTCAGTCAATAAGACAGTTGTTTTAATAATTAAGTGGATTAGTACCGTCTATTACGAGCGTCAGTGTAATTTCATTCTATTATTAGTAAATTTTAATGTTGTAAATGTCTTAAGCGTTATTGTATTTGGATGTTTTCTTTAAATAAGTCATCGTGGCCTAAAGGATAAGGTATCTGGTGTGCTTGTTTCAATTTGATTATACCGGTGTTCAAATCACACGAGCAGTACTCACTTTTTCTAGGGAAAAAAGTACTTAAAATGTTTTTAAGTTCGACTTCAGTGACGTGGCAACGAAATGATTTAAGTTGATACTTCGATTTAATGTCTTAATGCAAAAACTGGTATAGATAGCAAATAATTAATAAAATATAAAACAATAAAACATCTACTTAAATTATCTAATTGATATTCTTATTATAAAACGCTGTAATATTTTACTTGGCTTGTAATAATTATAAATTATTCACGATAAGAAATTAATTCCACCTAATGTAACAGAGATAATAATCACACATTTTTGAAATCAACTCTCAGATCTAAGGGAGAGGGATGCGAGTTTTAAAAGAGGACAGAGCCTCCCCTTGATTAATTCGGAAAGCCCTCTCGGCTCAAATTAAAAGTTCCCGTAATAATTCATCGAAGAACGCATAAGGTTATTTTGAGGAATTAATAATTTTCCCGTATCCAAGAATGTCTTTGTTCGACAAGCTAATTCCGAGTTAATTTTTATTAAGCTTAGTTTAACTAAGAATGTTATAATTACATTGAGTAAAAGATCGAAAAAAAAATTGCATGTAGTTTTAAATCTTTTTATTAAATATTTATTTATTAAACATTTTATTAAATAATGTCCAAATACCGTTTATAGAAATTCACGGAGACATATTATGGACAACAACACTTTACTGGTGTCATACGGTGAAATTCTGTTTCATATAACTGCGGTAAAACTATTTGATTGAAAGCTGACTGGCTATGAAAATATTATTTTTAACTTTGCAACTTTTTAACATGTTATATTGTTTAGAAGTTGCAGTAAGTTATAGATTTACCATGAGCTCGCCAGCTTATTTGCAATGTTAAAAATAACCTTGAGATAACAGTGACAGTGACTTGGTTTTTTTTAAGGGATTTTATGACCTGGTAACTAAGACCTTTAGGTCATGTCTTATTTTAATTTATATTCTAAATTTTATGAAAAATGTGCCGCGAAAAAGCGAGTTCTCGCTAACATATTGCTGTTGCTGTCCGTTATCGTTCGAAATTAAAATTGACATTTTGTTTTGTATTCCAGTCGTCCGTGTGGGCGATGTCCAACAACGATTTATTTTATTGCTCGATTAAGGCTTATAGAACGGACGTGCCGACGCTATGTATGATCGTATCGTTGTACTGATATTGTTTTTGTAGGATTAAATTAATGATTTCGTAGTTTATCTGTTTCGAAACAGCTATTTATCTAAAAAAAAAACACATGTTTTTCTTTTATTTCTTAGTTGGATGGACGAGCTCATAGCCCCTAGTATTAAGTGATTACCGGAGCCCATAGACATCTACGACCTAAATGTTGCCATCCACCTCGAGACATGACTTCTAAAGTCTCAACTTTTACAGTACAACGGCTGCCCCACCTTTTTAACCGAAACGCATTACTGCTTTACGGCAGAAATAGGCAGGTTGCTGGTACCTACTCATGCGGACTCCCAAGACCTCCTACCAGCAGTGATTACGCAAATTATGCTATTAGTGCAGGAATTTTTTTTTCTGGTATTCTTTTTTTTATTGCATATTGGAAAACGAGTTCACAACTCACTTTTTTTTAAATGGTCATCGGAGTCATGTGACTGAGATAAAGACAAAATAACGCAGTTCAATTTTCTTATAACCACTATTAGAATCCCACGCTTTCATGTTAGCTAGTCCAAAAGATGAAGAATGTAGTTTGCTCGAATGAGTAAGATGCCTGGAATATTTGTATCATATCATGTGATTATTCTATGGTTCCATTCCTACACCAAGTGGTATTTTATAATGTAAAAACGAAAATATATAATATGTAGAAGCTACTATATTCGAAAAAGCTGATATATTATTTATCCAGTATTTTAAAGATCTCTTGAGCTGTGTCATAAGCAAACTACTATTATGCTACACATTGTTATGTACAATTTACATTACTGTAGGTATGAAACGTAAATCCTGGTGCTAGATTTAATTACCGCGGTCCAACGAACCATGTTATTGTCAAGTCAGAGCTTGCCGTGTCACTAGCAACTGTTTGGGGTATTTCAGAAATTGTTGCATGAGATATAATTCGTTTGTAATAATAATACGTTTTGCGATGATTTATGTACATATTATAACTGGAAGTTCAACATTACAATTTTTTTGTTTGTTTAAATTGTTTTTAGGCTTGCTTGGATTTTTAATCCTCTGTGATGTTACAACTTTTTTTTTAATGCTTAGATGGATGGACGAGCCCACCTGGTGTTAAGTGGTTACTGGAGCCCATAAACGTCTACGACATAAATGCGCCACCCACCTTGAGATATAAGTTCTAAGGTCTCAAGTATAGTTAGAACGGCTACCCCACCCTTCAAACCGAAAAGCATTGGGTTTCTGGGACATGTTATTAAATATAAGAGAGGATTGTGAGTACGTCGTATAGGATCAGCGGTTAATAAAATCTTTAAGGTTAATGAACCACTGATTACGATACACGACGCACCAGTATATATAAAAATTGCGTGTTCGTCCACTCGTCGTGGCTTAAAGCATAAGATGACAGGCCTAATCGTATCAAACAATGATAATATGCCGGTTTTATAATCTCAGAGGGAGGTATAATTTTTTCAAATGAAATACGTACATACTTAACACATATACGCGAATAAATTCCGCGATGAAGGAATAGTATCGCTTAATCAAAATCAAACCCGCAAAAATTGTAATTTACGTAATCCCTAAACAATAGAGATATATACCTCAAGGAAGGTGGTGGCATTCACGTTAACACGTCAACGCATAATCTAAATCAGACCCGAAAAAATTGTATTTTATTGTCCTTGTAGGCAGACGAGCATACGGCCCACCTGATGGTGAGTGGTTACCGTCGCTCATGGACTTCAGCAATGCCAGGGACAGAGCCAAGCCGCTGCCTACCAAGGAAGGTAGGACTCCAAGGAAGGTGGTGGCATATCACGTCAACGGGCTCCGGTACCCACTTAACAACAAACGGACCGTGAGAACTTTCACCCATTTAAGCTACTTTCAAATGTATGTCTATGTTACGTTAATTCCTCGCATATGAATTCTGTTTATAAGTGGACGAAATGAAAGGAGGCAGGTGAACCGCCACACCAAGCAGCTTAATTTTCTTGTGATACTAAATGCACTAAAATTTAAGCTTTATACCGAAGGTAGACGTTCACGGGCTTCAGCGATCCTTCACCGACCACATATTCCAAGCTAAATTGCATTGAACAATTTATAGCATAGTTGAAGCCGGCGCCGGCGCGGTCTGTAATTGCACGGTGTGTGTTAAGTTATGGTAGACTCTTAATATAGTCCGCGGACGGTTTCTTTTAATAATTTAACACTGAGGATTGTAAAATATATACCTATATTGAACTAGCTGACGCGGCAAACGTTGTTTTGCCATATATAAGATTTCTAGGGAATTTCTAGTGTAGGAAAAAAAAAACTAACTTATTGTAAGTGTGCAAGGATGTGGTAAATGAGTGAAAGAGGCATGTAGCGCTGTGAACGATGAGGGAATATAATAATAACAAAACCTCATTCAACCACTGTCGTGGCGTGCAACCTCTTTGACAGGACATAGGACCTACAACGACTAGACATAGACACAGACTAAGACAGAGACTTGACAAGAATTCGAAAATAAATGGAACGAGGGCGTACGTGACCAGCAGCGAGGCAGTACATTTTTGGACTTCTGAAAAAACAGACATACAAAATGACGAAAAGAACGAATTGACCGTTCTCATATAAGACAACAATAGTACAAACGACCGTTCAAGTGACCTTCGACCGTTCAAGTAGTCATTCGACTGTTCAACTACATAATGCCTCATATAACAAAACAAAAAAGTCCAAAGAATAAAAAATAAATGTTGGGTGTGGACAACCCTTATCACTTAGGGGTATGAAAAATTGATAGTAGCCGATTCTCAGACCTACTGAACATGCATATAAAATTTCATAAAAATCGGTCAAACCGTTTCAGAGGAGTATGGTAACTAACATTGTGACACGAGAATTTTGTAATATATATAAGATTAAGTTTAATATTATTTCATCTTTGTTTGTAAGTTATATCGTTCTAATAATATTTTGTATACCTTTGTTGTTTTCATAAGAAACTTAAGTATTGTATTGTAATTAAATATTATTAAAGAACTGAGCTAAATAGCTCTATAGTCGTATAATGCATTGAAGATGGTAATTATAATACAAATTAAAGAAATAGAAATAACTGTCTGTAAATATATTTGACATCTATGCGTTTCTAAGCTATTCATCTAATTTTAGCTTGAGTGAAGATTTCTAACATAGTACCATCAACGGTACTATACTTATTGATTGATTATATTATCAATTATTTAAAGTACATATTAATTTTATTGTTATTTTAGCGTTTTAATTTGTTTAGATGAGCAGATGGAAAATTGCAAACTTGACTTCTCAATTGTGTGCCCTATTTTTCGATACAGAGCGCAAAAATACTTTAGAGCTACATATAGGTAGGAATCGTATACGTGCGGGTTATAAATACGCCCCAGTGCTACGATATGGCTCTATAAAAACTGAATCAGAAATGAGGAGATCCGTAGAAGAATTAATGTTGGTGACATAGCCCTTAGGATTAGCAACCTGAAGGCAGTGGGCAGGCCACATAGCACGAAGATCGGACGGCCGATGGGGCCGAAAGATTCTCGAGTAGAGACTACGTTTAATATCCATAGAATTTAAGTAATATCTATATCAGTCTCCAGTTCCCATAGTAGAAGGCAATCTTAGTTTGAGGACGTATGCAACTTGTCCCCCGGTGTGTAATTATGGTTTTCAGTTTTACAGGAAATAATTTAAGATAAAAACCGTAGCTCATCTGTCTCCTCAAAGTCAGTTTCGTATAAAATGATCGATACTTTATCTACACGGTTGGTATTAAATTTGACGCACGGAAAATATTGTAAGAAGGGTGAATTCTGAGTTTCATAGAACTATTACACAATTCAGACACGTAATGTTTGTATTTGCTTGGAGTCCGTTGGCACATTTCGAGGTTCTGTTTCGTACAAAAGTTGTATGGTTAATTAGCCCGAAAAACGCTCAAGTTTTCCCGGCACGTCACGCCGCCAGCCCAGAACTCGTTACAACGTGTTATTAGGTTTTCCTGGAAGAGCCCATTGTCTCATACTTTGCTAATTCCTCAACTATTTTTATGCTCTCTAAATAGGATTTGAAATAGTAATATAAACAGTATCATAACGGCCGTTTAGTGTAGTGGTAAGTGACATGGTCACTACACAAGGGGGTCGCGGGTTCGAATCCCGCCAAGGGAAGATATTTGTATGATAAATATTTATGTCTTTTCCAGGGTTATGGATGTATATTAAATATTAAATATATGTATTTGTATAATAAAAATCTTACATTTATTTCCGTTATCTGGTACCTGTAACACAAGTTCTTTACGAACTTAGCACAGGACCAGTTAACGTGGCGTGATTGTTATTAAAATATTTAATATCTATAAATATTATAGTGCCAGCGTAGTAGTAGTAGCATAAAGATTTTAAGATTTTATCATCGTACGTAAAGCTTATTATTTTGCACGTATTAAAATGCTTTATAAACGAAAACGTAAGTTTACCAATTTAATCTTTAATTAAATGCGAATAGCTTTCAAATACATGAGTTTGTTTGATTTTATTATTTACATAAAAAGATCATGTTAGAAAAGGAACTATTTAAGTGGTATGATGTATTCTATAAAGGGTTACCTAATCGTATCAAAAAACTAAAATGTGAGTTTAGTTTACTACAGATTTAAAAAAAGCGGGAAAATGTACAACAAAACTCGATTAATATTTAAATAAAACTTGACAAAGTGTTCAGATAATAAAATTTTAACAAAATAAAATAAATATATGTCCAATGCAATTTATTACGTAGTCATGAATTTATCTTTATTATTGAGATGTATTTCTTCCGCTGTCAAGCGTTCTAGTACTGTGCGTGTTCTATAATCAGTATGTCGAAATTGATACAAAATATATTATATTGTATTCCTATAATTTCAAACCACAGAGAATACATATTTAATTTGTATTGAAGCACTAATAAGCTATCGGTATTGTTAAGGTTACACTCGACTGTGTTAAGCTAAAGCCCCAGCGGTAGCTTTTGAAGACCACTGCGTTATTAATTTGTATTTTAGGCTTTTAGTTCTATTACTAGGGACTAGGAACTAGGGACTAGGCGTGTATGTGGTTAGAATAACAGCTTAGGGACATCTTAGATATATATTATATTCATCTTTTTCTTACACCAAAAGTAAGATTAAGTAAAGTTTATTCACTGGTGGTAGGACCTCTTGGGAGTCCGCACGGATAGGTACCATCACCCCGCCTATTTCCGCCGTGAAGCAGTAATGCGTTTCGGTTCGAAGGGTGGGGTAGCCATTGTAACTATACTGAGACCTTAGAACTTATATCTCAAGGTGGGTGGCGCATTTACGTTGTAGATGTCTATGGGCTCCAGTAACCACTTAACACCAGGTGGGCTGTGAGCTCATCCAACCATCTAAGCAATAAAAAAAAAAAAAATCGAATTTAAGTCACGAACACCACCTGAGAGAGAAATCTAGATATTGCTTAGCCTATCGCATTGAAAATACCGACGAGGTGTATTAAATCTCGTTTCAGATTTAAGGTTGAGAGAATCATAGATAAATAAGACAACTCTAAATCTATATATATAAAAATGAATTGCTGTTCGTTAGTCTCGCTAAAACTCGAGAACGGCTGGACCGATTTGGCTAACTTTGGTCTTGAACTATTTGTGGAAGTCCAGAGAATGCTTAAAAGGTAGATTTAAATATGAAAATGCTCGGAATTAAATAAAAATAACAATTTTGGTTTTCCTTTGATGGTTCCCCCGTCGGACGGATTCCTTTTGTTTGTTTTATGTTTATTTTATATAAAAGTTTAGGTATTTTATTTATCGATTGAGGCACTACGAAGTCTGCCGGGTCAGCTAGTCATAAATAAATAAAACAGCTCTAAATTTATTCATAAAAATACACTATTTTGTAACATGCGTGCGTGGAATATTGCTTTCGAATGTTGTAAATCAAAAAGATGCCGCCGTAACTGACACAATCCGAGAGATAACATTTTGGTAACGTCGCGAGGTGTCACACATTTGTCAAGGTTTGCCCCACTTTCTCACTAACGCATTGAACATTCCCACACATTACTTTGAATTCTACTTTGAATTATTGAAAAACTAAACCTTACGTGATAGGATGTTCGTGAATTCATTTGGTTATAGTTGCACTAACAGTTCAATCTAGTAGTTTATTTTGTACTTAAATATTACATTGAGTGTTTTTTTAAACAAATGTAAAAAAAAAAATTGTGTTTTAGGTTTTTAAGTTACTAACATAGATTAGGTATAAGTAACATTTACTAACGAAATGTATGGTCTCTTTACTGAAATAGATAAATTATTATTATTATTATTATTAATGTTTGCAATTTAAATAGACTTAAATTGTTAAGGGATTGCATTCGTTCGATTGTGCCTTATGTATTATCTTCTTTTATTTATTATTTAGATGAGTGGACGACCTCCCGGCCTACCTGGTGTTAAGTGGTTACCGGGGTTCATAGACATCTACAACGTAAATGCCGCCATCCACCTTCAGACATGAGTTCAGAGGTCTTAGTTTTAAAAGTACAACGGTTACTCCGACTTTTAAACCGAAACGCATTACCGGGTTTTTGGCAGAAATAGGCAGGGTGGTGGTACCCGTGCATACTTAAAAGACGTCCTACCACCAGTAAATGTCTATGTATGTCTATGTATATGTATAATTCACGAACATATCGCGAATATCTCTCTCATTCATCACTAACATGCTACAATATCCACAAAGCTTATCTTCTGTTTTACTTGTTCGACAATGACTAAATTTAGTAACTACCATCTTTTTATAAATAAGCAGCGAGTTCAATGATCTGTGCTCAACTAGTTTCATTTAAATCAAATCTAATGGTATTAACTTCGATGTTAATAATTGAGTTTGTCTTTATATCAAACGAATGTAATGTTGACTGGTTGTTAAGAATACTTTACTTTCGTACTACCTAAACCCTAACGAAGATTTGAAATTTTTGAAAGTTCGTACTTACTTTTGTTAACTTTCATAGAATTCTCCGTGCCTAACAGAAAAGAAAAGAATGTTTAAAATGTCGGCATCAGGATTTTGCGGGAAAACGTTTGACCTCATTTCACAAAGTTTTCCCTTCAAGCAAGATTGATGTTCGGGAAAAAATTACATTTTGGTAAGAAAAAAAATGTGGGCTTACCGAGTTCTGTTATAAGTGAAACCCGGAATGGTAATGCCCTGTGTCGATATTTAATATTAATTAAATAAACGCTAACAAAAGGTGATTTTTTTTAAAATACAAAATTAGTTTTTAAGTCAACACGTATTTATGAAATAGTAGAGTAATGGTAATAATCACAGTATGAAAGAATACACACGACATGACAATATGAAGATTGACTGAATTCGCGTTTCCCTAGCATGTACAACAATTGAAAGTTTGAAAAGCGACAGTTTCTTAAGTAAAAATATATATATTTGTAGATCACTTATTGTATCGTATAACGTTCGTAACGAAAATCGACACTTTTTTTCTTAATAACCACTTCACGGCATTTCTAGTATAGTACGTGTTAATAAGTGCGACATTTTCCTAAATTAAATTAATCCTCGAGTAAATTAATCCTCAGACACTGAGTTTCTCGCCGGATCTTCTCAGTGGGTCGCGTTTCCGATCCGGTGCGAAGCACGGCTCTTGCTAGGGTTCGTGTTAGCACCGTCATCAGGTTTGAGCCCCGTGAGCTCATCTACTAGTTAAGGCCACGCTGGTATAGCCTCTCAAGGCTATCAGCTTAGGTAGGAAAAAAAAGCTACATTTTTAGCGATGATCATAATCGCAACGAGCCGAACTGAAATTTCTAGTTCACTATTAATTTTGGATAATAATATGATGTACAACGACTACCTAAATTGTAATTGAATTACTGGTCGTAGGGCGTCTTGTGAGTCCGCACGGGAAGATACCACTACCCTGCCTATTTTTGCCGTGAGGCAGTAATGCATTTCGGCTTGAAGGGTGGGGCAGCCGTTGTACTGTAAAAGCGGAGACCTTAAAACTCATATCTCAGGGTAGGTTATTTACGTTGTAGATGTCTATGGGCTCCGGTAGCCACTTAACATCAGGTCGGCCGTAAGCTTGTCTATACCACATAAGTCATTAAATCAAAGTGTTTTTTATTCACATAGCCCTCTATGGGCACTTTGGAATCATTTTAACTTTAATACCGAATTCTAATAATATGAATGAAACATATTTTTTTTGTGTTTTGTAAGCAAATATAATGCTTTCAGAGTTCAGTGACGTATGGCTATAAACGTTGCTACTTTCATCTTTTAAAACTCAGTATGTATCTATTTATAACTATGTTTACATTCTATATTGTTTTCTGAGCGAGATTTCCGCAAGTTTCATCGCCTAAAGATCACGTACAGGGCCGTCAGCAGTAAGGGTAATTTGGTGATATTGCTAGCGACACATGTTACTGTATGTTTTTCGATACAACCACCCCGATCGGTAGATTTGCACCCTCTTGAAATATGTTCACGGGAATGAGGCTTCCACATGAAAAACTCCAAACTGAAATGGGGTGCAATCTGATAATCAATGAAAGTGATTCATAAACAATCATAACTTACTAGGTATGTGTTATGTGATTTGTTGTTCATGGTTTTGAATATTTGGTACGATTATGCATTAGCATATGGTTATGACAATATTTGCAATATTGAATATGCGATGCGTGATAATTTTGATATAATAATAATAATAATTTATTTATTTCTCTCTTAAAGGTATAGTACAAATTCAAATGGAAATAAATTAACCTTATAATTTATTTTGTAAGCCTTTGAAAGAGCTGAAGTCTGTACTAGGTTCAAAGACCTGTATTACTGATCTCCAGGCTCCCTCCTTCTCAAGATAAATTAGGTTAGGTTAAGTCGTGAACAGATGCTGCGGACTAGTGTTGAGAGATGATATTGATATAGCCGATATTTTTTTGTAAATGCTGAACAAAAGTATTGTTCAAAAAATTAATTTTTGTAGTTTTTTGTGGATTAAAAGCGCAGAGAGTAAAATATTAGCAATTTCAGTATTTTTGTGACAAATATATAAAAGTTTTTGTGAAAGGCTGGCAGTTGTTAGCTATAATCTTCAAGAACCATCGTGAAACTTAAACATTGAAAAGCAATGTAATGCGATTGTAGTGTTCGATGATACAATCACAAAGGTTCCAAAGAACCCTTTGTACGCAGATTGATAGCCGAAGATGTGCCGATCACAAAGCGACTCAAAGAATGGTAGCGATCCTTAACAGGGCCGTAACCAGTTCAAGGTGTTAAGTTTTAGCACTGTAATGAAATGCGAAGTCTGCAACTGTCGTATCGTAGGTCGCTGATTCTGAGCGTTTTATAATACAAATATAAGAAATTTCAAACTTAGACTATTACTCAGAAAATTCATTCTAAATACATCATAGCTACTGGTGGTAGGACCTTTTGTGAGTCCGCGCGGGTAGGTACCACCACCCTGCTTATTTCTGCCGTGAAGCAGTAACGCGTTTCGGTTTGAAGGGCGGGGCAGCCTTGAGACCTCACAACTGTGAGCTCGTCCACACATCTAAGCAATAAAAAAAACAATAAAAACATGGCTGATGTATGGTACTGTGTCAAGTTTTTACTTAGACGCGGTGAGGGTGAAAATATGAAGTGAGTTCAAGCAAGATAATAATTGCCTATTATTAGAATTCTTTTCTTTTCTGATTACGTCCCTGTGCGAAAACGATCTCCGTATTGGAACTACGATCTATCAATTTGTTTAATTGGATTCTTTCTTTGAGATTTTTTCCCTTCTGTTTTCAAACAACGAACAGACCCATTGAGTTTTAGCGTTGTTCGTATTTACTCGATACATTGTGATAATGCTTTACCCTTCAATGCGCTTGCTGGATTTATTGAATCCAATTAACTTTCACGATTTGCTTTTTTTGAATTGCTTTTCTTCTTATTATTATTATTGAAACTAGACCAACGTAATGAATTTATTGTTTGTTGGAATTTCATTGGTTTTTGTTTATTTATTGCTTAGATGGTTGGACGAGCTTACAGCCCACCCGGTGCTAAGTGGTTACTGGAGCCCATAGACATCTACAACGTAAATGCGCCACCCACCTTGAGATATAAGTTCTAAGGTTTCAAGTATAGTTACAACGGCTGCCCCACCCTTCAAACGGAAACGCATTACTGCTTCACGGCAAACATAGGCAGGGTGATGGTACCTACACGCGCGGACTCATAAGAGGTCCTACCACCAGTAAAAAGATACTCAATAGATGCATTAATATAGTTATTATCGATACTAATATATTTATTTTTCACTTTTTATAGTATACTAGCAGTACCCGTCCGCTTCGCTGGGCATTTAAAATTAACACTACTATTTCTCACCCCCACAAAGATTCTCATCATTAACGGCCCCGCAACTGCTGCAGGGAGTCCAACCTTCATGTAAATATTAACCTATTAAGCACATGTATTTTCTACATGGATACCAAGTTTCAAGTCAATCGGATGCATGGTTCAGTAGTTAGTTATAACGGAACATCCGTAAAAACCACTGTAGATTTATATATTAGTATAGATTATACAATTCTGGCAAAGTAGCGCTGGAGCTTCAATGATATTTAACATAGTTTTTAGTTGAAGGGTAGTTTAGTGGTTTGAAATTGAAAAGGTTCGAACACATTTAGTGTACCTTCGTTTTTAACCATCTCGAAGGCAGTGAATTATCTATGAACTGTAAGATTCCTCGTAAACTCTTCTCCTTCGATGTAACTAGGCATTATAGATGAAGGAAGAATATTTTCCAATAACAAAGCTTTAGTGTAATTACTTGTGATGTGAGTATATGAGTTTGGGTGAGTTTACAATTGTTGTTATTTTTGTCACAAAGCGATCGTGCAATGGTTACAGAAGCTGTTACTACAAAACAGTGATATTTGTATTGTGATATGTCTGTGTTTCATTGACTTTTGAATATAAGCATTACAGTAAACTGAGAAATCACTCGAATCTACACTTAAAAAGCCTCTACCACTGGATTTGATTTACCATCTGGAATGTATTGGCAAACGTCAAGCCACATAATGTCACGAGTTTTTATTCGAATAATACACGACATTTTGAACTAGTAAGGCTACGGAAAAACTTCAAGGAAACTTTTGCATGCTTTTTGCGTCATAACTATTTTCAACGGAGCCTCTTTATGCCTCGCGAGTGTAGAGTAATTTGGCCTTTTCATCATGTGAGTAACTCTAGTTTCAATGTGGAATTATTTAGATTGAAAAATAAAACATTATTAATACATCACAGAAACCAAGGGCGGATCCAGCTTTGGCGCCAGGAGGGAGTCACATAGTCAAATTTAGATGCGTTCGTTCCCAAACGTTTGCCATTATACAAAGTTATTATATTATATTATATTAAATTAATTAAATATTGAAGGTATGTAGTTACATAAAATCTGTATGGTGACAAAATATATAAATAAAGTCATTATATTCAATTAGTGGTCCATCTAAGTCCTGGAACCAGCTCAGGGGATGGTCATGACCCCCATGACCCCCCCTGGATCCGCCATTGACAGAAACCTTATTTATATAGTCACAGTTTATACAGTAGTTGATATAGTACCTTTTTTGTGTTGTTTAGATACACGAAGAGTTCACGGCCCATCTGCTTTTAAGTGGTATCCGAAGCCCATAGACATGAGCAAAATAAATGCCGCCATCCAATTTGAGGTACGAATGAGTTATAAGTTTTTAGAGTACAACGGGAACCCCATCCTTCAAATTGAAACGCGTTGCTTCACGGCAAGGTGGTACCTACCCGTGCGGACTCTTATGACGCTTCACTATTAGTAATAACGCAAATTGTAATTTTTGCGGGTTTCATTTTTTATTATTGCTTACATGGGTGGACGAGCTCACAGCCCACAAATGCGCCACCCACCTTGAGATATAAGTTCTAAGGTCTCAGTATAGTTACAACGGCTGCCCCACCCTTCAAACCGAAACACATTACTGCTTCACGGCAGAAATAGGCAGGGAAGTGGTACCTAACCGTGCGGACTCACAAGGGGTCCTACCACCAGTAACCACCTGATGGTAAGTGGTTACCGTCGTTTATAGAGGTCAGCAATGCCAGGGGCAGAGCCAAGCCGCTGTATACCGCTAAAAATATTTAATTGCAAAAACCGGAAACTGTCCGTTGGATTCGAACACTGGCAGAATTGCAATGCTCTATGCGAATATACAGGAAGCTTATCCTTTATTGCTCGTGGAATTATGTCTATGGACAATAATGACTAGGGTACTTGTATTCTATATATGTATACCTACCTAACCTATGTACAATTTACGACACCACTAAATTAAAAACAGAAACTTACCTAGGAGATAAAAACAGCCTTTTTCTGTAACGAAAATAATACATCAATCCTGAAGACAGCTAATTTCGGCAAACAATAACTTTTCGCACCTTTTCAGCTCGCTTCCTTTCCGTAATCAATAAATAATGGAATATTGTTAGCGATTGTTATAAGACACCCCAGTAAGAAAAATGTTTACAGGTAATATTTATGAACGCGTGCTACTACGTTCTACATTAATCAAATTTCGTATTGAAATTTAAAGACTGAGTAAACAACATAAGGAAAATCTTATGATCTTATAACTCCTCAAAAGACTAGCGTGTAACCCTTTTTAATACGCTTTTATTAGCTTCAGACGTATGTTAGTATGTAACGGAATCTTTGAACATGATTTTGGCCCCCTTCAAAACGTCGGATTAACTCGAAATTTGGTATACTTATTAAGGACCGATGACGATTCTACATTTAAAAAAAAATGAAAAAAAAAATATTAAAAAAAATTTAATTCAACTTCTTCTTCTTGCTTCGGTTTTCTCAATACTGAATGAAGGTCGTGAAATTCAATTAAAAAATGAAAAATTAATAATTGATTAAAAAAACTAAAAAAATATTTTTACAATAAAATCATTTTTTCTTACACTATTTTTAATTCAAATTTATTAAAATTTATTTTCTATTTTTTAGTTGGATTTTCTATAAAAGCATATATTTTTAGTTTTTTTAAACTAATTTATTATATTTGTATATGAAAGTATAGTTACGTGGTATTTATTTCATTGCTTCATTACCATATTATTCTAGGTCAGAACAATCAGTATAAAGACATTTACAAAGGACGATTTTATTGTTAAAATTGTACTCTTTTAGACAACTGTTTAGCGAATATAGCGATACTTCAGTTTACATTCAATAATATTTATCACTATGCTACAAAGTAGTTCAAACATATAAATAATATAACTCATTTTACTTGCTTAAACAACTCCTCCCGCCTCCTTGCATCCATGCTTTCACATTACTGAGGTATGCGATTCCCCTGATGAGAGATTAATTTCTTTTTGATGATACTCCTCCATCTGTGTCAATTCTTGGCATCATAGAGAGCAACATGCTCTTTGGTGTTGCGAATAGAGCGAATTTGGTCCTCCCATCTAATTGGGCTGCGGCCTCTTAGTCTCTTTTCAACTGCCTTCCCAGTAACCACATTATTATTCATAAAATTGTTAATCACTCTTAAAGCGGTAATTGTTATATAATATAAGATATCATCATAAAAAAAAACCCTTCTTGTTCCTAACACTCGCCATCAGATGGATTTAAGCTGATGTATTATAAACAGCAAAAACGTATTAATTAGAAGACTTCAAATTGAAAAGAAGAAAGTGTTGAATTCCCGGTGCAAGATTTTTAGTGTATGGATTTAAAAGTGGCAGTGGAGGATAGTGACGAGTTGAGTCTCCCGCTTAGGCGTGCATACTACGAATATTGTACCTTTCAGACTAACGTGAACTTTCATATAACGATCCTTGCAAGTGTCAATAAGCTTCACAATATTTAAAAATATACTTGCTGCTAGTACAATCAGTGTTTTGCACTATTGAGGACATTATTTATATTTAAAAAACAAATGTATATAATAGAATGCTAACACATACTACTAATGACCATATAAATGTGACTGCTATTTACGCAACCTCAAAGGAAGTAAACATAAAACGTAAACAAACCCCGAAACGGGCAGTTAGCAGGTTTTTTGCAAACAACTTAAGGTGCCCACTAATGACCAAACTTATACTTTCTCTAATGTATCTTTAAATACACTGGGCGCCATTATCCGACCCAGTACAACGAACAAAACCGTGTGTTGTTTCACATGTTATGTGATAACCAACAGAAATAGATTAAGAAAGTTCGGAGAATCCAGTCTAGTCGTAATGAGATTTTGTCTGTTTAAATTAAATACTTGAATTGAATCTGGGCTCCGTTTTGGTTCATTTAATCGCTTCGAAGGATTCCCGCATTATTTGTATCCGCCAGCTTGTTTTATTTCCTTACTAAATTTACTCGTGTCATTTTCGGGTTGCCTTACGTTTATTACTGAAAATGAAGACAAAAACTAAATTACTTTAACAATCATTTTCACTTCTTCAAAAGGAAAGTAATTAGGATCTGAGAAAGAGCATCAACAATTTTTCTTGTTCCCACAACAAAATAAATGTTTTATGATCGTAAACTTTGTCAATTCAATTACGTGCACAAAAACAAGCCACTGTAAAATAAACCTTTTGATGTTCGGACCCGGGTAAAATGTATTGACATATTCAACTGTACCGAAACGGCGCTTGCCCGGGGCACTTTTAACTCGTCACTACGGGCACTTACGGGTTAATTTTATTGTTCGTGTAAAATTATTTTCCTTTTTTTCTTTCGTTCTGTTAATTAAAATAAATATGATACAGATTAATAAAAAGTTTGAGTTATTTTGTAATAATACATAGATTTATAGATATTGGTTCGAAAAATTTACGTGGATCAGGCCGCAAGCCTTAGAAAACCCGTTCAACAATACAAAAGAAACTGACTTTATATCTCAAAATTAATACGTTAATAGACTAGATTTTACGATCCAACGATGAGCTAAAATATACGTTTTCTCCTACCTACGCCGAAAGTTCGGTTTTCCTCCCGCTGTACAGGGAAGAAAGTGTAACTTTTCCTCCTTGGGTACTGACAAGTGCGTATGCGCGTTAGTGTCTACTTCTGCTCTCACGCACCTAGAATTTTCCGCCATTGTTGTGCTCGGGTAATTTGCAATATAGCGTTTAGTTTAAAAGTGAAATAAACAAAAGGCAATAAAATTTAATAGTGAAGTATTAAACAAAGATAAGTTCATCAGACAGTTCTTATTCAATTAGTAGTAATTTACGTAAAAATTAAAAAACATTTAAATAGTTTTTTTATGAGCATGGGGGGCTCCGCCCCCCCCTGCCCCCCGCCATGGCTCCACTCCTGTACCCAACCGAGGCTTCGCCTCTGGGCCCCGGCTCAGTACTCCACGAACTTTCTTCATCCTGGTAGGAGAAAAAATAGTATGTGCATCGCGGGAAAAAAGTAGGACATCTCATCCCGCGTGTTTGCCACCCTCGCCTTCAGCTCGGATAATTTTACACGCGGGAGGAAATATCCTACTTTTCTCTCACAATGTATTATTAAATATGCAGATCTGGACTCATACTTTCTCAAATTACTATTGATACAATTCGATTTCAATAAATTATTTATTCACAGTATCAGATCATAGACGTTATGGTGTTTTTTCCCTACCTATTCACTGGTAGCCTAAGAGGCTATTCCAGCTACGCCCGGACGAGTAGGTTAGCTCACGGGTTCAACCTGAGAGAATTTACTAGCCCTAGTAAGGGTAGAGTAGACCCACTGAGAAGATCCGGCGATAAGCACAGTGGACTATCGCTTCCATTAACGCCTAAAAATAGAATGAACTGAGAGCTCTTCTGCTATCCAAACTAACATTAATGATAAACTATCAAATTAAATGGAATATAAATGTGTGAAAACTACCCACAGAACTACGAAGTGCTATAGAGGTGACATCAAATATCATAACACTAAATAGCAAAAACGGAAGTCACTTAAAACTAAACAGCGCGAATAGTGTTGTTGTAATGTACACATTTCGTTAGTTTCAAATAAAGCGAAACATTAGAGTGCGTTTGCAAACTGAATTTGCCCCTGGGCGTACAAACTGAACATCCAGAGACCGCAACGTGTTTAGTCTAAAACTACAAATGGAAATTTCATTGTTATATAAATGTATTTCGGTAATGGAACAAGTTGCTGCCTGAAATTTAATTCAGTTAATGGAATTTAATTGGGCCGGTATGTACGAATTAGGGTTTTGCGCGAAAATATTCTTGTGAATCTTGGTATAAATATGTGAGGTTATTAATTAGTTAGAGGAAATTGCCTTAGTTTAATCCTTATTGAATGTGCACGTACGGTGGTAATACTCTTTGAACGGGTATGAACTATGACCATGAAAATTGTAAAGTAATCGATTCGTTGGAAATATACATATATTCACTAGAAATTTTACTACATTTTTTATTTTACAGATTTTTTATTGCCGTCGTAGGCAGAGAAGAGCATATGATCCACCTGTTGGTAAATTATTACCGTCTCTCATGTACACCAGCAATACCAGAGGCACAGCTAACCTGTTGTCTACTGATTAGAAGTTTAATATATATTCTAAGAAAGAAATGTAAAAGTGCTCGGAGAACACGAAGAAGGGAAATTCCAGAGTCAGATAAAAGAGATGGAAATTTATCTTGGATGAACAATATCTCGAGTATTAACCAATTGAAAAGGCTTAGCCACACAAGGTGCTGAATATAGAACAAATTTAACATAAACGTGTTTCCAGAATGTAACAGACATTTCAATGCCAGTTCCGGAAGACAGTTACGAAAAGGTCTGTTATTTAAATAACATCGACACAGAGAAATACTAGATTCGCTTTACACTTCAACAAATAGACATAGATCCTAATTAATAGATTCGCAAAACTAACATCATAATCTTACCAATTTATAACTCATAAGGCAGTCCTCTGATTTACTAAGATTTAAGGTATTTGGAGGCATACGATCTGATAATGAAGCCTTTTTTAATTTGACAATTAACGAATAGTACTTTTAAAATTTTAGCTGCTCTGAGATTTTTTTAATTTGGTGCAACTATTCAAGTTGTCTTTTGTAAGTACATCTTTGTTTATTAAATTACAATTCACAGCTTGAGACGGTCTCGTCTTTGGGAAGAAAAAGTGAAATATGTAATAACGAATCCGTTTTCAAGCTATTTCATATTCAAGATCTATGATGTAAAATTCAGGTTAAATGTAATTTGATTTAAAAGTGATGAAGCTATTGAGTGTTTCTACCAGATAGTGTACTCTTTTTTGGGCGAATCCAGTAATATTAATCTTTGTAATTTGTGGTGAAGGAAGGGTCAAGTCTGCACGTGATATATGAATAGAAAAGCCCTTTCTTTGTCCTCGTTAGATAACCGCCGAGGATTCGTATTGTCGCTTTAATACATTAATCATTAAAATTACTCTGAGGTCAGTTTGACCCGAGCTGAAATGTTATTCAAGCAGAAAATTTTTGGAGTGCCATAATTTTAAGGGTTCATTTGTTTTAAAAGTACAGTATTCAAATGTTTTGTAGATATGCTGGAGATGTTCAATGAATTGAATAAGTAAAAGTGTTTTTGTTTGGCCAGATGATATTCTTGTTTATTGCTAACTACCTCCGTATTCTGTATCAGCACCTGTTCTGTAGTATCAGAATACTGGGGCGGAACAACAAGATTTTTGTTAATAAATGACAAGAGTATTTTGAAACTACTTTGAATATGTGAAATACCGGTGCAATTCTAATTTTGTGTTCAATATATTAGTATATTAGAAAATATTATCTATATTATATGCTATGGTTTGTATTAAGCGTAGAAATACACTACCGTCTACACATGACTATTGTGATGGAGTAAAAACCACAAAGCTACACATACAGTTGGATGGAGAAGGTCATACCAATGCTACGTTGTTCCCTCGAAGCTAAAACTAAAGGCTATATCGGACGTGCTCGATATATAAATAAATAAGGGATTTGATTTTAATGGAGGACATACTGAAACTACCACATTCTACAGAACTTTGGCTTGTGGTACTAGTGCATTGCAAATGAAATAGTCAAAATGCTACATCAAAAATTTGTTAGGTGGTCGAGTTTCTACTCTATTAATCATTTTATATTTGAAAGTATTTTTAAATTGACGTAGACAGGATAATAATCATCGGCATCTGTAGACATTGGAAGACGCCATCCAACTTCCAATGTTAAATTAGTTGGTCAAATTTGAGGAACGAACTCTGGCCCATCTAATTTAAAATGGTTACCGGATCCTATGGACATAACAAAATGAAACCTGCTGCTCACCTTGGGACAGTCTGAGTGCTCTGAGGAATTATTTGAGATGATTCCATCATCTCGTTTTTACTATCGCACCGCCCGCCACCGGAGTAGAGTTCATCCATACTACCTGGAGCCACTGCGTTTATTACAGTGCGTTTCCAGAGATCTTTTTTGCCACGTACTATCCGGCTTTGGAATGAGCTCCCCTCCGCGGTGATTCCCGAGCGCTATGACTTGTCCTTCTTGAAACGAGGCTTGTGAAGAGTACTCAACGGTAGGCAGCGGCTTGGCTCTGCCCCTGGCATTGCTCAAGTGCATGGGCGACGGTAACCACCCACCATCAGGTGGTCATGCTCGTCTGCCTACAAGGGCAATAAAAAAAATACACGAGGTTGAAGTCTCAATTGTATTACTTTCTCAATTGTGTATAACTTTGACTGATTGGGTGGTGCACTAGTTAGCGGTTCCGACTATTGCGCTGAGGGTCGTGGGTTCGATTACCACATCAGACAAATGTTCGTGTGATGAATATGTTTTTTTCCTCTTTGTGTGGGTGCTTATTATTTATGTAGGTACATATATTGTATATTTAATGTCAGTTTCTGGTAACTATAACATAGCGGTAGGCAGCGGCTTGGCTCTGCCCCTAGCATTGCTGAAGTCCATGGGCGACGGTAACCACTCACCATGAGGTGGGCCGTGTGCTCGTCTGCCTACAAGGGCAATAAAAAAAAATAGTGAATCCTAATTTGGGATCAGATGACCATGGGTGATTTGTTAAAAAAAAAGTGGTGATATTCTAAGCAGAAACCATACAGCCTGTTAACCTGGAAACATAAAAGGTTAAGGATTTCATTAAAGTACGATAAGTCTTCTGAATATTGATTATTATTTACATTATTATGTTTATCTGAGACACCTGTGTCAGACAGCAAAGAATAATATCCTTCTGCTTATTTATTTGGTATCTCAATTTCCAGTTGAACGAAGCTTTTTCTTGTGGGGGATCAAAGTTCACGGCCCATCTAGCAATCAATAGGTATACAGTTTGATATATTCGTTGCCATAAAATGATGTCGAATTTTATTTATTCTGAAAATATTTTGTTATGTTAGATTAAAAAAAACAATAAAGTGGGGAAAATATAGTTTTTAAAATTTCTCGTTCTAAATTAATGAAATCAAAGGTTTAATTCAAGTCAACGTACTTATATATTATATTTATTTATTTCATTTACTTCAGATATTGCATCCATATTACATTTATTAATAATAACATTTCACATAGAATATAAAAATAAAATAAAAACAATAACAACAATTTCGGAATAAAATAAAAATCATAGTCATAAAAGTTACAAAAAATAGTAATAATAATAATAATAAAAAACCAATGTTAAAACTACCTTAACCTAAAGGCTGATGTGTGTTGAGTGTTGCATTATTGTGCAGTCCAGATCCAATTTAATTCTTTTTCGGAACCATTTTGGATTTTTATTATTCATCCAAGTAATTCTAATTTATTTTGTTTCAGCTTACTTAACGAACTATAAAGAGCGTCGGAATATCTCGATAAAAAACTTGTTAAGAAAATGAAAGGTAAGAATAAACTGTTTGGGAAATTGGGACATCATTCAAAAAATTACCTCTCGTCAACTCGGGAACGAACGAAGTAATAGCATTGGTGCAAGTTGGGAATAAACAGCGAGCTATTACCGTATGTATACGGGTTAGCAAAGAAAAACTTAATAGTGAAATAGTTGTTTCCTTTGTCAAGTAACACCTTTTTGGAAGTTTCAAACCTTGTTTTATGAAAAATCTAATCGCCTGAACCCTGATTGGATGTATGGTTTGAACGAGGTCTGAATGTAATTTATTCTCGTGTGCTTCTTAAGCGTATAATAGTTGAAAAAATCTAGCCTGTGATGGGGGATTTTTTTTTTTATTGCTTAGGTTTGTGGACTCACAGCCCACCTGGTGTTAAGTGGTAACTGGAGCCCATAGACATCTACGACGTAAATGCGCCACCCACCTTGAGATATAAGTTCTAAGGTCTCATTAAAGTTACAACAACTGCCCCACCCTTCAAACCGAAACGCATTACTGCTTCACGGCAGAAATAGGCAGGGTGGTGGTACCTACCTGTGCGGACTCACAAGAGGTCCTACCACCAGTAACTATAGAGAGAAATTATAAAAAAATACAAATAAGAAAATCAGCTGAATAAAACTGTATTAATAAAAGCGGATTAGAAGGATGTATGAATATTTGCTGCTCTTTTACGCAGAAACTACCGAACGAATTTGGATGAAACTTCTTAATTATAGCCTATTAGACATCCTTAAGCATCCGAATATCATATAGGCTATAGAAAAATCAAAGAACGCTAAATTTCACGCCATTATGTTGTTTCAAGAAATTTATATTTTGCATACAATTACAATTGCATACAAATACGAATTGTACCCATAAACAAATAACTAGATTTTTTTCTTCTGCTAAATACATAAATAGACAATTATCACATTAGATTTTCGGGTCTCGATAAATGCTGTAAACAAATAATCCAGAAACGTAAAAATAAAACCGACACGCCGATAAGCCGTATTTCTTAGAACTTGCACCTCGTTTCGGGCTTCGTAGGTTATCCAAAATTCGGGTCACGAATTCCGGCTATGAGCCGTGTCCGATGGATCGCTGCTCATCTCGGATCAATCGCGGGGCGGAGGTGTCCTTAATGGAGATTTTACACGTGATTTCCGGGGACTGCCAACATTTCAACCGATATACCTGATTATGGCGCCGGCTGAACTCGGTGGAAAGTTTGTGATTTTTTTTTCGTGCCCTTTAAATGATATTTCATTGCTCGGTTATGGGGAAGTAATAATGGTAATAATAAATAAATTTAAAGTAATTAATAAAATCTATACTACTATTATATAGTTATAAAGCTGAAGAGTTTGTTTGTTTGAACGCGCTGATCTCAGGAATTACTCGTCCGATTTAAAAAATTATTTCAGGGTTAGATAACTCATTTATTGAGGAAGGCTATAAGGCTATAACATTACGGTAAGGCCAATACAAGTGGAGCACCAATAAAGAATGTTTCAAAATAGGGGTTTAAATAGCTCCTTAACATTCTGTAATTCAAAAATATTTTCACTCTCTACGTAAATGAAGTGGGGGTAAAATTTTGCGTTATGCCAAATTAACTATTCAACGCGGACGGAGTCGCGGGTAAAAGCTAGTAATAAATAAAATAATAAATAAATTCACGTTTTGAATATAATATTTATAATAAAAGCCTTATCTTGGTTTACAAGATTCGCTTAATGAATTGTGGATTTTGTGAATTGAATTGAATTTCTTGATGAATTGTTTCAGATCCATTTGATATTAATCAATTACCATTACCGGATTGCAGATCAGGTGAAAACGGAAGAGATTGCCAAGCTGCAAAAATACGCAGAAAGGTGGTATTAGCATTTTATTTATTTATTTTTTATTGCTTAGATGTGTGGACGAGCTCACAGCCCACCTGGTATTAAGTGGTTACTGGAGCCCATAGACATCTACAACGTAAATGCGCCACACACCTTGAGATATAGTTCTAAGGTCTCAGTATAGTCACAACGGCTGCCCCACCCTTCAAACCGAAACGCATTACTGCTTCACGGCAGAAATAGGCGGGGCGGTGGTACCTACCCGTGCGGACTCACAAGAGGTCCTACCACCAGTAATTACGCAAATTATAATTTTNNNTTTTTTTTTTGTCAGGAGGAAATCGCTGGACTCCCACCCTCCACTGGGGATGGAGGGTGGGGCATGTCGGAGTCGAACCGACTAAAACCTCCTGTCGCTCAACAACCAACGTCCAACCCTCGCATGAGACAGAACTCATGAAAAGGCAAGGGGAGGAGAGTGAAGCGTTTAGTGCGGAGCACATCTCTCCCATCACCCTCCCCCTCGGGACGCCGGGCCAGCGATCGTCGGCGCCACGACCACCAGCCCTCTCGGTCGGCAGGCTGTCCGAAGCCCGCCTAGATAATGAATACCTAGGTTGTTATTCTGTAAATGTATATAGTTGTTATGTCCTAGCATCCCCTACTGATATATTACACTTAATTAGGGTAGCGCTCATTAAAGACGTGACGTCAAACGAAGCTCGCTACCCCCATTACGTATACGGAGAGAACACAAAAATTATCAAGCTACATTACCCATCCATATTGTACGCCGCTATATATCCCATCTCTATGCTGCAGTCAAAGTGTGAAAGCAAAAACGCAATATCACGTGGCATAAACGTTTTGTGTAAGCTTGGCGCAGATTTCTGCTTTATTTTTTCTGGGGCAGGTGATGGATTGCCCGGTGTTTTCTTGTGTAATTTCCGGACGCTAATTGCTCCGGGCATCCGTCACGGGAAAATGAAAAAAAAAGAAGAGAAATTTTGTAGCGTAGTAGATACAGATTTAATAACTGTCAGTTTGTGTGTAAAATGTGTTTTGGTGTGATTTTTACGTGGAACAGAAATTTGTTTTAAGAATAATATTGTTTTCTTATGATTTTGGCCTAGTTACAATAGAACGTTAATAGGTTTTACTGAAAAATCAATAACCTAAAAATATATATGTGTATAATTTGTGCATTTAATATAAAATTGAAACCTTGACCTCAAGTCTCAAATGTGGCCAGAATTTACATCGTGATGTCTATTCGTTCCGGTATCCAGATAAGACCAGGTAGACCGCGAGCTCGTGTATCCGACTATCCAATAAAATAAATGTGCGCATATTAGCCAACATGTGGTTTCTTCTCAACAAAGAATTTGTTTACATATATATTATAATAATAATATGTAGTATTTATTCTATGCCAAAAATTGGTTTGATCGTAAATAGAACTCTTAAAAATAACACATCTATAAGACGAAAATATATCTAATACAATAAGAGACTGGCCTTATATTAAATGAAAACACAGAAGTCCGTCTTACAAAAACACTTCGAATCGTTCGTTTATTTTCTCGAAACTTCTCCGATATTTTATTGACATATGAGTATTATTTCAATTGGTTATATAAATACACGCTAAATTAAATTGCTAAAATTCGTTTTTATTTTAAATTTAATATGAAATATGTACATACGAACAAATGTTCACGAACTTTTACGACAAAGAAATAGTTAAACGGTAAAAAAAATAACGTGCAAACACCGATAGGACGCCTAGTAAACTCGCCCGGATAGATACCACCACCGCGCCGATTACTGTCGCAAAGCAGCAATGAGTTCTGATTTGATGGGTACAGACAGCCGTAATACTATATAATTGAGATTTCATAACTCAAGGTGGGTGGCGGGATTTCCTAGATGTCTATGAGCAACGGTGAGCGCTTAACAGCAAGTTAGTTATTGTAAGTTCGACCAGCTACGAAAAAAAATTATTGTAACTTGATGCTTATATTACTCGTGCTATCCTGCTTGTTCCTCCCACTAAGAAGTTATCATCATCTCAGCCTGTCCATTATCCACTCCTGAACATAGGCCTCTCCAGTCGATGTCCAGTGCGGCCGGTCCGTAGTCACTTTTTTTTTATTGCTTTGATTTGTGGACGAGCTCACAGGTAGGTAGGACCTCTTGTGAGTCCGCACGGGTAGGTACCACCGCCCCGCCTATTTCTACCGTTGTGACTATCTGCCGCCGTTCAGCCGTTGTAATTATACTGAGACCTTAGAACTTATATCTCGAGGTGGGTGGCGCGTTTACGTTGTAGATGTCTATGGGCTCCAGTAACCACTTAACACCAGGTGGGCTGTGAGCTCGTCCAACCATCTAAGCAATACAAAAAAAAAATCATTCCCTTACTGCTTTGACCACCTTTTTCGTACGAACACTACCTGGACGGCCAGATCTTTTTCTGTCACAAACAGAGGAGGTCTCATTGCACCTATTAATAGCCCGGTACACAAACATTTTACTAATTAATACCAAGCGTATGGAGAGTTTTAAAAATTGCATTTGGCTCCGTACCTACTTTGTGTAATGCAATCACAGCGATTCGGTTCTCTTTATCACTCCACTCCATTTTAATATCGCAAAATATTGTACAATTTATTGGCGCCAAAGTGAGAAAACTCAATGAGCAATCGTATAAAAATGACAGATTCCATATTCAAATGTAATATTTTTCGTGTATCTCAGGAATGTGGACAAGATAGGACTATTATAACAAATTACATTATTATTTTAGCAACGTTTCGGTCTTTTATTAGACCTTCATCAGGCATCTGAAAATTACACATAATTGATAACCTACAATACAAAAAACAACAATTGTCCAAACTACCATATTTACCATAATATGAATTTAAATAATCTNAGCTATACAGGCTGGACGACACCCACCCGTATTTAACTAATGTTAGGAAGAAGCGTCAATCCACTTACCTGTTCCCGGGTCCTGTGTACTGTTGTCCGGAACGTCTCCGCGCCGTAACAACTACACTAGATAGCACACTCTCACGATTTGGGTTCAACAAATTGTACAGCACAACCAATTTGGATCCTCTGCGCACTGGTGTCCCGGGCTTTATTTCACCGTCTATTATTTGTTTTATATACTGTACATGTGATGTCAAATAAAGAGTTATTATTATTATTATTATTACTCGTGGTATGCTGCATGATCCTGCCAGGAAGAAGTTATCATCATCATCAGCCTGTCCGTTGTCCACTCCTAAGCATAGGCCTCTCCAGTTGATGTCCAGTGCGGCTGGTCCGGTCCGTTACCACCTACATCCAACGTGACCCAGTAATTTTCACTTGGTTGTCGGTTCAACTGATATGTGGTCGTCCCACACTGCGCTTGCCAGTACGTGCTCTCCACTTGAGGATCATTCTGCCCCATCGCCAGTCAGATCTTCGCGCTATGTGGCCTGCCTATTGCCACTTCAGCTTGCTAATCCTACGAGCCATGTCAGTAACTTTGGTTCTTCTACGGACCTCCTCATTTATGAAGAAGTTATACATACAAAATAACTGAAGTATCGAGCTCATATATCAACGAGTGCAGTCTCGTTGACTTTGATATCTATGGGATACAAGGACCATGACTTCGTTCATCCATCCAATCGTTGATCTTAAAAAGTTTTCTATAAAACGAATATACGCTTTGTTTCTAAAATCCTGAACAATGACTTTTCATTTACCGGTAAAACAATAATTACCATTGGAAATACAAAGAAAACACCGCTTTTATTATGTTCAATCCGACCATTACGTTTAATCTCGGTCTTGTGGAAAGTAAAAGAACGCTTAGCGGGAAAATTTACGTATAAAAGAAAAGAAAAGCATTAAGTATTTAAATTGGCCGAAAACTTCGAATCGAGTTTTGTCGAAGTAACCGAATAATCATGTTTCTGAATAATTCATGATACTAATACATTATATTTGTTTAATATAACGTGAATCAAAATTACAATTTATATATTTTAGATTTAGACTCAAACGTATAATGTAAATTGTTATATATGGAAATAAAGAAAATAAGTTATAAAACTAAACGATATATAACTGTCTTATTTATTTATTATACTTCATGTAAAATTTACATTGGCGGACTTAATGCCTAAGGCACTCTCTACCAGTCAACCAAAGGTAGTGCAGAGTAAATAGTGGTAGGTGCAATGAAATTTATATTAAGTTACGATTACATACACAAATAAGTATATTTTACATATATACATATATACATATATACACACATACATACATACATATAATAGTTTATACAATATTAAAAGGAATATATTAATAAATTCTTTTGATGTATAAGAAGAGAACTCCCAAGTTCTACTTGTTATTTGGAGTTTACCAGAATCCACAGAGTTTTGTAAGGAATTATCAGGGGAATGTCATAGCTTTGCTTATCTTTGGCACGAATGGTGAAATACTGTAATAATGAATTCCGTCTACGTAATTCTTGTAAATATATTTTTTCATATCTACTAAAAGAATACATTCAAACGCCGCCTCTCCTGAGTTTTACGCAGATAAATGATGCTGTAAAATCAATAAGCGATCGAGAAAGAACCGCTTGAAATTCACCACCGATCTGCATCACAAAGAAAACATCGTAAGAGGAAAGAAAATAATGAAGTTTTAAGCGCGACCGGTGGCGTTTGGTTCAGTGAAAGTGCACGCCTTTCGGAGCATACTTTTTCATTTGAATTTATAATTCGAAGGTTCTTTGGTGATTTATAGTGAAGAGTATGATTGGTAATTGTTATAGATAGTTGTGGCGGGTAGCCATCATACAACGCAAGATAATTGACAGATGCCTGAATCTCGCTTACGACATTTTCAAGATAAAGCGCATATATACAAGTTCCGAACAACAACATTCGGACCGTCGGTCTACCGAGCAATATCACCCGCTCGGTGGAAGATCTTTCCTTTCGTCGTATATTCCCAAACTGGTGACCTGCGACGAGATGTGAACATGCAACCTTCTGATTCATCTTCAGCGCATCAAGAACTTCGGCTACCACAATCCCCGCATTCTCGCAGATAAAAGCACGTCATTGACAGTCGTCCCACAGCAAGCCAGCATCGCAGCCTCAACAGGACCATCGCAGCCAACTCACCGCGCTTCCTGGTCCTACGGCACGCAACTGCACTACCTCATCACGCCGCTACAGTTCATCGCAGCCCACGACCGGATCATCAACGCTTGGGGTCACACATCTCCGGCGTGGCAGCTCTGCATCACATGGACTACGCACGACACGCACGCAACATTCAAGCTCAGTCTCGACTCACCGCAGACTTCGAGCAGCACTGGCCCTTACAAGCTAATCTCAGCACGGACAACGCTAACTAAAAATGACACGACCTCCAGTCTCGGAGGGGAGTGATGTGGCGGGTAGCCATCATACAACGCAAGATAATTGACAGATGCCTGAATCTCGCTTACGACATTTTCAAGATAAAGCGCATATAATATACAAGTCCCGAAAACAACAACATTCGGACTGTCGGTCTACCGAGCAATATCACCCGCTCGGTGGAAGAACTTTCCTTTCGTCGTATATTCCCAAAATAGTCAATTCGAAGCCCTAATCCACTGGTATTAAGCATATATCACATCAAAATGTGTTAAACATCACCTATGCACCTTTAGATTAATCACTTATCGAAATCTTCAATGCATTGAAATGTTCACTGAATTGGTGTGCTGTGTTCGAGCTCGGTATTAAGCAGGTATAAATGATTGCTGTGTTAAAAAAGGGTAGTCAGTTGTGTCAAACCAGTAGGAAATTGCGACAATTTACAATGAAATGTTAGAAACAAAATTCATTAGAAATGACATTGAGATGAAATGACTGACTAAACCAAACCAAAAAAAATTATGGAAAATTCAATTCTAATTGGAATATCAAAAACGCTTCTGGGCTATTAAGTACTCGAGTCATCGGTAAATGTCTTATTATAAAATGAAATTTTTGTTAAAAATTTGCCAAATCTAAAAGTGAATTTTAATTTCGATATAATTAGATGAGAGAGAAACTTCGAAGCGGTTTGATGTAAACAGCCGTTTCAACGGTCCGTTTTAAAATATGAATATAAATTGGCAAAGTTTAGAGTTGCTCAAATTCAGAGGGAACTTTAAAATTATTAACACGACAACATTACGGTTTATGATTCATGAATCATTTTACCAGAAAACTGGATGGATGCAATAATGAAGTCGTCGTAGCCTAAAGGATAAGAAGTCCGGTGCAAGGATATTCGAATCCCATAAGCGGGTACCAATTTTCCTAACGAAATACATACTTAACAAAAGTTCACGATTGACATCCACGGTGAAGGAATAACATCGTGTAATAAAAAGCAAACCCGCAAAATTGCGTAATTACTGGTGATAGGACCTCATGTGAGCCCACGGGTAGGTACCACCACTCTGCCTATTTCTGCCGTGAAGCAGCAATGCGTTTCGGTTTGATGGGTGGGGCAGCCGTTGTAATTATACTTGAGACCTTAGAATTCATATCTTAAGGTGGGTGGCGCATTTACGTTGCAGATATCTATGGGGTCCAGTGACCAATTAACACCAGGTGGGCTGTGAGCTGGTCCACCGATATAAGCAATAGAATAAATAAATAAATAACTTTAGGACTCTAAAACTGCTTACTTTTTGTTTTTTTTTTAATATTTCTGCACGAAAGAGTTTTGTTTTATTTGCAATCGTTGGAAAGTTTGAAGGAGTATGGATGAATACCGTATCTTCGAGTGCTTGAAAATTTTACCTCATATGTCTCAAGTGGTGACGCTGCTGTCCTCCAAGTTTCAATAGTCAATTTTAAAAGAAAAATAAGGTTATTTTCGATTTTCGTTATTACTTTTAAGCCTTTTTGGCGCAACTAACAATAGAAGTGGCTATGTATTTGGTTTCTTATGTAAGGGCATACGAACTTGTCGTTTTGTACGGTAGGAATATAAAGTCAATTTTATTTTTGCAAAAAATATTTAATTAATCGAAGTATGCACCGTTGTTATCTAAGCACTTTTGCCATCTCATAGGTAACTTGAAAAAAAAAACCATGGGAGCGAAAATCAATAAACTCTTTGAAGACGGTTTGGAAAAGGTTGATACCAAAAATGCCAAAAACGTACCGTGCTCTCTTTTGCTACACCAGCGCCGTGCACATCGTTAATTCTTCGAGATTTTTCTGCAGCACTAGTGCCACGCTAGAATTCGTACTCGTAAATATACCGATATTTCATGTTCTCCATTGTGCGGTAATAAGCGACTTAAAAAAAATTTTAGGAAAAAATAATTAATGACTGTTTTGAAAACTCAGATGTATCAGCTAAATGAATTTATAAATATTAATTTGGAATTCTTAACCAAAGAGGAGATATTTCAGATCAAAGTGGTCAGTACGACAAAACGCTAATTTCATATGTAAGGACCTAATATTAATATTAGTAAACAGCTAACGTGTTGTCAATATTGACCACAAAATGCTTCTGGATTTGATAATGATAGGGGTTGTCCCACACACTTCTACTATTTCATTAACTTTTTTTTTTTTTTTATTGCCCTTGTAGGCAAACGAGCACACGGCCCACCTGATGGTGAGTGGTTACCGTCGCCCATGGACTTCAGCAATGCCAGGGGCAGAGCCAAGCCGCTGCCTACCGCTTAATACTCTCCACAAGCCTCGTTTGAAGAAGGACATGTCATAGCGCTCGGGAAACACCGTGGAGGGGAGCTCATTCCATAGCCGGATGGTACGTGGCAAAAAAGACCTCTGGAAACGCACTGTGGATGACCGCAGTGGCTCCAGGTAGTATGGATGAACTCTACTCCGGTGGCGGGCGGTGCGATGGTAAAAACGAGATGCCGGTATCATCTCGAACAATTCCTCAGAGCACTCCCCATGGAACATACGGTACAAAATACAGAGGGAACCGAAGTCCCTCCGCAGACCCAGAGGTTCCAAACGATCCGTGAGACCGGGATGAATTATATCAGTTGACTATTTATTGTTATATCTATAAAGACTAAGGTATTATTTGAGGAGTACATTTCCAGATAGCTTTGTAACATTCAAAAACGAACATAGTATCTTCAGGGGCCTCTGAAAATGTTCCTTCATTTATAGCCCATAGACATCTATAACCTAAATGCCGCCATCTACCTTAAGATATAAGTTCTAAGGTTTCAGTAAAGTTACAGCGGCTGCCCCACCCTTCAAACCGAAACGCATTTCTGCTTCACGGCAGAAATAGGCGGGGTGGTGGTACCTACCCGCGCGGACTCACAAGAGGTTCTACCACCAGTAAGAAATACATATATCATATGATAAATGATGAATTCTACCAATTTGATTTTGTGAACATTAGCGTATACGTGTTCAGGGTTCACACTCGCCACTCGCCATTTTCATACTCGCCAAATACTGATGCGAAGCCGGGCGAGGAGAGCGGAAACTAGCCAGCATAAGTCGGTACGGGTCAATCCAACGGGCCGTCCTTTTGTACGTTACTGCAAGAAGGCACGTTTACTCACTGATTCTCGATACTCTTCCTAAACGTAGTCCAATCTAAAAATATATCTTATTTAGGTAATTTAAAAAAAAACATGCGTGAATAGCAAACCAAATTAATAATTATTTTCATCTTTTGTCTGCATTAGTTGAAACTAGTCAGATTATTGGGGCGAGGTTGCAAAACTATTGGATTGTCATTATTCATTGATGCGCGTATAAATTTTCAAGTTAACAGTAAGTCTGAAGACGAACTTGGAAGGAGAAAATCCTTGAAAATAGGTGTTAATGAACTCATCGAATTGGAACTCATTAGACGGATCTTAACGAGTACCATTCACAAAGGGTTTTATTTTGTTTCTGATGACGTATCAAGCTTTTTCAATTAAAATTTTTTGAAGGCGTCGTGGCCTAAAGGATAAGACGTCCGTCCGGTGCATTCGTCTTGAGCGATGCACCGGTGTTCGAATCTCAGGCGGGTATAAATTTTTCTAATGAAATACGTAATTAACAAATCTTTACGATTGACTTCCACGGTGAAGGAATAGCAACGTGTAATAAAAAACAAACCCGCAAAATTATAATTTGCCACCCTGCCTATATCTGCCGTGAAGCAGTAATGCGTTTCGGTTCGAAGGGTGGGGCACCCGTTGTAACTATACTTGAGATCTTAGAACTTATATCTCAAGGTAGGTGGCGAATTTACGTTGCAGATGTCTATGGGCTCCAGTAACCACTTAACACTTGGTGGGCGGTGAGCTCGTCCACCCATTTAAGCAATAACATTTTTTTATTGAATACAGTTTCGGTCAAATACGAAAATATTCATTTCAATATGTACCCGATTTTCAATACCATTATTGTTTCCACTCCGTTTACACTACTATATTATCTTTCACCGGAGAGTCTCCAATAAACCGTATATTCAGATCACGTACTTTTGTGTACACGACCAAACGAAGAGTCGACGGAGACAGGAATTTATTTGAGTCTCCAATCAGTCCTCAGACATTTGAAGACAAAGCGTTTTTCAGAATTCAGTCCGACCTGTTCCTGTAAGCTCGGATATGTCTCTTTTCCTTGTTTGATTTACTGCTCACAGAATCATTTGTTAAAATTGATATTAATGCGTTGCCATTTTTAAGTGACCTTAGGACGTAATCAACAAATACTAATCATTTAAAGAAGGGATTATAAATGTCACAACAGAATGGGCGTTTTATTTGTTTTCCGTGGTCGAAAGCCCAATAAAACTTTTTTCTAAACATTTTAATAATATTCTAAGCAATATTTAGAATAGTTCACGAATATTCTGAGCACATATTATCCTCACCTCACCATTTTTATCACGGCCTTGAAGGGTGAAATAAATTTCAGTCAAATTGAAGCTTCGTGCTTCCAGATAAATAGCGACGCTCACTTTGTGATGTATATGCTAACATCACAAAATAGATCGAGGTGTAAGTTCTAATCCGCATTAGGAAAACTAATTAGTCCATTTTGGCTTAAGGGATAAACTAAATCCGAAAAAAAATTCATTATGTAGGTACAATTTTTTTAGAAGATAATAAACTATATTCATCATTTATTACACAATGTACATTTTTTTAAACATACTCTTAACTTAGCTTATAGCTATAGGTAGCTTAACAATACCTGCAATGGTCGATTTGAAAAAAAAATTCACACATAACATAAACATAAAAAAGAGTATTCAGGCAGTTTGCATTCAAAACTATTACTCTGTAAACACTGGGGATGTGAGGTGAGATACGTATTTACATAAAAAAATTAATGCATCCCTTCACTGTTAGAAATCTGATATTATGATGAATGACGAAGTTAAATGATGAACAGATTATAAGAAAACTCACCTCGAACATTTTAAAAATGAATGGCTACTTAACGTGATGAACTTTAACCAACAACTTCGTAACTAAGAATTTATTAAGAAATACGATGCTACATTGATAAAGTTACATTATTACTTTTTGAGTAAATAGTATACGTCATGCAAGCTATGACGCAAAACATAACACATAAATACTACACGTTGGTTCTTTTTTTAATGAGAGTAGACATAAAACCTGTGATAGGTTTTATGTCTACTCTCATTAAAAAATGGCCAGTTATAAAAAAAAAAACAAAAAAGAAGACTATCGCCGACCGTACCGCACGCATTGTACACGCTCACGCCGCTTGTTTTTACATCTCAATATTTTTATGGACTTTTACTACTGTTCTATTAAATTACGAACTCTTACGGATGATCATACTCGTCGTTACGCGAGTGGCATACCCGCTTAGTGAACAAACAATTTAGAAGAGTGCCATTAAGTCGTCAGGCCGGCAGTCTCGTTCCTTGAATTCTGCATGTAAGAACTCAGCGACGGGTTGGCAGGTACGTCTACCTTTCATTGCCTCGGCCTGCCCCTTTTTTTTGTTCACCTTTTGGTGATATTCGCCCCCGCAGAAACTTCCAAAAATTTAGAACCAGCGCACCGCCGTGGTGAAAAATTGTAAAGATTTAGTTTTTCCCACTAACTATTGAGCTAATTTAGTCCCGCATCTAATCTTTTTGTTACAGTTTTCGTAGCTTCGGACAACTAAAATGTTGTTCTGCGACGTTTGAATAAATGAATAACTGTCATAATCATTCTATAGTATTGGAATAGGTATTTCTGAAAATAATTTTAAGTTTGACAGTACGAGAATCAACTAAAAGACTTAACGACTCAACTCAGAGGACTCAAATAAGTTTATGTTTTAGTTTTAACTGGAGTTTTACTAGCAGGTATGTAGTTTCGCTACCGGGTATTGCGATTTGATAACGATATCAGATCTATATCAATATATCTTTCGCTTTTATTGCCAAGGGTGGAACAATAGTCATCTATCAAACATTTCTATTATAACTGGGTCAATTTAAGGAAACCGTTTTTTTTTGTAACGTTCATACATCATCTTCTCTGACGGCCAATTTTTTTACTTAATTCAATTTTTTTTCCTGATATTTTTTGACTCGGGTGTGTTTTGTGTTGAAAATCTTTCTTATTTATTTGAGATTTATTTTATTTATTTTAGATTAAGTAACTATATCATTTTGATTTACTGCAAGAAAACCAATGATTGAGCTTGCCTTTTATATTACAATATATATTTTTATACAATAAACCAATAGTCGACAGTATTCATTATTACCAAGAAAAATAGCACTGATATTTAAAAAAATCGTAATCAATTTTTGGCAGTTTTTTCCTCAGGTAAATCCGCCATTTTTCGATGGTGCACTACGAAACAAAAATAAATTACAATAAAACGTAACGTGCTTATGCTTAACTTAGAAATTCTTTTTTCCGATTACTTCAAACACATAGAGAGTCAAACAGATAATCACATTACAATTGTTATATTTCGAACTGTTAACTATGGTATAAAAATATTCTATGTACAAAATAAAAATACTCCCTATTTATCGTACCGTTAGGTCCTCTTGATCAAAAACGTTTTCACATACGTAATAGGATTACTGGTTTTATTACATGCAGCAGAAATATCGTTAGGAAAGCAATTTTGGCGTCAGATATTGGCTATTAGCGTTGGTCGTAACGCCTCCTCGATATTCATATAGGTATAAAATGATATACTTAAGCATATTCGCGGCTTAGTTTCCGGTTAATGATGCCATTGTGTGGATTGTATGGATGGTTATTAAAGTGACGATACTCAGGAAAACGGCTCGCGTTATTTAACACGGGATTTTAAATTAAAATTTGTAATTTTTGATACAGAGCAGTGGTAGCATCATGCTAATCGCTGCCAGAATAAAATTGATTCAGATAATGATGTCCTATGCCTATATAGGTCAATTGCATTACAAAACAAGATTCATTTTTCAAAGACACCTATATCTGTGAGTGGATTTTATTTATTTATTTTTTATTGCTTAGATGTGTGGACGAGCTCACAGCCCACCTGGTTGTTAAGTGGTTACTGGAGCCCATTGACATCTACAACGTAAATGCGCCATCGACCTTAAGATATAAGTTCTAAGGTCTCAGTATATATATATAACTATGTGGCGGGTAGCCATCATACAACGCAAGAGAATTGACGGATGCCTGAATCTCGCTTACGACATTTTCAAGATAATATGCGCTTTATACAAGTTCCGAATAACAACATTTGGACCGTCGGTCTACCGAGCAATATCACCCGCTCGGTGGAAGATCTTCCCTTTGTCGTATATTCCTACAACTATATAGTTATAACGGCTGCCTCACCCTTCAAACCGAAACGCATTACTGTTTCGCGGCAGATATAGGCAAGGTGGTGGTACCTAACCGTGCAGACTCACAAGAGGTCCTACCACCAGTAATTAAGCAAATTATAATTTTCCGGGTTTGATTTTTATTACACGTTGCTTAGGCCACGACGACTTCGAAATTTTATCCTCATTTCCCTTAAAAATAGCACAGCGTTTCTCGTTGTATCTACGTAAATATAAATACGTACGGTTTCCGAAAATAAACTTTGTATAACTAATTAGTGAAAATTTATTAGCTATTCTAAGGCATTTGAAAACAAATTTTTTTGTAAGTATAATTTAGAATGCAGATATAGAGCGTATTAAAGGATTGTTTCCGAAGCCGAAAAAAATATAATTTACTAAATCGTGTATTATTTTTATTAATGAATTGATTCATTAATTTCTTTCATTTACTTCTGATTTTGCATCCATATTACATTCATTAACAATAACATTTCATATGGAATACCAAAATTAAATAAAAACAGTAACTGCAGTTTCGGAATAAAATAAGAATAATATTAGAAACTGTTCTTTTTATTAGTTAATTTTAATTTTTAGTTAGTTAATTTTAATTTTACATTGTCTTCCATTACGTACTCTGCCAAAAATATTAGTAAAATTTCATTGTCGAATGTGTTTTAGTGCAATCATGTCAGAAACGTATTCTTAAAGAGTAACAATTACTTAAAATTCTAAACACTTGATAATTACATTTTTGTTTATATAATAGAATACAAGCAACAGACGAACAGAATTTGCCAACTGAGTGAATCGAAATTCAAAGAATTCAAGCATCAAAATAACTATTAAGGTTTTTCTCTTTTCAGATTTTAATTGTGAAATCCTTATTCCCCAAAATTTGTTAAGTTTTATTTTTTTTATATTTAGTACCGCTTCGTTTAGGTCAGGTCGCAATCTCATTAAACTCTTAATTAAGTATAGTGGACGTGACCTGGCTATCGAAATTCGAGCCGCAAACTAAAGCCACGGAGATTTTGTTAAAGAGGTAAAGGTAGGTGCCGTGTTTTTGTAACCGAAAATTAATATTCATTGATTTTGTTTTACAGAGATTAAATTTTATGATTGAAATCTTTAATTCATGTTTTTTATTAAATGCTGTTTTAAGCAGAAGATCTTGCTGTCCAGCTGATGGTGAATGTTCACCGTCGCTCAAGAAAATCGACAATGTCAGGGCCACAGTCAACTCATTTCTAACCGACCAAATTTGTGGAGAGTACTTAACGGTAGGCAGCGGCTTGACTCTGCCCTTGGCATTGCTGAGGTCCATGGGCGACGGTAACCACTCACCATCAGGCAGGCCGTATGCTCGTCTGCCTACAAGGGCAGTAAAAAGTACATCTTGACCATATTGTGCTTGTCTTTCATGTTTGAGGGATTGCTGGTCGCCCGGAGACCTTTTCAGTTTCACCAGGACAGGTGGGCGAGCAAGGGCTTAACCAGGAGAAGTGGGATTTGCTAACAACTACCCACATTGTGGTCTCACAGGGTGTATCTTAATACGCCGAAGCATTTAATGATACCCAAAGTCTCGCCGCATTCAGATTTCACTCGTCTGTCATTCAACAAAACAGGTTTTCAGGTGAAATTCTGACGCTCTTTGAAAGAGAGAAAGTAATTTAATTAACGGATGAAAGGTTCAACCAATTAGTGGCATGTGTCGAAATCTGTCGCAGCCGAGGACGGGTATTTTAATTTCCTCAGTGGCTCTTGTGATGTTTCATAGTAAAGTTTTGGTCCCAGTTCAGTAATTACTTGGAGCAAGCCCCATAGCGCTGTCCACGTAATTGCTACGTGAATTTTCCGAACAATACCTCGGCTCAATCAGTTATGGTAATGAACTAAGCTGATACTGAAATATATTTCCATGGTTGACTATTATTACGTTATATGTTTGAATTTAAAAAGTTTGTAAGTTAAGTTTGAATATAGCTATATTTCGCATTTTATTGTTAAAATTATTACTATATTCTCAGATTGTTTTCATACGAGTGTAATAAATTTTCTGATACATTATGTGTTTATTGTTTGCGCGTTTTCGATTTTGTAAAAGAATATTTAGACCAATTTCAAAAAGCATTCTAGAATTTAAGAATATTTATTACGAGAATAAAAATAAACCTCTCATTTCAAGCTAAATGACATCGTTTGATCCTTCAATCGAACTGAATCAATATTGTATTTGTAATATACAAAGCTTGCTAGTGTTTATGGTATCGCTCCTACATTCAATAGAGATACAATAGATGCGTCACTTGTCGAATTGAAACTTGAAACTGTACAGTCGGTAATTCATACTATATAAAGTGACTATGGGTATCTGATGCCCAGAATAGTACCAACCCACCTTCTTCCCGTAAGTGTGGTAGACTAAAGGATAATTACACTGTGAAATAAAGGCAAAAGAAAAGCAAAGTCCTATCAATGCACAACTGGTGGCACGCAAGTGTTTTATTATAAAAAGTGCATTTCACACATTTAGCAGTAACTATATTGAAGTGACTGTGTATCATCAGTGACTCATTAGATAGCTCTAAACAAAGAAATACAAAACGTGCGAAATTAAAATTCACTTATCTGCAAAGTTCGTCTCCCAACAGCGCTTTACAATTATTTGCCTCCACAAACATCGATCGTAGCAATTCAGAAGCGGGAAATGTTCGAAAAACCACTAAAATATAACACGTCGTAGGCTGTACAAACCTACGCGTCCCCAAGGGTGCCTTTCCACATAACAGCACTAAAGTTATCACACGATTCGTTGGGCCCGCGCTAATGAAATTAACCCAACATTTACCCCGGGAACGAAACGCTGGTAATGAGATGTTTCTACTGTTAACATATCACATGAAGTCGGGTACGAATGACGGGTGACCTTACCTATTACACCGAATGNTCGTAGGCTATACAAACCTACGCGTCCCCAAGGGTGCCTTTCCACATAACAGCACTAAAGTTATCACACGATTCGTTGGGCCCGCGCTAATGAAATTAACCCAACATTTACCCCGGGAACGAAACGCTGGTAATGAGATGTTTCTACTGTTAACATATCACATGAAGTCGGGTACGAATGACGGGTGACCTTACCTATTACACCGAATGACCGTATTAGCTCAGTGACCGCTTAATTGAGCTTTATTAGTACTACTAAATAGGAGAGAACAGTACTTTTTTGTAAAACATAGTGTTACGCGCTAGGGTTCGGGATAAATAAAATTCTACCGAATTACAACTAAACTGTATTCGACACATAGAACACTTAAAACACTCAACAAACATTTTAAAACTCTCAATTCGCTTGTTCCGGTTCGCTTCAGGTGATCCGTTCACTGTTTTTCTTCGAGTAGTTCCGATTACAGACTGACTGCATGCCATCTCTACAACCCTTTTATAGCCGATACCCAATCTCTAGAATTATCGAGAATATTCCACAAATCTCTAATAGTAGTTTCCGCTACCTGACAATAGATGACGTTGTACTTCTCGAGCGTTCTAGGTGCTACTAGGTCCTTCGATGTTTGTTCGACTATTCGGAGATAGGTGGCGTTACTCTTACCGGCGTAACAATAGTAAAGACCTTGAGAACGTATGACGCACTTATCTCAAAAACACTCCTGTATAAACTAAGTGATTTAAAACTATATTTAATGTAGGCATTAATAGACAAAGGACAGTATATGATAAATATACCATTGTCATTCCAGAGAGAAGTAGGTAGGTTTCTATTTTTTTGGTGTTTTATTATTACTAGTGGTCCCCCGGTAGTTGAAATTCGACTATAATTAATTGAAATTATAATTTTGTACACTATTATGATTCTATTGCCAAAGACTATTAAACTTCTATAATCCAGATTTCGCCAAAAAAACACTTTAGACAAATATTAATAAAGACAAACAATATTTAATCTATTCTCAATTTGACCACAGACTATAAGCAATAAGAAAAGTTTGATAATTGTGGGAAATTTCATACTCCTCCGTCCGCGCACTTTTTGTAAAAAGGGGTACAAAGTTTTTGCTTCACGTTTTAATATATAGATTTCACTAATGGGTTCACGGTTCACCGAGTATTGAGTCCATATACACGACGATGCCAATATCGCTATACACCTTGAGACATGAGGTCCTAGTCTCAAATAGTATATTGTAACATTTGTATGTTGTACAATAATCGAAGAATAGTAGGATTCTAATAACAACCTGTTAAATTTCGATCAAACCCCGAGTAAATCTCGTGTAATAATCAAAATTATTTCCTATTGATCATTTGGAACATCAAATTTAAATTCCGATTGCTTTACTTTAAAAAATATTTATGGTACTGGAAGCTTCAAACTTTTCACGGTTTTCAAATAAACATTAAAAATGATATGGACTATTCAATTCAAATATATAACTTGATGGATCAGTTCATTATAGCAAAAACGAATATGTAAACAAAATCAATTTCATTTCACTCGGATTCAAGCCGATACTCGGAATACAAATCAAAGAGAATTAATGAAACTCTCATTGTTATTGAAATAATAAACACCAGAAGATATTAAAATAGCCCCTGGCTCTCGTGTAGAAATGTAACGAGGATTTTTCAGATTAATTAAGCTTAACAATGTTTAGACGCGAATGTAATTTGTGTTGTTCCCGGGAGGATAAACATTTATGTATCTTTTTCTTTCCTTGTTTCTTTAGTTATTCACTATTGTTTTTTCTTTATAGAGACGGTTAAATAGTATTAAGGAATAGATTAAGGAAAATGTGGTTGTCGTGAGTACTTTCATCATCATCCGGGTGTCTTCTTATCTTTGAGGCCGCGAAGAGCTTTATGATCCCATGGTCTCATTAGTATTACAGTAACAGCTATCTCAAAATGAGTACTAGTCGTTTTATTCCTTTACATATCTTTTAATTTACTTACAGTATTTCAAATTTTTATTTGACTTATATTTTGGGCTCTGAATTTTCCTGATCTAGAAGTTTCTGAGTTTGTGTGTTAGTTAGATAAACAGTAATTTTATTATGTTTGCGACTATACTCTAAGGTGGCGCACATTGGTTGATCGTGCTGAACCTTTTTTTCATTGCTAATATAGGTGGACGAGCTCACAGCCCACCTGGTGTTAAGTGCTTACTAGAGCCCATAGACATCTAAAACGTAAATGCCGCCACCTACCTTGAGATATGAGTTCCAAGGTCTCAGTATAGTTACAACCCTTCAAACCTTCAAACCCTTCACGCGAGGTCCTACCACCAGTCATTAATTGACTAATCAATGTTACTTTTACTTTATTAGCCTCATCTACATGTAAATAAGTTTTTTCTATAATATCTGTACTACGTGTATGGCAAAATTTAACAGGATACGTGTTCCCACCTACATAATCCTATTTTTTCATCTTCAACAGGGGCTCCCAAATAATGAGTTCCGTAATTCTTTAGGCAAATCTTCTTTCCGATCAAAACAGGGAAACGGTAATCCATTAGATGTTTTTCAATTTCACGCAATGCATTATTTATAAAGATGAATTTGAACAAAGAAAAGAATGAAGGGGACATTTTTTATTATTATTTATTCTCGTTGTTGTAAAATAAATTGTGTATGTATCGGTTTTGTAAAAAACAATAAAATCTGAACTGTTTTCGTAACGTTTTTTTTTTATTTGTGTGGAAGCGTTAAAGCCTAAGAACAAAAGTCATACAATATATGAACGAAGTACGCATTTATAAAATATTAATGGCGACCAGAATGCTCATTGTTTTCAAGCTAAAAAAACTATATATTCTTAAATACCTTTCAAAAGTAGGTCCTCATTTAAAAAATATATAGTTACTGACATTAGAGCGTTCTCTAAAGTATTATAGCACGGATAGGTATCATGTAGGATACTACACAGTTGTAACTTCGACCTCATATTTCAGGGTCCTAAGTGATGCCTATGTTCTTTGGAAACCAAATAACACCGACTGGCCAATGGTATAAGTTCAAAATTTAATAAAACTAATTAAAAGGTAATGTTCAATAGCCTCCTGTCTAAATTACGTAGTTTTTTTATGAACACGTGGTCGTAATCTTAGCTTGTAAATTAGCGAAGAAGAAAGGTCAGGATAATAGGACTAACCCGCGCAAATTTACAACACGTTGTATGTATAATATCAACAGATTCCGGTCATAATCAATAAACACAAAATCATGTTAGTAAAAGCTGAAGAAAATGAATAGTATTTAGTTTGACATATGCGCCGTCCATTGTTAACGATATGAGACGTTCATCAAAATACTGATTAAAAATAGAGTATTACGAGAAAAGAAATATTATGCATATGTCACAACGCGTAACCTACTTAGGAAGATATTACGAGGACCTAACTTCAATGTATCTCTTGAGAACATTCAGCCTATGAGTTGTCAAACTTATAAAGCATCAATGTAAATGCAGTTCAACGCTGTCATGTGGGAAGGGCAATATCGGTAAAATCAGTTGAGTAAGTACGTGGAGGCAGATTCAACTTCAAAAATGCATTCGTTTCCGTCCTATTTCTGATTAGTTTTGATTTGTTAAGTAATAAATTCATTAAAGGAGATATTGATTAGCTATCTGTGGTGCTATTCTGCGTTTGCCTATTTCTGCTGTGAAGTAGTCATGCGTTTCGGTTTGAAGGGTAGGGCAGCCGTTCTAACTATGCTGAGACCTTAGAACTCATATCTCAAGGTTGGTGGCGGCATTTACTTTATAGATGTCTATGGGTTCCGGTACCAACTTAACACAAGGACTGTGAGCTCCTCCACCCATCTATGCAGTAAATAAATTAAAAATAAAATGCATGAAGATGGCCGTGTATCGCAACTCTCTGAGCTACCCGCTAAATAATATAATACACACTTTTATTATTATACCACTATGAACTTTCAGGAAGTCTTAGAAACAACACCAAAGTAAGCCGTCATTAAAAGTTATAGTTAGCATTTGAGCTCAACAGTGTAGTGGCTTTAATACTCTCCGAGGACTTAGCGAACTCCGAGAGTTCTTTGTCTAAGTCTGATGTGCCGGAATCACGTCCTAAACTTGTTTAAACTTAATACATTGTCTAACAAAAGGTGCCTAAATAGTAATATAAGCAAATACGGAAAACCTCATTTGAAGTTTAATTTTACGTATTTTACAAATAGCAATTGTTCCAAAAAAAAAATATTATCCAAATTATTCACATTCTGTATCTATTTAAAAGCATTCAATGAATCTGATTTATAATTACGGAATTTTGGCATCTTTGGACACCTAAGCCTTCTGCAACTTTTCCCATTCTGTGTTGTTGTTTGATTTTGCCTCTTATCTGTTTCTCTCTGCTGTATTTCTACTCACATTTCGGACAAACTTACGTCATCTTGTAGTCTTCTTTCTGTATGTTTTTTTTTTTATACTAAGTTAATGAAAGCTAATTAATGCCTGGTCCATCGACTTTAAATTCGCCTTATTTTCGTATATAATCTTGTATTCTTAACTAGTGACCCGCCCTCGTTTCGCTTTGGAAACTTTAATTTATTATTGATTTCACCACTATTTAATGGATGTTACATATAAACCTTCCTTTTTAATCACTCTATCTATTAAAAAAAACCGCATCAAAATCCGTTGCGTAGTTTTAAAGATTTAAGCATACATATGGACAGACAGATATAGGGACAGAGAAAGCGACTTTGTTTTACACTATTTAGTGATTGGTATACTTCAACAAGATAGAATTGATGAATTAAAAAGTAATAAGACGTTACCATTCTATATATTTTGTGACCGTTGTTTTTTTAATTTCTCATTATCTCATATTCTACGGTATATACACATATACATATGTACAAACCTGTGCAAGTATTTTTTACCGTCGTGTGTAAAAAATACTTTTGCCAAGATCAGCGAGATGGAAGTGAAGGCCTTTGAGGGTAGATAATAACATTTCAGGCACAGACGTCACAGTCGTCCGTCGACCAGCAGGATTTGGATGATAGGGAACGNTTTTAATTTCTCATTATCTCATATTCTACGGTATATACACATATACATATGTACAAACCTGTGCAAGTATTTTTTACCGTCGTGTGTAAAAAATACTTTTGCCAAGATCAGCGAGATGGAAGTGAAGGCCTTTGAGGGTAGATAATAACATTTCAGGCACAGACGTCACAGTCGTCCGTCGACCAGCAGGATTTGGATGATAGGGAACGGTTATTATTAAAGTGCTCGATATACGTAATTATTTAAGAACGGTTTATATACTACTATAATAACAGAGAAGCCACAGAAGTTTTAAATATGCGTCATTACTTGTGGTTGGGTGTTTGTGATTACTGTGGTGTCTTCGAGTCCAATGAAAATAATAAACATGAAAAGGGAGTTTTAATTACGCCTAGGATTCGCGAAAGCCGAAGAATTAATTACTAATAGATTATTTGTTGCAAAGTGAACCCTTCTTGATGTCAAGTTTTAGTTTAGATTGACTTTGGTAAGGACTTTTGTAAGGTTCAAACATTTTATTATAAGCACTCTAATAAAGAAACGACTTATTAAAAAAATCTGTTTCAAGAAAACCATAATTAAGCAATCGATTGAATATATTCATATCCACATTCCGACATTTCTCGATTTTTTATAACAGTTCTAGCCATTTTCTTGGTGTACCATTTATATTTGTGATTTATTATCGACATAAATACTCTCTAAAGACTGAGAATATGTATCACAACAAGATTGGAACCCAGGCCAGGGTAGGAACCAGAGCCTTTGTTCTTGCGGATTAACCCCTGTACGTTATCTGTTTCCAGGAACTTATCAGAGCCGCACCTTTGACCCGCAAACCATGCCCTCAAACTATATTGTTGTCTGCAAGCATTAATTTAGTCATAGTTGGACCTTTGACGTCTGATAAAAAGTTAGAGTAGCCAATGCTCGGAAAACATAATTATGTATTTTTTTAGTTCATATATATCATCATATCTGAGAAGATCTGTTTGATTTATTGCAATTTTCAAATAAAACGCCTTTCTAGATTGGTAAACGATTTTTTTTTCAAAATACTAGAGAAAAAAAAAGATGATCTTTCATTAATGGAAGAAACAATGATTTGCTTTAAAACAAGGAATTAAAATAGATGCTATATACTAAACAAAGCTAAACAACTTACAACTCCAGCAAATTGTTTTAATTCCCAACAAAGATTGCTCATATTATAAAGTTGAATATTATGCAAATATCCGTACAAGTCCTTACGATTCAAGTTATGACGATTACGGCCCTTCTCTTTGTACCTACTGAACTCCTAAGTCCCGAAGGTACACGCTCATATGCGTACAGTGGCTCTCGATTACATACGCGCGTATGTAAAACACTGGTTCACGCATGCACCATGCTATGAATAAACGGTATAGCATTATCTATTCTCTTATAATTCTTAAGTCCACAGAATATCTTACTTTATCCACAGAAAGACTTATTTAGTCAACAGAATCACAGAACATAATATAATGATTTCAAGATTTTTTTCAAATCGGTTGTTATCAAGCTATCTAGTAAACAGCGCAGAGTAAATTTTATGACATTGTACAACAATAACTGTAAAAAAAATATATTTTTAAGATATTCGTATATTTCTTAAAACTACGGAAATCCCATTTTAATTACGTCCAAATATATTAATTGCATGCCTTTAAACTTCATTTATCGAATTAAGACAAATTATTGAATAAAATTGTTTTTGGTAAAAAAAAAAATTGGTATTTTTTAGGAAAGGTGTTTAATATAGTATCATTAACTAACAATATGTGGCACCCAAGTAGAAATTCATAGCAAAGCGTAGCATGTTTTTACTAGATTCTTAAAAATCACTTTTATGTTAACTATTGTTCCTGCAGTAGTAGATATAAGTAAGCTTCCTGATTACCTATTGTTGAATTGTATACATTAGCTGGCTAACGTATTCACATGCGGGTAATAAATCATGCGAGTGCGGTTTGCCTACGAGTTTCAATTTAACTTTTGGCCCAACAAGAGCAGTCTTGAGGCAGTGTGTGTCATAAAACTGCCTGAGTTTATGTACTAAACTCGTTATGTGCCTTAAGTATACGGAAACATCATGAAATGGGTAGCATGATTTACGTGATAAAGCTTGGTTAATATGTGTTAAGTTAGTTAGACCAGAGGTATTTTCCTTGATGATATTATGTTGAGTTATTAATCAGGAAATATGGCTTAGATACACAGACTGCTTGTTTTTTCAATCAAACTCAAATCTTTTTTTTATTGCATAGATGGGACAAGCTCACAGCCCATCTAGTGTAAAGTGGTTACCGGAGTCCAAAGACATCTACAACGCAAATTCCGCCACCCACCTTTAGATATGAGTTTTAAGGTCTCAGTATAGTTACAACGGCTGTCCCACCCTTCAAACCGAAACGCATTACTGCTTTACGGCTGCAATTGGCTGGGTGGTGGTACCTACCCGTGCTGACTCACAAGAGGTCTTACCATGAGTAAAAATCGCATCTGGTATTAAATTGTATTACAAAGTTAAGGCCGCCACTCACTCTGAGACATGGGCCGATACTTCAACTTAACTTCCTTTCTTAACATTCAAATCGAAAAACCTAATAGTTTTGACCTGAGTGGATTCACAATACGCCAAACTACCAGTAAATAGGCCAAAGTATAAATCTTGTAAGTTTTAGCCTCACACTAAAAATAATAGCTCTAATTATTCATTCCTAGTATCCTCAGATTATTTTTCTCCAGTACATTAGGACTTACGACCGCGGGACTTGATTCTTTTTAACTTCCTTATCTTTTTTAGTTCTATGAAAAAGAACGCAAGATTCTTTATTTATATCAAAAATACAATTGTTTATGATTCTAAGTAGCGTTAAGAAGGTAAGATGTTTTTCTATTTCGTAATATATGTAGCGGGTAACTGAAATAGATATTTGACAAATACCGAATTTGTATAACAACATTTACAAGATAAATTTGCATTTGTATATACAAATTCCGAAATAATAATATATTATGGACCGTCGGTCTGCTGAGCAAGTATATCGCGTATTATATTTTCTCTACATTATCCTGTGTTCGTTGGGACTAACTTTGATCTTTCGTGTAAAATCTATATATATAAAAATGAATTGCTGTTCGTTAGTCTCGCTAAAACTCGAGAACGGCTGGACCGATTTGGCTAATTTTGGTCTAGAATTATTATATTTGTGGAAGTCCAGGGAAGATTTATAAGGTAGATAAATATGAAAATGCTCGGAATTAAATTAAAATAACAATTTTGTTTTTCCTTTGATGTGTCCCCCGTCGGACGGGTTCCTTTTGTTTGCTTAAAGTTTATTTTATACAAAAGCTTAGGTCTTTTATTTATCGATTGAGGCACTACGAAGTCTGCCGGGTCAGCTACTACATTATAAAATTTACTTAAGTAAATAAATATTTTTTGTATTAAGAAGAAACTTTCCGGAATTACCAGATTATTGCTCGTATTAACAAAGTCAGCGAACACGGTTAACCGGGCGGTGGTAGCGGTCGACCGGTGCATTACACCGGAACGATGTCCGATTGCTGCGGTCCCGCCATAATGGGCTTAATTCCGATGCGGCTTTCGGCTTTTAGCCATTGTTTACCTGCGCGATGTACCAGCCCATTAATCTGCATTTATATACGTACAGTTTTTGTTGTTTACATGACGGATTCACGAATTTCGTCGAGCTTTTGAAGCCACGACGTCAAGGGAAATTTGTTTTCAGTTTAAAGCTCTTGTGGATGTGAGACTGTTGCTCTACCGGTCATGCTCTAACTCCTAGAATAATGGACTGATTCAAGTGCAATTTTTGTGGAAGCTTAATTATTTGCATTGAAGAATTTCATGTTGTCGTTTCGAGGGCGTCAGCTTTTTACCTGTTTGCGGTAGGGAAATATAAAATTTCGTAATAAATCATCTGTTTTCTTGGAAATAAGTTTATCTTAATATGTGAGTACTGGTGAAAGCTGGCCTAACTACTGTAATAAAGCTAACTGTATGAAAAACAAAAACAATAAGAAAAATAGTTGCTCATAACCATACGTTAATGATACTGAAAGTAACATTAAATATGAAGCAACAAGTACAAATACACATACTTATGGATAGAATTTTAGACAAAATATAACCCAGATACGAATTTAAAGAGAACTCGATTTAAAAAAATGAGAAAATTTAATTGTAAGGCTTAATCTCGCGATTATTAATTTTTTTCGTGCTCACGGACGACAGTTAAACAGTAACTTCTAATCAGTAATTTGGCCAGAAATTAATAAAATATTTGTTATTTTTCTTGATCTCGGTCTATATTTCTGATTGTCTTGGTACGGCAATCGGTCAGTCCGCCCCAGACGATGCCAGTCGTGTCCTGGGAAAACCTCACTGGACCTGAACCAGCTTGCCGGGTACAAACGTGTTACATCGCCAACAGGTTCCTCTTCGAGAGCAATTCCGAATTCCAAAAAAATATGAGTGTATGTTTTGATTGATATAAATAAAAAAACATAAATAAAAAAAGTACCTTAATTTTCTGTATACCTCTGTATACATATTCATTAGTGAATTAATTGTAATATCATGACTGCATGTAATGGAATAAAATAATACATTCATAGAAAATGAAACAATCGGTGTTACTATTTATGGCGTAGGATTAACGAGCGAATGCACAGGAGACTCGGCTAATTTGTCACGGCCAGTCGCGTAGCGGCCGTAGCGGCGTAGCACAGCTACGAGGCTACGAAGCTACATAACTGCAACATATTATGTTGATTGCATTTTTTAAATAAAATTACAATGTAAAAAAAAGAATTGTGCTTTGAAAGAGAGAAAATAATTTAATTAAATGGTTTTGGATAGGAAACAGATTTGTGTTATGAAATTTCGGAATTCTCAGAGCGCGTTCAAGATCTTATATCTTTTCATGCGTCAAAATACATTATATAGTTATAGCAAAAGAAATGTTTTTACATATGTATATTAAATACTATTATACGTATGTTTTTCTTCATTTTAGCAATTTCCGAAATTTAGTTGTTGCATAAGCCATGTTCATTGTAGATGCTATTAACAGTAATTATATTTTTAATTGATTTTAATGATTTCTGAGTCTGAAAAAAACTGATTTTCAAGCAACAATGATCACTGCAGATAGAGTTAGTTAGTTAGAGTAGATGTTGTAGATATTTATTTTAGATTTATTAGGATAAATACCAACTCTAAAACTACTTAAGTTGAATACAACGTTGTTATAGAGATGTTTTTAGTTTATGGAATAAAATTTATTTTCATGGCGGGATTTCAGGAAACTGTCTAGTAATTTGAACGTAGTTATTTATTGCTTATTCTATATTGTAAATAATCAGGACATCTCACTCAAAATATAAATTTACATCTAACAAATTACGTGCAACGTTATCGGCTTGTGTTGTGATTCTTAATTTGTTGTTTTTAAGAAAAAGCCTTTTTTGGAATGCAGTAAGGCATTACCGTCGAAACAACACACTTTTGATGCCAAGAAAACTTGTCCATCTATTGATCCATGGGGTGTGGACGAAATATAAAGTTCAATAAAAGTTCCCCTTCGCGATACGGAGTCCGGGATTTATCGGGCTAACCCCATGTAAATAAATAAAGTGGAGGTGCATACATTTCTTATGAGACGCGAGCGGACGCGGGCTGACTTGGAAGAAGTATCGATTCTGAAATAAACTTTATGATATGATTGTCTATACTGTCGCAAATTATTTTTGTAAAAGAGAAACTTTACAAGTTTTTTTTGTTGCTTAGATTAATAGGACTGATAGTATAGGAGTTCCATATTTAAAAATTTGTTTTAGCTGTAATTCACAAGCAGGAAAAACATGTCACTTTTGAAAATAGAAAAGGGTTCGTTTTTCGATGTTTTCAGAGCCGAAATGTGAAAGGAAAACTCATTTAGTCGACAAAGTCTGAGTGGCTATTAATCACAACACAAAACCTACCACGTTTCCACCTCTCTCGATTTATCCAAGTCGCTACTTCGATTAGACTAAAATAAATTTAACTGTCGGTAGCTTCGATTCGGGGGTGATGCAAGAAATACGACGTCAGGTAGGAAGGATTCAATTCAATCAGCTCCCTAGGTGCCTTTCTTCGTCGATTTGATGAGATTGTTGAAAATCGAAATAGATTGTGAAAAAACTTTCGTCGGTTACGTGGTAATGGAGATTCTGTGTTTTGTCTGGTGCGTGGAATATGCGAGGAGGTAAGCGATCGCTCTATCTGAGCTACTAGATTTTTGGACTTTTTATGTGGAATAGGGACAAATTCTGATAATAAATAAATAATAATAATAAATAAATAAATATTTACTAACAATCACGCCACGTTAACTGGTCCCGTGATAAGTTCGTAAAGAAATTGTGTTACAGGTACCAGATAACGGAAATAAATGTAAGATTTTTATTATACACATACATATATTTAATATATATCCATAACCCTGGGAAATACATTTATATTTATCATACAAATATCTTCCCTTGGCGGGATTCGAACTCGCTTACTTACCACTACACCAGACGGCCGTTGATGTAGTGGTAAGTGGCCAGATGCCCTAAATATAATCGGATTGTGATAAGTTTTTGCCTTTTGTCCTTTTAATTATTTAAATAAGTATATTTTTGTGAAATGAAACGTAAACAATGCTATTAATACGATAGTGTGTTTATTGGTTTTATCAACATTCGTCGACAACAAAGATCATTTATAACTCAAGAGTATGCCACCTTTTAAATTTGGAGCAATTAAATATGTTTTATTATGTACTTCACCCGCGAATATTTCAAATAACAAAATTCGAACAAAATTTATGCGAACCGAACTGTGAAATATACAAATAAATAAATGCTGAGTAAAAAACACATTCCTTCCTCGTTGTTTATTTATTTAGTAGCAGTTGAGTTATCGAATGAATTATCGTATCGTTCGATTACAGTTGCGAAAAGATCGAACATCAAAAAGGCGTGCCGGCCGCTTCGGTCGATTTGTCAACATCATTGCGGTTATCCTACTGTCGTCGAAATAAATTGGACCGGGTTTAAAGGTGCTTCAATGTACTCCGTAATGGATGAGATTTGGTTTGTGTTTGACAATCTTTACAGATTTGTTAACGCTTTCACTGAAAATATACTACAAACTTTGCGTATCTTAATGTACTTTAGCACCAACTGGATTGTAATTGTGCTAATCACCACTATACGCTTTTCTAATCAAGCAAGTAGATTCTAGACTAGATTTTTAAAGTAACATTTGAGATTAAGTGCCGCAAGCTTGTTGTTTCGTTATTTGAAAATACAATGGTCGTAGATAATAAGAGATTTATAAATAATTAATACCAATCATACCTTTACTTTCTGATCGGCTTTGTTAGCAAGTTTTCTTGGAAAGTCTAAAATTACACAGATAATATTTTATTTACATCAAAGATTATTTCTTCCATTTAAGTCACCCCACCATACCTTCTATGGCGCTGGAATTCTTTACAATATATAAATAACTAATAATTTGGACGTGTTATAAGTCTGCAAGATTAGTTTTATGATTTAAAATCTGGTCCCAAATAACTCTAGTCCCATCCAGAGAGTCACTCTTGTAACTCTTTATAAGAAAATCAGCAAAATATTACGTTTTTCATATGTGATTGCCAATTTAATGCGGGTGCAGTCACGAGGCACTTCTACTATAACATAATTGCGAAACATAAACAAATAAATATTAACCAATTTAGGTATCGACGTCGATGAAAATTCAGCGTTGAAACATTTAGACCACGTGCAGCCCGCGGCTAGGATAGTCGGAAGTGGATCCCTCCTGATGTGTACAGAATGCGATAAATATAAGTTATTTATTTGTCCATGTTATTTTGTGTTGTTTTTGTAAGCTATACGATTGAATTAAAGATATCACTACATAGTATAAAACAAAGTCGCTTTCTCGGTCCTTATATTTGTCTGTGCCTATGTATGCTTAAATTTTTAAAACCACGCAACGGATTTTGATGCGTTTTTTTAATAGATAGAATGATTGAAGAGGTAGGTTTATTTATATGTATAATAACGTCGATTAAATAGTGGAGAGATCAATAATAAATTACAATTTCCGAAGCGAAGCGAGGGCGGGTCGCTAGTTAATGATAAAATGATTCGTTAATGTAATTTATATTTGAACCAGCGACCCGCCCTCGCTTCGCTTCGGAAACATTAAATTTTATTATTGATAGCTGAGTCCCGCGGTTATTGTCGTACCGCAGGTGACGCCGCGGTGCGAAGCTAGTCTAAAAAAGGTTAAGTTACTCCTTATATCAAACTACCTATCAGTGAAAGATATATCAAAATCGGTCCAGCCTTTCCAGAGGTTAGCCGGAACAAACAGACAGACAGACATATTTTATTTGGTATTTATTTCTATGCATAGATGAACAGAAATTAGTAAATCTTTTGACTTAAGTACATAAAATATTGATGTTATGATACACCCTTTAAATAACCTCTCATACAAAATGCGTATTTCATATGAAATACCGTTAGCGTAAATTTACAAACTTCTACATTTAGGTATTTTTATTGCTAGTCATATTATTTGTTCAAAAGTTTTATTAAAATTAATAACATATATTAAATACAAAACAATTGAAGGGAGTAGAGTGCTAGCATACAACATGAATTTGTTATCGTTACAAACGTCATTTGATTCATTCACATCGCAAATATTCTCGATTCAGCACTGAGTTTAAACGGTTTCAATCAAAATTTCATAGACTTTTTGTATGAATAAAATTTTAATGTTTTTTTTTTCGGTGGCTACAATATTCGAACTGATTTTTTCACATGTTATTTCTAACTAAATCCGCGCTCTTAAAAGAAAACATTAACGTGTTTATGCATGTTGTGTAGTTAACAAAGGACATGTGTCATATGATCTTGTTTTCAGAATAAAAACCCTGCTTGTTTCTTTTTTCTGGAATTCCCACAGCCTGCTTGATGGCACCAGTGCGCGTTTGGGGACAATGAGCCGGTCAGAATTGCCCATTCGTAAAGTTCACAGAGATATGGCCCCGGGAAGCGGACATAGTGAAGCTAATGGCCCTTAAGGGACGAAATGATGACGCCCGCTTATGTGAAGGTCGGGTCTAGGCGAAATCACGCAACGGAAAGTTTCAGGTGATGGGTTTTATTGGAATAGTTATGTTTTGATTAAATTTTAATGATTTGAGAATGACGAATTTAGTGAACTCTCGAAGCTAAGGAAATTCTTATAGAATATCATCGATAGTTTAACGGTTCAAGAAGATACTAAAAAAGACAAATGTCGAAATCTTAAGTTTTATTTTTTATTTTTTGTTACCACCTGTTGTTAAGTTGTCACTGGAACCCATAGACATCTACAACGCCATCCACCTTGAGATATAAGTTCTAAGGTGAGACCTTGTATATATAGTTATCTACCCTGAGTATAATTACAACGGCTGCCCCACCTTTCAACCCGAAACGCATTACTGCTTCACGGCAGAAATAGGCAGGGTGGTGGTACCTACCCGTGCGGAGGTCACAAGAGGTCTTACCACCAGTAGGTACAGTAGTAGGCTAAGGTACTACAATTCAGTATTATTCCTATGCTAATATCTATTTGTTGTATCAACATATATTGTATACTGGGTACTAGAAATAGAAACTAAATTAACATACCATCTGGCTTTGGGATGAACTTTCTTTCGCGGAATATTCTGAGTAATGTGATACTTTATTCTTTAAAAGATTTTTGGAGAGCATCCTCAGCTGTCGGCTGCGGGTTGGAAGGGCTACCGAAATTGTTTGGTATCAACGGGTAACAGTGACCACTCATCAACACGTGGCCTTTATACAATACCTACAAAAAAAAAATCACATAACTTGAGAAGACCGACAGAGTGCGATTTAATTGTTTTACATTAAGTGATTGGCATTAATTTCTGTCAAACTGATCCAGTTACTATTTAAATCTTGATATTTTATCAGCCTGCATGTTATTCTGTTAATGTTTAAGAAAAACATAAACGTAATATAAATCTGTTTGTGGCCATCTAACAAAAAAAAAAAATGCCACATCCTACTTTTCATACGTCAGTGGGAGATACAAAAACTCTAGTGTGGATAGCGGGAGACTCCGAATTAAGCCACATTAGTGAATGTTTCAAAACACGCCACAGTATTTGCTCGAGGTAGCTGCTTTCATGTCCTTGGTTGCTGCTTTGATTTAGTGAAATTGTACATTTGTTAATTTATCGTGCTATTGATTCTGGTTTTGGGTTCTTTGAGTCAGTTGTGTACTTTTGAATGTTTTTTGTTCCATTGGACATGTGTATCTATTTTTGGAGCAGGGAGCCGATGTATTTTTTATCTTCAGACCGTTTGTTTAATTTTATTGGTAGCCATTTTTTTCCGTCTCTTTAATTTCTGATACAATATCACGGGGTCTATGTTTGGTTCTCTTTTGTAGTATAGTTTCCAAAACATTAATTTTCAAATGCAGGTGGATTAGAACGCGTGCTTTTCTGGGGGCTAAGGGTTGCTTGTATCATTCTCTAATCCATGAATTATCAGTCGATAATAATATGTTGATTCGTTGATTTGTGTCGAATATCACAGCATTTATATAACCTGACGTTGCCTGGGTCTTGTCATTTACCATAATAAAATATTATTGACGTTTTAATTGAGGTTATAAACTGTATTTATGTCAAATTTCATTATAATTCGTGGAATCATATTTGTGTGTTTGAATATAAACGTCAAAGCTTAGAAACATTCCCCATAAACCCAGCGTAAGATTTGTTTAGTTTTTATTTCTCACATAGGTGTTGAGATTCATGGTCATGTACTTGTTCTTATGTAAGAGTAAATATTAAATTAGAGCTATTGAGGTTTCAACCTTTGGCATATGATTTGAAATACAATTTACACTTTAAAGAGGCTACTCAAGTGCCTTGATATTGTTAAAACAATGTCAGTCATTCGCACTTTTTGGTCATTTCAAAATTTGATTATTCTGACTCTGACTGTCCTCGTTTATAAATCGTAGCAATAAAAGTCGCAAAAAAATCAAAAACACAAAAAAAATAATCTACTTCTTGATGAAGCAATTTCATGTTTAGACATATAGTTAACTTTAGTATGAGACAAAGTGAAATGAGAATGAAAGTTCACGGTTAACTAGGTATTGAGCAAAACCTTATTTATTTTAAAGAATAGTTCTTTTGGGGAAATGGGACCAATTACAAAACAATATATAATTTGCTAAAATACTAACATATTATTTTAATTCTGTCTTTGTACATATCGTTTGCTGAATGATTTTGAATGAATCTGATTTTATTCACAGAAGCATTATTTTTGTTTCTTCTTTAAATTGTGAGGCTTAAATTCCACGACAAGTACTCGCGGCTCGGTAACTCTTAATAGAAATTCAATAAATGAATAGTGTGTATCGATCAATGTCTTATCAGAACCAAGTATCCTTTATAAGCCACTCACATTAGAGGATTACAAGCGAAAGCTTTCTACGTTCCTAAGGCAACCTGTAATCGGCTTTCTGACCCTTCCGCATAAATGAACGAGAGCGTGCGGGATCGATCTCACTGCAAAATTATGAATTGTGAGGTGCACGTGGATATTAGTTCCAAATTCAAAAGCTTTACTGTTAATTGTTACTTATTATTATTATTAATGCTTTATGTCAGTTTTTTTTTTTTAGAACCATAACATTTTGTTAGTAAGAATCACTTATAATCTATGTTAGTAACTTAAAAAATCTAACACATAACTATCATTATATACATTTTATACCATTACATTTTTTTTCTCCTTCCAAGTGCCTACTGCAAAGGCTATTGATCAGCATATATATATATATATAGGTATATACATATATCATATCTATTACTTAGCATACGTCCACAATTTAGGCGATGAACGTTCCCATTTGTAATAGGCATTTGTTTCGGAACAAACATTTTCATTTGTTTGAATTCAGACGTAAAATTATTCATTGTTAAATTATGTTCCGCTACTCATAAATTCATATGTAAATTGGACCCAAAACAACAACGTTCTGTAGACTTTCCATTGTTAATTCGGGATTGATAAAACACGAGATGGCCTGTATTATTTTCTTCCTATACTCTATTCCAATTACGAAGTCCCATAAAACAGATGTTGTTATTATGTTATTGCGTGTGTGTGAATTAATTGTATAATGATCTATATATTAATACGTGAAGCAAAAACTTTGTATCCCTTTTTACGAAAATTGCGCGGACAGAGGAGTATGAAATTTTCCACACTTATAGAGAATATAGAGAAGAAGTGCACAATGCTAATATTTTTTTTAAATAATGCATAAAATATACTTTAAATCAATAAAGAAAACATTACACACACTACATACCATATATTTGACGCACTCACGCATTCATACTATTTATTGTCAAACTTTTGTTCTTGACGTCTGTTGTCAAATTGAGAATAGATTAAATATTGTTTGTCTTTGTTAATATTTTTATAGTGTAGTCTTGGCGAAATTTGTGATTATAGAAGTATAAAATACAATCATAATAGTGTACAAACTTACAATTCCAAATAATTATAGTCGAATTTCGACTATCAGGGCATCACTAGTAGAGTATAATTAGTTCTTCCTAATGAATTTTAACAGAACCTTATCTGTCATAACGGGAACAAAGTTTACGTCTCGTTTGGCACTCGTAAATAAAATCAGTACACGTATTTGTTACACGCATGCAGTTGTGGAGAACGGCTCGTAAATAATAGAACGATTTTGAGGCACACGTTCAAACCTTTTCCTGTATTTATGTTTCCCTTTCACCGCCTTTTACGTGCTCTGTTTTAAGTTATTGCACGTTTTCTTTGCTCGATAAATAACATATTTTTGACCTTAGTTTATAATGCCAATTATTTTCCGCCGTGTCGCTGTTTACAAAATGTACGATGTGAGAAATTTCCGCACCCATGAAACATAGCACGAAGTCTAATGTAAATTGTGAAGATAAAATTTTAATAAGCTTTGCTGTTTTCTGATATTTTATCACGATGTTCGATTTTCAAAATCAGTCTACTTTGATTTCGAAAGTTTTCTAATGCATATTTATTTATTGAAATTAAGCAAAAGAGTTTGCAAGTAAATTTTAAGTTTTATACTTTGTGATCCAATGTTATATTCGTAAGATTTCCGTTTAAAAATTGATAGTATAATATGGTTTATAACATAGGATAAATAAAGGTAAGCAAACGCGGAGTTTGTTGAAACTTTGTAGATTTAAAAAACAAAGTTGAAAACTGACGTAAAACTGCAAGTAAACTTAAAAGCTGGTTAAACTTGAGAATATACAGATCAAAATTTTAACTGACTCGTAAGGAAATATACCACAGTATACATCCTATCTATCGAGAAGCAGTTTTGCCCATTGATTTGAAGAATGGGACAACCTATTATAGAGTGGGTGACATATTTACATTGTAGATGTCTATGGGCTCCAGTAACCACTTAACGACAGGTGGGCTATGTGCTCGTCCATCTATCTAAGCAATAAATAAATAAAATTGTAGCAAACATTTATACCTCAGAGCCACAAGCGCTCATTCATACATTTGTTACATTGCAGAATGGTATGATAAGATATGTTCTAATTAGTTTTGACGGAGCGAATTGATTTCCGTATATTTGAGCCAGTAAGCCACCATCAGACAACACCTCGGGAGGCACTCTGACGAAATTGGAAGAGAAAATAAACAGAAAAGTTCACGTACAAGATTACACCTGGATACAAGTGAAGATTTTGGGAAGTGCCGTGTCTGGGAATTTCGATTATTAGAAATAAAATTTGGGAAATGAATCTGGTTCTAGTATTTGAACAGAGAGTTTTGTATATAATACTTTTAAAGTAATTATCAACTTTTTGAATAAGTTTAAAAAAAATGTGAATTATGTTCTCAAATATTAATTAGCAAAAAAGTTGTTTGTTCGCGTTCTCGAGTCGTTGATTTAATTGAAATTACGTACGTTACGTATTGTTGATACCAAAGGAGATATTTTAACTATCTTCTTCTTATCAGCCCACAAACTGGTGGACATAGGCTTCCCCCAAGCCTCGCCACAAAGACCGGTCCTGCGCTGCCTGCATCTAGCGGATCCCTGCGAACCTCAATAGATCGTCGGTCCATCTTGTGGGAGGCCTACCCACGCTACTTCTTCCGGTATGCGGTCGCCACTCAAGAATTTTCTGGCCCCAACGGCCATCCGTTCTACGAGCAATGTATCCTGCCCACTGCCACTTCAATGTCGCAATCCTTTGGGCTATGTCGGTTACCATGGCTTTCCTGCGAGTGTCCTCATTTGTGATTTGATCTCGCAAGGAAACTCTGAGCATAGCCCTCTCCATTGCTCTTTGGGTGAACTTTGGGCCTTGTCATAAGGCCCATTGTGAGCGACCACGTCTCACTGCCATACGTCATCACAGCTATAATACTATTAAATTAGAGCGCTGTTTCCGTGATTCTGAAAAGTGAGCTAGTGAGTTTCACTCTTTTCAACATTAAAGTGCTAAACTTTTTAACACTGGCTTACACCAATTACACTGGCTTTACATAAAGGTTTTTTTTGGTCTGATTTAATATAATGGAATAAATGTAGTGGAATATAGAAGAAGAATTTAAATAATCTAGGGTGTTTTGGTAAACAGCATTCAATTAATTTCATCAATACTTTTTTTTTCATTTCAAAATAACGTCGTCAATGGCGCGACAAACGAAAATTGAACAAAACTCTTAATGAACATAATTCGTCAACATGTCAACGACAAACATTTCCGAAACAGACATAGTTCATGTTGAATTAAAGCCGGAGGAATCCTTACAAAACTGGAAGGCTCCAGGTCAGTTTCCCGCGGGATGATGAAGGCGCGTAATTTACTCTGTCCCCGGTTACGGTGTGACAGATGGCTATTCGCGACGCGTTCTGCGTTGCTGTGTAAAAAACTTAAGATCTTGGATATGGCAAATTTCAATAGATCTAAAATAGAAACTTCAAAGTTATTTCTAGTCTGTTTTATATGATTTAATAGAATTTTCGAATAATTTTAAACATTCATCAAAAAAATTACGGTTTTTTAATAAAAACTAGAGGTCCCGCAGTAGTCGAAATTCGACTATAATTAATTGGAATTGTAAGTTTGTACACTATTATGATTGTATTTTATACTTCTATAATCACAAATTTCACCAAGACTACACTATAAAAAATATTAACAAAGACAAACAATATTTAATGTATTCTCAATTTGACAACAGACGTCAAGAACAAAGGTTTGACAATAAATAGTATGCATGCGTGTGTGCGTCAAATAGATGGTATGCAGTGTGTGTAATGTTTTCTTTATTGATTTAATGTATCTTTTATGCATTATCTTAAAAAAATATTAGCATTGTGCACTTCTTCTCTATATTCTCTATAAGTGTGGAAAATTTCATACTCCTCCGTCCGCGCAATTTTCGTAAAAAGGGATACAAAGTTTTTGCTTCACGTATTAATATATAGATATTTTATAACTTAAAGTAATGATTGAAAAATGTTTGTATTTCGCTTCTGTTTTGGTTTATGTATATATCAGACAGTGACGTCATCACGTGTTAAGTTACTATGAATGTTAAATCAATGAAATACAAAATTATGGTTCACCGAACGATGTAGACATCTATCAGCTTTAATAATGAAATATTTTTACATTATACTATTTTATATCAACTGTAAACGCAGAGGAAGGTGTTCTATAAAAAGTGTATTCGATACTAAAACATGTTCCAAGTGTATGTTCGAAGTGAATTTTACTCTTTACGATTTTTACAGTATCTCTGTCTCTTTTCAGGTAATTGCTAACAAGGGCGGAAAATCAGTCATAATAGAAGCCGAAATTAAAAGCAAACGAAATGAATAAATTCAATGATTCAATATTCTCTTATTTTTATATTATACGTTGCTGCCATTTTGAGCATATTATCAATAATCTTGCTTGTATTTGAATATTTTTTTTTATTGCTTAGATGGTTCGACGAGCTCACAGCCCACCTGGTGTTAAGTGGTTACTGGAGCCCATAGACATCTACAACGTAAATGCGGCACCCACCTTGAGATATAAAGTTCTTAGGTCTCAAGTATAGTTACAACGGCTGCCCCACCCTTAAAACCTAAACGAATTACTGCTTCACGACAGAAATAGGCAGGGTGGTGGTACTTACCCGTGCGGACTCACAAGAGGTCCTCCCATCAGTAAAAAATATATACTATTATACTTATATTATGCTTGTATTATATTATACTTGTATACTATGGTCACAAACTCGTAATAATAATTATAAGAATTTTTCGAAATATAGGTTCATAAAATACCTTGTCCGAATTACGTTCACATCATATGTATTTCGTAACTCCACCAATCCAAATATAGGGCTCATTTACTAAAATATCCGGAACATCTGCGACCTCATGACTGTTTAAGAAGATTTATCATTTGCGTTTCAAATGTAACATCCAATTTATTTAAATGAAACCACTCAGAGTACTTGAAGTTGTAACTGAGCAATTTGCGATAATCGTGATGAGCAAAGTGATTTGGATTAACGTGTGAAGTTTTTGACAAATTGTATTTACCTGGTTTAATGCAAATTAAGCTAATTTACCTAAAATAAGAGAACAATTTGCCATTGTTTTTATAATGTACATACGTATATCTCTAAGAAAAGCATATAGAAACGCGTTTCGTTAACGTTGGAGGTTTTCCTCGTTTTTTTTTTTCGGTTGGATCAGAAGTGATGGTAACTACCATACATGACTGTTATTTTTGCTGTGCAATGGTTCCTAAGCTTGTTGGCTCTAGCTTTTATGATCAAAGCCCCTAATGAAAATGAAAGCTATAAAAATATTTTGAAATTCTTGATGTTTAAAAAATATCTAGTAATAATTGCGAAGTTCTTAAAACTTGCCTCAAATAAACCTATTTTATAAAGATTAGTATAATATTATATAATTAATTTCAAGCCAAAGATTTTTTATTTTTGTTTCTTAACTATCCTTTTTCTCCAAATATTTTTAAATAAACAATTAATAAGCAATCAGGGAAAAAAATATATACAGCCATTTGGCCCTAAACTAGGATATTCTGTCCTTTGAGAATTAGAGAATAATATACAATCTTATATATTATGTACATTTATGTATATTATATACATATATACAAACATTTATAAAAAATTAAAACAAGGGGAATCATTGGAATGAAAACTAAGGCAACAATATTGTTTTTATTGAAATATTGAAACACGGAGTCAACGTAATAATCCGAGGCGTCGTTTTCTTATTTCCGTCACCCAATAAGGGGGATTTGATATTCAAAATGAAATCATTTCCTGAGTTTGAACACAGTCAAGTGTCAACGTATTTGTTATAATCTTTGCTACTTCTGTTTTTTGTGCCATTTAGGCTAAGAACAAAATTATAGCCCTACTATGATACGATATTTTACAATAAGGCTCCACTCTAACACAAAAAGAAAAATTCCCCAAAACCCTCATATAAAATTGCTTAGAAAATTACATTGTGCACTATGAAAACAAAATATATGGGAAAACCGCAATTTTACTGCTTAATCTGTAGGTAAAAAAATATACAGTCATAGTTGAGGTGTTTCATTCAGTAAAATTAATCTCCTTTTTGTATTGGCTTGTAGTATCTTTCTTCTAGCACGGTTTCGCACAGCCCGGGAACTTTTAGGAACAAACCTACTGTGTCATAGGAGGTTTACCTACAAGTTTTTTGTTCATTTACAAAATTTTACATAAACTTTTCCTCAAGGATCAGCAAATAATAAGATTTATCAGAAAACCGAACCGGTAATAGCTTTTGTGGAATAAAAATTTTCAGTTTCATAATGAAGCCTTTTTTTAATACTTTTCGGATTCATGGTAGTACAGACTAACGACACAGACGATTGAAAGCAATAAATTAAGCACAAAAGTCGAAATCCACTCTAAGGCTGCGCCTAAAATATTTCAATAGAAAAACCCCCATTGTCTGTGACCGTTTACGGTAAGCGTAGATTATAGTGTCCGCTTAGCGAATGTTCAGTGTTGCATTGACAATCCCCCGTATCTCCATGCCTCACGCCGCCTCCTGAAGCGAATTATCCAATAAACATAATGAAAATTTAAGCCTACAGTCGCTGACGGCCGAGACGTCTCCTGCAGTTAATCCCGGTGCCGGGTCTCAGCCGGAATAATACGCAAATTAGACTGAAATGAAACGGATTGCTATAATATCGGCGGTCGTGGTCGCCCCTCTGTCAATTGCTACCGTACATTGATGTCAGTTGAATCTTCCTTATTCGTATTTTAGTTATGTGTTTTATTAATTCGAATTTTTTATTTTCAAAAACAGTTTTTCGTGTTACTTTACAAAAAAATACTTTGATAGCGGGCTTTAGAGTACACTACGAGTTTTTTTAATACGCTTTTATTAGCTTCAGACGTATGTATGTTTGTATCGGAATCTTTGAACATGATTTTGATCCCCTTCAAAACGTCGGATTAACTCGAAATTTGGTATACTTATTAAGAACCAAAGACAATTCAATATAAAAAAAAATTGAATAAAAAACTTGAAAAAAATTAAATTCAATTAATAAATGAAAAATAAATAATAGTTTAAAAAAAAACACTTTTATAGAAAATCCAACTAAAAAATAGAAAATTAATATGAATAATTAATAAATATGAATTAAAAATAGTGTAAGAAAAAATGATTTTATTGTAAAAAAGCGTGGGTTGCTTTTCAGGATATTATCAAAATAACCCTTCTACTCATATCTGTTTATAAAATATTTATAACTACTGCCATGCAACTGCCCATGCAACTGACAGCGTGCCATCTCTGCAACGCTTTTATAGTCGATACTAAATCCCTAGAATCGTCGAGAATGTTCCCCAAAAGTGTGTGATTCCGCTATCTGACAATAGATGGCGTTGTACATCTCGAGCGTTCTAGATGCTACTAGATACTTCGATATTCGTTCGACTATTCGGCGATAGATGCGTTACTCCTACTGACGTAACAATACAGAAATGGTTTTAGTTAATTTCATAGCTTGATACCGCTATTAGCGTTAGGTTGTTGAATTTGTCCAGATAATTGAAACGTGGATCTTTAGTCAACATTATTATAATAAATAATTGGTTTTATGTAAAATTTTCCGAGAATCAACAAACAATGTTCCTTCAAAATTCGTTAAAAATGCGTCGTTTTTGTCAACACTTTTTAAATACAATCATTTAAAAAGAACGGCAATGCCCAATTAAAATAAATAAGAAATTGAATTTATAGATATTTTCAAACAAAGATATTTATGAGTAAAGTACCAGACTTCGGTAAACGCAATAAAGGCACATGCAATCACATTATCGCGCGCTAATTGATTACCGAGAATTAATTTCGTACATACGACGTGACATGATTACCCTAATCCAGTCGACTCGTTAACGAATAAAACATTTACACGGCCCGAGAACGGACCGTCATGAATATTAATACTTTACTTTCTACCTGAAAGTTTATTTCATTAGTAGGGGACCTGACGAGGTCGATCTACGAGAATGATGGATGTTTTACATATTGTTCAAGTGATGTGTAATTTAATTAGAGAAGTTGTTTTGTTTTTAGCGTTCGAAGAATTAATGCTTTATTGTTGTTTACTTTTTTTTTATTGCCCTTGTAGGCAGAGGAGCATACGGCTCACCTGATGTTAAGTGGTTACCGTCGCCCATGGACTTCAGCAATGCCAGGGGCAGAGCCAAGCCGCTGCCTACCGTTAAGTACTCTCCACAAGCCTCGTTTGAAGAAGGATATGTAATATAGAAGAATGTAATAAAGAAGAATACGAATGTAATGAATATGTAATGAAGAAGGATGTAATACTTTTAAATTTGTTTTTAAATTTTTAGCCATTGTTCTGATGCTGTACCTTGTCTGGTTGTGCGTTTGCTACTTGAAACTATAACCAACCTGAGACGACCTCTTAACATGAAATCAAAGTCTCAATTTTAACAAAAACAGTGAATGTTTCGCGGCCAATATAGGCAGTATTCAATCGACATAGCCATGTTGGTCCACTTGTACAATTAATATTTGAGACTTTTTTATTGCCTATGTGTGCAGATAAGCATTCGGCCTACCTGACGGTAAGTGGTTATTGTCGCCCATGTACGTCAGCAATGACAGGGGCCCCGGGAAATCGCTGCCTACCTCGACTGCACCTCGATTGCATTATATTATTGTACGATTGCTTTGAGGCCGAAATAACCATGGAGATATCTGTTAAATTCTAATTATGATGTATCCATAAGTCTTTTATGCCCTTCTAGTGGCACTTACTTCAAAATTTCTTATGTAATATGTATCGTCAACCAATAAATGTGACATAACATTTGAGCTGTAAACAAGACTTTGAATAGAGGCAGTGGCTTGGCTGTGCTGTGATATCTTTAAGCGATATTGACGAACTGATCATCAGGTAGTATGATCGTTTATCTATATAAGCAAAAATAATTACAAATCAAAGTGAATTTTACATTGTTTTTATTTAAATTTTTTTATTAAATTTTGCTAGCACACGAGTCGTGTTCTCTATAGGCTATTACTTTAATAAGCTGTAATTAAATTCGTTGGCAGCCGTGTACGGTGTTAACAATGTGCCGACTCAGTATCGCGGTGCGCACGCTTTCGCAATTTTAACCGCGTTTCCCGACTTTGTGTAGTGCTGTGCATATGGCCATAGAATTAGCGACTCCAGTCTGCTAGCTCATTGAAACAAATCGACAAATGTCTAGTGATGTGCCGTGTTTTCTAAAAAAACCAATATGCTCAGATAAAATGAAATAACTACATATAAATCTCGTAAAAAAGTTAAATAATTATAAGCTGTAGTATTAATAATAGTAGCTTCATGCATTCATGCATGCAGCATTCATAAAATCTAATAATAATGCAAAAGTTATAGTAGTAATAATATTTAAATATAGGAAAAAAGTGTATTTAAAGAAAAATATTATAATTTTTTTCCTTATCACTCTATCATCACCTAAAAGTTTAGTATTGTGCCAAACATTCTTGAATATCCAATGTAAATTCTTTAGCATGACCATAATTTATAGAATACCTATAGAATACAATAACTACAGCAAATAAATCTTCAAAAATGTTTTTATAGTGTATACTGATTGTGTTGTTATAATTTTCTTTAAAATACACATTTTTAATCAATTCGTTATATTCTATCGTTAGTCCTAAACTGACATCAACGTAAGATGTCAATTTACATACATCGAAGTATGGGGGGTGGGGCAGCCGTTGTAACTATACAGAGAACTTAGCACTCATATCTCCAGGTGAATGGCGGCACCTACGTTGTAGATGTCTATGGGCTCCGGTAACCACTTAACACCAGGGCCGTCCACAAACATAAGCTATATTTTTTTATTATCAGAATCACTTCGGTTAATTGACCTTTACTAAGGCGAAATGACGCGTAAATAGAATAAACGAAAAAAAATCATCAAAACATTATCATATTATCAAATTTGTTTTGTAACATTATATAATTTTCTTTATATTCAAATAAGAGTATGCAGTTTTTTTTTACATTAGTTACAACAACTTTATCGCTTTATTCATGGCCGCAACTCACGTCAATAGAATGTTTCATATACACAAGAATCTGGGGAAACTTTCGCACGTACTCAAAATAGCGATCTCAGTTCTATCCGGAAATATTCTGTAAATGGCATGCTTGAGCTATATTAGTAGCATGAAACATGGAAAAGGAAATATGTGCTTAATTCGTTGTTTGCGTTTGAAATACATTCCTTAGTGAGATTGTTCCCGAATAAGACCGTTCGGAACCGGGCGAATCAATGTATTGTTTTATGATAAACTTTGTAAGATACAAACATAATTATACCCAGTGGTGATAGGCTCGGTTTAAGCGACATCTTATCTATATATTAATACGTGAAGCAAAAACTTTGTATCCCTTTTTACGAAAATTGCGCGGACGGAGGAGTATGAAATTTTCCACACTTATAGAGAATATAGAGAAGAAGTGCACAATGCTAATTTTTTTTTTTAAATAATGCTTAAAAGATACATTAAATCAATAAAGAAAACATTACACACACTACATACCATGTATTTGACGCACACACGCATGCTTACTATTTATTGTCAAACTTTTGTTCTTGACGTCTGTTGTCAAATTGAGATTAAATATTGTTTGTCTTTGTTAATATTTCTTACAGTGTAGTCTTGGCGAAATTTGTGATTACAGAAGTATAAAATACAATCATAATAGTGTACAAACTTACAATTCCAATTAATTATAGTCGAATTTCGAATACCTTTAAACGAGCTATTCTTGTATATTCATATGTATGTATATAATCTGAATCTGGGAAACAGCTCCAACGATTTTCATAAAATTTAGTATACAGGGGATTTCGGGGGCGATAAATCGATCTAGCTACGATTTATTTTCAGAAAATGTTTTTTTATTCGTGTTTTCAATAATCAACTCTTTCCGACATCTATTGGCGAATAATAATACTATTTTTCTTAATTGAGTGCATCTAACCGCTTTACACAACAAGATGGCGTTATAAAAAAAACACGAGCTAAGCTCGGTCATCGTCTAGTTTCGCTTAATACGCAACATTTAGCTTTGTAATTAAAGGTCTGTTTATTAGCATCAACAGCTCGTTTTAATTAAACTTCAGTTAAGTTTACTCTATTCAAATAGTTGAAGAAGGTTTACTGTGATATTATTTTTTATTTATTTTTTACATCAAGTGGCTATCCTGTAAAGTTGAAAAAAGTTTAAACCAAATAGCCTCGATATGATATATGAGAACAACATTTGACAGTATTATCGTTAAAATGGTTGAGAATTGCAATTAGAGATTAAAAATAAATATACAAGTCGCATTCGAGTGTTTAGTAAAATTAATCAAAGTGACAGAAACGCTTTAAACGTTGTATAAAAAGTCAAGTATTATTATTATATAGGTATAGTAGGATGACATAAGTGCGGTGAGAATACTGTACTCTGCCCTATTATTGTTGGCTGTGGTTAGCCTAAGGAGAGTGTTGTGTATCATTATCGTAAAAAATCTAGAACATTATAAACCAAAAAAGAACCAATAAACTTACAACTAAAATTACAAAATTATCAAAAGCTTTATTTTCTCGTCTAGATCGCTGAATTGTGACCACAATGAGTGGCCGGCCACAAGCCTAAACATTCAGTCGCCACTACGGATACTTATTGTAATAGTGATAGGGTTCTTACAAATCAGATGTACAACGGCCGCTGTCCAATGCCCTATTTATACCAATACATTACACTATTCAATACCTAGTTATAATTGGTCGTGATGGACAGTACCGTGTGTGTCATTCATATGTCTATGCTGGGCTGCGACCTTGTCTCAAATCACTTATCCCAAATCCCATAGATACAGACCACTGAGTTTCTCGCCGGATATTTTCAGTGGGTCGCGCTTTCGATCTGGTCGTAGATTCTACGAAGCACTGCTCTTGCTAGGGCCAGGTTTGAGCCCAGTGAGCTCACCTATACGCTAGGGTAATGATGATATAGCCTCTCAAGGCTATCAGCACAGGTATGAAAAAAAAAAATCCTACAAATTTAATATATTACACATAAATCTTTCCGGATGATATCGCATCCAAAATGTTCGGAAATATTATTATACATACAAAACGTATATGTACTCATATTTGTTTTTAATTTGCTAGATAAAAAAGTCTAATTCTTATCCATAGTAAAACAGTTCGTGCCAGTTATTTATGTGGTGCACAAATCCGGAACTCAGCCGGCGCCCGAGCTTCTGAAGATCAGGAAATGCAGCCATTATTTCGATAGCTATCTGTTGGAAAATCTTTTGGTTCACACGAGGCTTCACTGCAATCGGGATTTAGGTCGATGGAAAGATCGATGCTTGAATGGAATGAAAAAATTGATAGCGTTGAATAATGAATGTTCGATTTAACATCTAGCTCACAATTCTAGCTGCATGAATGTGATTTGAGAGATTATGGCGCCAACAAACAGGCTTATGACGTCATTAGCTGTTCTCAAAAATTTGATACTTGTCATGGCAGGTTTGCTTAGAATAATTTAAATTTGTCCTGTTGGTCTACTGGTCAATGACCCTGGTTGATAGAAACAGATTCGGATCTACGTTTGTTTCAATTTAATGCTCACTACACAATTACTTAAATTATATCAGAAGATATTCGTGAATACTATTCTCCTATGGACAATTTATTCAGATAAAAATAAATTCTCTTCGATTTGAGTCTTTGTCCAGCCATTTTAACGGCCGTCTGGTGTAGTGGTAAGTGACATGGTCACTACACAAGGGGGTCGCGGGTTCAAATCCCGCCAAGGGAGGATATTCGTATGATAATTATAAATGTCTTTTCCAGGGTTATGGATGTATCTTAAATATATATATGTGTATAATAAAAATCTTACATTTATTTCCGTTATCTGGTACCTGTAACATAAGTTCTTTACGAACTTATCACGGGACCAGTTAACGTGGCGTGATTGTTAGTAAATATTTATTTATTTATTTATGTAATACGAGTCAAGTGTAGTAGGATTTTACAGACAAGATTAGCAAAGATTAATTCAAGCTGCCATTTCTTCAATATTTAAATATTATTCTTTCAACTTGAGCAATAAGAAAGTCCATTTCATATCACTATTAGACTTTAATCTCGTTAAAGCGCAACGTTAACGTTATCTGTGTCTATGGATTCCAAAAGCCACTTTACACCCTGCGGGCTGTAAACTTATTCGTCTATTTTCGTGGAAAAGCAAATTTACGGGAAATAATGAAAGTCCATTCCGACCAGCATTGAGGAAAATTACCTGTACACAAACATCGCTTCAAAACAATACAAGAAATTGTTTTATTACTGCAGCGTACATTGTGATATCGTCGAGACATATGCACCAACAATAAAGGTATAAAAACTTGGAATTACGCCGGCCTATTGTTGCCGTTGTAGAGTGCTCTCGCGAGCTCTCGTCGCAGACAATATGCATATTCACAGTATACCCCTCACACGAGTACTGCGTCGTCTAATACCGAAGAGAAAAATGTCATGTCTTGTGATTTTAAGATGGGTTAGCACGAAAATTATGGTAAGGAGATGCACTAACAACGTCGCCATAAAAACTCGGATAAACTCATTGTTAGCGCTGTTGGGTGCTTTCGAAAGCGACTCAAGTACCACATAATACCTTATTGAATAGGAACGGATAATATAAGAGAATTGAATTTTCTGAGATAGGAAAATGTCGATGATACGGTAGAAATAAGAATATCGATGTGAATAATACGAGTAATCGTTCGTTAAGTGGAGAAGCTAATCAGTTAAAAAGATAGCACGACTCTAAACCCTTTAGTTTGAAATTTAATTATTGTAATTTTTTATATAATTATTGCCATTTTTATACAAACATCTGCAGATTGAAAAATAAGTAAAAAATACGTAGAAAAAAGGGTAACTAAAAAGAGTAATCGAACAAAAACCCTTTTGTGTCTGTTTGTTTGTTCGCGCCCATTTTTGGAATACAGTCCTGAATTTTATTATACATAGATAAACAGATATTCATTAATTCGTTAAACAGACATATACTATAAAAGTTACAGCCATTTAAATACTTTTATATATATATTTTTTTTATCGTGTTCATTGTTAGAAAGCAATTCGTATACGTCTATTACGTTTTCACATCCAAACCATAATACCGATTTTGATGAAATTCGGTATGGAAATAGAATAGAGTCCTGGTAAAGAATATAGGTTATCTTTCATCTTACTGCCTACTGTCTCGGCCTACGCGATATAAAAATATTCCACGTGGATGATGCTATGGACGGAAAACTAGTCACAAAATCCGAAAACAAATTGACAATACCCAGACTATTTCCGCCCATCCTTTTCTTATTGTTACTGATGTAGAGTTTTTACTCAACATTTTAGCATTAAGTATGTAACACTACAAAAAATTTGAACTTCTTATTACTAAGCAGGATTTAAGTCGTAAAACCCAAATAAAACAAGAAAAATGGATATTTTAACAATCGTTTCTTCCAACAACGACATTGTTTGCACTTTAAATACGTGATTTGATTTTGCATCGTTCAGAAATACATTTATCCTCTTTCTTCGACGTACCTTATGTTCAGTTACAATGGTGCGTTCAAAAACAGGCCATACAATAACGACCGGTGCCGAAAAAACCGCGTTTGCTTACTTGAACGACATTTATATTCATATCACTGTGTATTTACATTCCACCCGGGTAAGGTTGTTTTTTTAAGGGAATTTCGTTACGGTTTTTGGATATAAAGCTCCCGTTTGGGTTTCCTGAGCCGTTGATACGTGAGTCGATAAGTAAAAGATTCTAATCAGAAATTTTGTATTCTAGATTTGAATGCGTCCACTTTTTCCTCAGATCAAAAGGTTTTGAAGGTATGTACTTTAATATCATATTATATTATTATTTCTCTATTAGATACTACCAACACTAAAAGTATATAGTGATTGCTTTTAAATAACTTATTAGCCTTCGTGGTCACGGTCGATTGTCACGAAAACTATAAAGTATGTACTCGAAGTCAGAAATAATATAATAAAATTTTTAAGCGCGCGATAAGACCATAAAGTACTTTTCATTATATCTACGACTCTCAAAAACTGAAGAAAAAAGAAATAAGCCTAGGACAATCTTGCAGAAATTGCATTGGAAAACAATTCAGTATCAAAGGCAAAGATTATATTATTAAATTTCATTGTAAGAGTATTACATACATTCAAATAATCTATAGAGAGCCCTGGATAATGAATCACGTGAAACATCTTTATTTTATAGAGAACTAGCGGCCCGCTACGGCTCCGCTCGGGTCTTTAACAAAAATTTCAACGACGTTGTTTTATTTTTTAAAATAAAAGAACACTCCTTGCGGCACATGCTGTCGCGACTAAAAAGTCGTAGTATATTATTTAATTCTATCATCAATAGTTTTCGCAGAGCGCGCGATGTAAAGAATATTTTAAGTATTTTTTTTTACACCTTGGATTATATTATTGGAGTTTTAGTAAGGATCCCTAACTTTTTTCAAAATAGGTTATAGCCTATGTCACTCAGGAATAGTGTAGCTTCCAAACAGTGAAAGAATTTTTCAAATCGGTTCAGTAATTTCGGAGCCTATTCAATACAAACAAACAAACAAATCTTTCCTCTTTATAATATTAGTATAGATTTAATGTCATACCCAACCGCTTGAATATAGTTTGATAAGCGAGTAACTTAGTGCGTATCGCACATTTAAGAATTTGAATTAGATACCTAAATGTGACAGCTGGTATTTCTGTTCAAACTATTTCGGCAGCAAATCAATTTGGACAGATGTTATCGCCATAAAATTGAGAGTATGTTAATATAACATTCTATCCGATGATTTGCAAGCAAAAAATATTGTCCCTTCGTAATAAGGTGACACTCTTCAAAACTTGCATACGCCCAGTCATGATCTATGTAAGTGTAGTGTTCGCTCAGGCGGCCCGCACTAACTTGAAACCCCTACAAGTCATTCAATCCCGTTTTCGCAGGATAGCCGTGGGAGCATCGGAGTTCATGAGGAACGTGGATCTCCATGATGACCTGGAGCTTGACTCCATCAGTAAGTATATTCTTGAGAAGGCGGCACGACACGAAATCCCTTTTGTTGTGGCCGCTGGAAATCAACTACCCGATCCCACGGACCGATTGGGAAACAGTCGACGTCGCCCTAAGGACGTCATTTCGGATCCTTCCGATCCACTAAAGGTGCTTTTACCTACTACTCTAGGTACCTCAAGAACCGGTCACCGTTCTCGTCGAACCTGTCCCTTGCGACAAAGGGCTCGGTGAGTAAATTAACCCTCAGACACGGATCTTCTCAGCGGGTCGCGTTTCCGATCCGGTGATAGATTCTGCGAGGCACTGCTCTTGCTAGGACTAGTGTTAGCAACGCCTCTAGGTTTGAGCCCCAAGAGCTCATCTACACGTCAGAGTTACGCTGATATAGCCTCTTAAGGCTATCAGCTAAGGTAGGAAATAGAAAACAAAAAAAAATTATAACATACATAATACTTAAAGTACACCGGGATATTATTAGTGTTTGTTCAGTTGTCTACGTAATAAAAAGTCAGAATTATAAAACTGGTAAACTTCATTTTTAAGTACCGTGTAGTGCCAAAAGGTAAAATAAGAATACTTAAAACGAATACTACAAAAACACTTTGTAGGGAAATGAACAAAAAGTCTAGAGAAACAAATTTCCACTAACACTGGGATTACAGTCACGACGTACAATTTACTTGGAGTAAGAAATATAAAAACACTTAAACAGTGCGGAGTTCCTTTAAGCGAGTACGTTTCTATGTAAAAGAGCTGTATTGTTGAATAGAATTCTAAGGAATAGAATTGCGATAGGAAGAATCGTAGTGAATTGTCCACGGCAAGCAGTCGTTGCATTAGTGGAAACTGAATTTTACATTTTAGATTCAACTGAAAATCGGTAGTCTTCTGATTGCTCAAGGTACATTAAAAGCTATAAGATCTACATTAGATTAAAATTTGAAAAATCTTAAAATTATTAAAATCAAAATCAATTGTATTGGCTGTTTAACCACAGAAACGTTTGACACCAATCACTACCAAAAAAACACCAAAAATATACAGAATGGTAATAGTACCCAGCGGCGCGGGACCAAAATGCGCGCTCTGCCCTCAGTTTTGAAAATATGTAATTTGTTTATGATTTATGCGCTCATATAACGGAAACGATTTAATACCAAGTGGACGGTACGGACGGTTTTGCGGCGATGCCGAACTTCAAAATGCAAATAGTTTCAATCCAAGCCATTCAACTAAAATAGTTTAAACTTATGGATAAGAGAGTAAATTTATGGAAAGTACAATTTTATTATATAGTTACATTCCGAATCCGAAACCTCGTTAATCACGAATCTTATCCCATTGTAATCTTTCTTAGAGTACCTACGAGAACAGCGCGTTTATATACGAGTGTATACGAACCAAAACTAAGAAAACGAAAAGAATCTGTACCGAAAGCTATCAGATATCTAATGAAAACGGACTTAGTTACTTGTTAAAGAGAAGTATCGATATTCGTGTAATAGAATCCGGCGATAATGGGATTAGCTCGATATTAGTTAGAGAAAACATCGTTTCAAAAGCAATTTCGGCTTCGCACATTGGCTATTAGAGCGCTGTATCAGTTTTGTTAGTTCGACGACATATGAATGGATGTTCGTATATTTTTAACAGCCTTCGATGACAGGATTTTTTGGAAAACAAGTCACTTCTTCTTTTAGATTCAATAGTTGCAGTATTACAAGTTGGATTTCAGAAACTCTGGTTAGCTTATAGGTAGCGTATAGGTAGTAGGTATAAGATATAAACTTTATTTCCAAACATTTATACAAAATATTATTTTAATAACCTAAAAGTACACATCCAGAAACAGAGTTATCAGCAACATGCTTCGTCGAAAAAGCGTCGTCATGGTTAGCTGTCTTTTATACAATTGCATGTAAGCTTAGAGACTTTAAGGCCTATTTAAAAAAAAAAAACATCACTATTTTATATTTCATATCTGTTTAGGGCGAATTAAAAAATATCTTGATCAGTAAAGTGAAATATTTTGCACGACGATTTTTCTCTGTTGCTTCTCAGCTTATTGTTACTGCTAAATATTGCTTTAATATATTTTTTTTTTATTGCTTACATGGTTGGACGAGCTCACAGCCCACCTGGTATTAAGTGGTTACTGGAGCCCATAGACATCTACAACGTAAATGCGCCACCCAGCCCGAGACAAGTTCTAAGGTCTCAAGTATAGTTACAACGGCTGCCCCACCCTTCAAACCGAAACGCATTACTGCTTCACGGTAGAAATAGGCAGGGTGGTGGTACCCACCCGCGTGGACTCACAAGAGGTCCTACCATCAGTACAAGAGGTCCTACCACCAGCTATAAATATATAAATTATATAAATATAAATTATATACATTAGTGAATTTGTAATGTGTTCGATTTATTTTTCGAATTATGGAATTATTCGAATTTAATCAAATTATTCGAATGAAATATCGTCAGGAAAAAAAAAACCTTTCAAAGTGTCCTAAACCCAATTTTCCAACAAGAATACGGAAAATTTGTGAATTGTCAGCACACCTGCGTCTGAATAACGTTTGCACATTTCCATCTAATACCTTTAATAAATCTTACAGAACTTCTGAGCATATTCAACTTTCATGGTTACCGATGCCGTTCTTCGCTTTTGAATACATTAAATAAAATTTGCCGTATCCATAATTACAAAATGTCGGAAACATTTTAAATAAGTTTGCTCGCTGAAAACGCGACCGTTCTCAGTGAATAATTAAAATAGTTGTTTTAATGAATGTATGAACGCTGACCGCATATATTCGATACGATGCGCTTGATTAAAAACCACATTCGAAATTGAATNCCGCCGTTTTCCGACGGGACGTCCATAGCGGGAGCGATAAATCCCTCCCGCTCCTGCGGGAACAGCGCCGAGACGATGTCCCGCAACTGCTGAGGCTGGAGACGCTCCGTGATTGGGGGGGCCCATGGGCGCATTTTATTGCGCACCATATGATAGGGTCGCCCCCACGGATCCTCATCCAGCGTCTCCAAGAGACCCTCCATGTGTTGGTTCTTGGCTCTTCTGATGGCCAGCTGCAAAGCCCTCTGCGCGACGCGAAATGTGCCGTACAGCCGGGCCTCCACCACCGCGAACGCAACCGGATCGTTGCGCCGCGGCAAGCGACGGCGGCGATGCCTGGCGCACTCGCGCCTCGCCCGAACGCACTCCACGCGGAGTTGCGCGATGCACACCCCTAATATGCGAGACACACGTGCGCGTTATGGTTTCCGCCAACGGTTTTTATTTCCCGCTCAATTTGCTTATTGAACTTTATTATGGCGTTTCTTCAGATTTTCTTCTTAAATTATGAAGACTCTATTCTGATGAAAAGCAGGTTGGCCTTGTCCGGTACTTCTTAATATGTCGACAATATTAATATTTATCTAATTTCTTATTTAAAACGGTAAGTTTGCTACTTCAAAACAGCCACATATACAATCATGTAAATATAATTATTCGTTTTTACATGCTCAATAGTAATCACAGTGAACTAAATTACAGTTCACCGAGTAAAGCTCATGTGGTGGAAAATGGCAATGGACATCGACAACACTAGAGATGCAACAGTTTTGCTGCTTGTCAAAGTGGAGGCAACAATGCCGTGATAATGTTCCTTGTTTTAATTTTTTGTTAAAAAAAAGCTATGTATGGATACCAATGAACAGTAAAAGTTGGAGCTTGCTTCAAATATCAAATTTCTAAAAATTCCAAAACGGAAACCAATTTCAGGCACTGTTTCAAATACCTTGATAAAATGTAAGAAACCCCCAACTCTATCCGTAAATAGGAGTAATAGACACATCTGAAACCGAATAAATTGATGGTGTAATTTATGATTGAAATAAAAATTACATGCCCACTAAGCATTGGACTATTTTGTATTAAAATCTTGTCAAAGACAAAATATTTAAGATATAATAAAATTAAAAACACTTTATATGAATATAGTTCCGCTTGTGACTATATAACATCTTAAGGTATAAGCAGTTAGGGTTCCAGAGTAAGAAACAATACCCGTTGTGGCAAGTATTTTGAAGTAAGTAATTTTGCGTAAAGAAATGTTTTTGTACTAACGGGGCGTTTTGCTTAATTTTTATATTGCATCTATCGATGAATGAGCTTATAGTCCCTGTAACGTGAACTCGTTGTTGGAGTCCCATGATATCATAAGGTCAATGCCGCCACCCACCTTGGGAGATGACGTCTAAGTCTCAATTGTTTTATACAAGAACTATCCTATCCTTCAAAATCGAATTTATGACTTCTTCACAAAAATGAAAAAATTAATAGGGTGTTGGATTATTGTTGGTTTACCAGTCTGCGGGTTTCTATATCAGCGTTTCTCCATCAAAGCGTGCAGAGATATAACTACCAAAACAATCTCGCGCACTAATTCAAACACATTAGAATACTATTCTTAGCTTTTACTGATAGCCATTTATAATAATGAAATAAGTTGGATGAAGATGAAGACTGTGTGTAGCGGTTGCTGGTACACAGCACGATAACACCCTCTTTGTGGAACGTGAGGAAATTCGCTCAATTATATAGGCCCCTCCAATGCTTTTTGGCTTATTTATCAATCAATCTCTGATGCAGTTCTGATAAACAACACCTCAATGTCAACTGAACCACAGAATTTTCCGTCAATTCACCAAACTTAATGGTGTACTTTCGATAATTTATTAATGCGTAAGTAATTACGAATTCGGCTCGAAATGCAATAATGTAATATGGGTTGGGTAATTTATTAAGTAAAAATACCTATTTGAGGATTATACAAACTGGAAAAACAACAGGAAAAAATGAAAAATAAATTTTACTTGTATTTCATTTCTGTTGGATGCTGTGAATTTATAAAAACTCTTTAGGTCAGAATTAATTATAAGACATGTTACATCAAATTGTGTATTTCGTTTTGTTTGTTTAATATAACACGATACCGCATCAGTACCGCATATTAAAATCATTATTTGATAAACAGTTTAACGCTTATACCTAAAGCACCTTAAAAGTAAAATCCAAATTTATCCACCAATTTTACTCTTCAAATCAAATATTTCATATTGTCGTCGGTCAAAGTATGTATTTCGATAAGTGTTCCTTTTGCAAATAAATCTGTTTTTGTTGCATTAATAGACAAACAAGCATAGAGCCCTCTCCATGGTGAGTGATCACAGACGCTCATAAACATCAGCATACCGCTTAAGACTTTTTCAAACCTTGTTTGAAGAAGGACATTGTCTATTTCGTATTGCCTATGCTTCTTCTTCTTCGTCGCTTTTTCATTGCTGAAGGTCGTGTCCCTGAAACTTGACCGTTGCCTGTCTCGTGAGCTGTTTCTATCTCGTCCGGTCCTCAGCTGCTCGAATGGCGGTTGCGACTGGCAACCCAGTTAGAGCGGTTACTTGATCACACCAACGGCTAGGTAATCGGCCGCGCGGTCTCTTTCCTTCTACTTTGCCCGTCACAATCACTTTGTCCAAGTTATCTGACTGTCGGCGGGCAATATGACCGAAGTAGCTGAGGATCCTCTGGTAACAGATTGTTGAGAGCCTGACTCGGATGCGAAGCTGATCCAGGATAGATTTATTTGTCCTCTTGGCCGTCCACGGAATTCGTTATGCCTATGCAATTAAAATTAAATCTCGGATTGGTCAGATGCTTGTAAAATATGGTTTAACGGTCTCACGAAAACTATAGCATCATCTATTTAAGCCTTACTATCCTACTTAAAATAATTAAGAAATAACAAACTACATATTATTAAATACGATAAACCTTCATTATTTCTACGCACTTGGGTACTCATTACATTGAAGTCATTGCGCAGTTAAATGGCACTTGTTTATTTCGAGCGTTATTTCACGAAACGACTGAGAGTAAAGTTTTAATGGCGCTTTTATATAGCTGCCGATCTTTGAACATCGAATGAAATACCAAAATCTCAGTGCTGCGATAAGTGGACAAGATTTAAGAATAAAGGAAAACTGTTAAAAAGTTTTAAAGCACAAATAACTTTTGGAATTCTTTTTTTTTTTCTAATTAAACTCAGCTTGTGCTTGGCGACCAGCGAATAGTTCAAGCGCAACGGTGGGATAACTTTATTAATCTAGTTAGTGTTAATTACTTAGTTGTTAGTTAATTTAAATTTTCATATATAAAATCGAAAACATCTTTGACATGTTTCAAGTTTACTTCTATATTTTACATGTAAATTTTACTATGTGATTCCGCGTTCTTCCCTCGGTCGTAACCAATTTGCCAAGAAGTAGCACTTCCAATCACCGTTAGTGTATGTATGTAATACACATTAGAGGTTATGTTGCCACGTGGCAGACACGCGTCAGGCGGAGAACACGTCATTAGCTCTAAGACTCCTCTCTGGGGACAGGCTATAAGTTTTTTGTTCGTAACACCCATTTAAGTTAAATGCGAAAGCGATTTTTTGGAACCAAGTTCCTTATGGGATAATGCGGAGGGGACCGGGAAAAAACGTCCGTAACGTAAGATTTTTATTAGTAATGCACACAGTGTACGACTTAACTTTGTAATAGCGTACAAAAAATAACATATTTTTCTATTATATATTTTTTATAAATCATTGTGAATAAAATAAAGTAAATTTTGTAAAGTAGTTTTTATTTATTTTTATCAATAAAAAAATCATAATAAAAAATGTATGCCCGAATAGTTATTTTCTTTATTCCTCGAATAGAACTTAAAATTAATATTTTTATAATAAGGAACTTCGTTCCTATCGGGTGTCCTACGACACCACACATCTTTTTTTATCTGACTATCACCATTTTCATCTATTGTTAAAGATGAGTATATTCTGTGGTTATATTAAGTAAATGGTATCTTCAACTTTAAGTCATTGAGTTAAAGTTTTAATTTTTATTGTAAGTTCCCTTTTCTACACCATGATAAACAATTATGATTAGAACGTTACTCGCTTATTTTGTGTCTTAGGATTATCAGATAGGCAACAGCTTTTTATCTTGACTACGTTTACCTACTTTTCTTTGTTTTAATTAAATTATTTTATGTAATTCAACAAACATATGGAAATACTTTAAAGCAACAGAAAATTCAGGTTACAAAAATCGAAATAATATTTCTTATTTTTTATATTTATACTTACTAAATATTTATACTTACCTTATTTATACTTACTAATATACTTTAAATGCCTTATTTATACTTACTAATATACTTACAAGATAAGGCTGATTTTTAGTGTAGATTAAAAGATAGATTAATTGACTTCTACACTTTAATTACGTTAGTAGTAATTACCACTGACTTGCCTATTTCCACACTTCCGTTATACAATAGGCTTATTTCCGTTATACTATAAAATGAGACTTGAAACTCATGTCTCAAGGTGGCATGTACATTACTGATGTATGTGGGCTCCGATAATCACTAAACACCAGGTGGGACGTGATTTTATCAATCCATGTAAGTAGTAAATAATAAATTAATAACTAGTTGCATTATTATTTAAATTCTAGAAAAGCATGATGTATAGGAACCGAAAGAGAAGGCTGAATAGGACATAAACAGAAACATTACTGATTTTAATACAATCACGGGTAATATAATTAAAAATCACCTTAGACAAACGGTCAACGGTATTCCTAGAGTGTTAGGGAGCCCGTCATATGCTACATAAGACTTCGATTTGGACCTCAGTACTTAGATTATAGGTTCAGTGAAATCTAAATTATTAATTATTCTTCTTATAATTCTTAATATTATTAATCTAAATTATTAATATGAATAAATAATACACTAAAATTAAATATTAATAATAATAAATAACTGAGAAAAAATTATGCACGGTTATCCGACCCCAAATTAGGATTATCTGTGTTATAGGTGCCAGAGACAGGCAATGACAGGCATACACATTTATACATATACGTTTACCCGATTTAGGAATCTAACTCACAACCCTCGGTGCAACAATCATGAACGATAACAACTACACCACTGACTGGTAAGTCAATAATAGTGGTAATGTTTTGTGAATATAGGTAGATGTTCCGACGTCGTATTTTCTTAAGTTTCCACTAGTTAAAAATAATTTTACGCTTTAAGTTCGCATTTTACTGTCATTCGTCAGGCAGTCGTGAGCGACTCCGAAAAATATAAAGTATTCGAAATGTCGGAAATAATAAATAGATAATTAAAAAAAACCCGCGAGATGAAACCGTAATATTTGTTTTAATTAAAAAAATCAGTTGTTTCTGACCACGAAAACTATTAAACATCGCCCCACAGTCTGAGAACAGTATTCTAATAATGTTATCGCCCCGATCTTGTCACTTACGTTTAGTTTTAGCGAGAGAAAAAGGGGTAAAAGTGGATAGTCCTGACTTTTCAAGTTTTCAACGAACCGACAGAGTGGTTTCATTGCTATGCAATTTTGTAATTAACGTCGACATTTATTATATTTTAGTAAGCTTCTAATAATAATCTTTGTTCGAAAACTAACCAGATTATTAAATATGAAATTCATTTGAGTAATTTGGTAAAAAGCTCGCTTGGAACCTCTGGGTCTACGGAGGGACTTCGGTTCTCTCTGTGTTTTATACCGCATGGTCCATGGGGAATGCTCTGAGGAATTATTCGAGATGATTCCCTCATCTCCTTTTTATCATCGCACCTCCCGCCATCGGAGCAGAGTTCATCCATATTATCTGGAACCGCTGCGTTCATCNTCCTTTTTATCATCGCACCTCCCGCCATCGGAGCAGAGTTCATCCATATTATCTGGAACCGCTGCGTTCATCGACAGTGCGTTTCCAAAGATCTTTTTTGCCACGTACCATCCGGCTTTGGAATGAACTCCCCTCCACGGTGTTTTCCGAGCGCTATGACATGTCCTTCTTCAAACGAGGCTTGCGGAGAGTTCTTTATGGTAGGTAGCGGCTTGGCTCTGCCCCTGGCATTGCTGACGTCCATGAGCGACGGTGACCACTTACCATCAGGTGGGCCGTATGCTCGTCTGCCTACAAAGGCAATAAAAAAAAAAAAAAGTATATTTTCAACAGAATACGTCATCTCGTTTTTGCTAACACTATATTTTCTATGTGCGTCATGATTTACAATAAGCGACATGTCTATAAATAATTAAGCCTTCTACTGGAGATGTTACTGAAATAAGAGAGCCTATGATGTGACAACGGAAGGTATTCTTCCAGAGTAATGGGTGCTCACTTCCGGCGATATATTTCCGCTATCGCGACACCAACATGGCGGCCAAGCTTCCGTTTGACCATTATGGGTTGTTAATCGAGAATCGTGTCTGAGATGAAAAACTATCTCTAGATGAACAAATGGTCATGGATAATTTTAAACGGAGGCTTAGTTATAATTTTACCCCTGAGTTAAGTAAATTGATCAAGGCTGGTGAAATAGAAATTATTGTTCATTGTTTTCCAAGCAAAAGTACTTTCTAAAGGGCTTTTAGTATTATTTATAAGTTTCTAAAAAAATTAAAGAAATATAAAAAGTATTAACATAGTTTTTTCAATAGGTGATAAATGATATTATGTACTTTCTAAAATATCATTTATTCAGCTACAAAATTAACAAAATATTAAAAGAGATTCTCAAATATCGCATGAAATGTAGCCGGCGAACAAAAGGCTTTTATATGGAGGTACGCGAAATCATAATTACGTATTCATCGTACATTTTAATATCTTATTGATTCTTGCGGATGTGAAGGGAAAATACATCCACCACGGTGACGTAGGCATCATTGTTTTCATACCCAACCCCTGCCTTTTGTTATTACTTATCCACAAACAAAAGAACTCTTTGGATGAACAAAGACGTAATTATAAGGAAGGGTAATAAAGAAAGAAAGAAACTCGTAAGAAATATTCAAAGATAATTATCTAATTTTCAATGCTAAGTTTGAAAATTTTGTTTTATAGAAAATTTAATTTTACCTAAATACCTAATTAAATTTGAAATTAATAGAATATATTCCTTTTATAACACGTTTTAGCTTCACTTATACTTAACCCACTTTTAATTTATACTAAAAATAAAAATATTCTTTATTTTTTCATCGCAATATACAGTTTTTTAGTACCTACAAATGGTAAAATTGTGGCCAAATTGTAGAGTATTATCCATAAGTTAGACTGGCCTATGTTTGATGGCACGAAGTTTCCAAATCTTAGGCTTGTAAGTTAATTACCACTGTAGAGAAACTTTGAAAGTGCTCTATGTAAATAGTTCTGAATACGTAAGAATGTGAAATGAACAATGTAGCCTATTGATGAATATCGGAAGTGAGTAATAGAGTCTTTGAACATCGCTTCACTGTGAAACCTTTTCGTGTTTGCACTCACCACATTTATCTTGTCAAGTATAAAATAGATTTAGTAGATGTGTGAGTTCTATTATGGGAACACATTTAGATCGGACCATCGCTCAACATCAATTGGATTTTAACTACAACATTAGAACATTCAGTTAACAGGGCAAGAATAGACGCTTAATGTAAAATCCTATGTTCTATGTGAGATAACTGATGATGACAAGATAAATTATATGATAAGATAAGACGATAAGATACGAAACGATTTGAACAATATTTTCTATTGCACTGACAATATATTTTGCAGTAAAATATCCAGCGAATGAAATATTTTCTACTTATTCGTGTTAGCAAACGCTAATTTCTGTTTTTACAACATGAAGTTCATTGAACTGGAAGTGAGTGACACAGTTGCAAAACTGTTTTATTGAGTAGTTCCACAATAAAAATCAATTTTCCACCAAGCTTTAGTTCCCACGGGTAGGTTTTGCATAACGATTTCGCAATTACCTAGACAGTAACCGGTTGTCCGGTCTATATAATTCTGCAATTTTCTTGAACTTTTTTTCTTTGAGTGGATACTTATTTTGCTTTTAGAAGCACTGTAAGTATATGTTATATGCTTATACAAAATAATGGTAAGCGGTAATGTAACAGTATAGTGGATATCGTGAATTTCCCGTGGGAGCTTTTTTAGTAGCGTAAAACGTAAATGAGGTCAGGATTCAGCTATTGTTGAGTTGTCACCGGAGATAGAGAGAGAGAGAGAAAGAGAGAGAATAGATACTTCCCTCTTAATAGATAGATCTTCACAGTTATTAATAACACAGTTAAAAAATATATATAAATGTATATAAGGAGCTTAAACCAATTTGCTGAGAATGTTATTCCAGTCCTAAATATCGCATTGAAGATTATATTATCTGTATCCCATAACTCATGCACGTTCTAGTATATCAGGTTACTCTTCATTAGACGTCGTCGAATTCGTATATTTCTCAAATTGACGTCCCCTCAAAACATGCATATGTAAATTCACTTTTGTCTTTTAACATCGTTAAAGCAGACAATCCATATTAATATTCTAATAAAATCAGTCAACAATTTCACGTTCTTTGCTATGTGCTTCTGTTTGTTTCAAGTTAATTTTATGAAATCACTTACGAATTTAATTTGTATTTATTTATTTTAAATTGATGGATGAGAAAAGAGGAGGGTTGAGTAGAGTTGGACATTCTTACCGTAAAACGTCAACGCTGAGCACTGGGCGGCGGGAAATAACCCAGCTCCCGGATCCAACCAGAGACCCGGAGCGGGACCAGTTGCCGTGAAGGACTAAATCCCTTCGAAATACTGATGTGGAAGGACGTGGGAACCCACCACAATTACATTCCAAGAGAGTCATGGACAGAGAAACATTTAAACTGTTTCAAGGCCATGACTACGACCCTCAGTAATGAGGAAACCGACGCAAGGAGGAAGAGGAGGATTTTAAATTCATATGTACTGTACCAAATATAAAAAAGCACATATTGTCATATTTTCTATATACTAATTGCAAACACTTGGTGCCATTAGCTGTTTGTTTTGCAAAACAGTCTAAAGTACACTATTCTAATCTTTATGATGAACTGACTTCAGACAAAAACACCTCATTTATTTCACCTTTAAGACCTTGCAACTTTTTCTGTAATAATATAAAAAAAATTAAATTTTTATGCTAATCTGAAGGTGAATGGTGGTATTCATTTATGAGGCTCTTACTATCACAACATCAGAGCGCCTATTATCTGCTTATATTTAAAAAAGAATTCCTTTAAAGATATACGGTTTTCATAGTTTTTTCTTTTTTTATATTTGCCTGAATATACTTCCATGGTAACATAACTATACTAATACTGAAGAAAAAAAGCTTTATTATACATTATTTGTTTCATTAAGCATACACACAATCGAGCTTATGTAATTTTGAATTCAACATATTATGAATGGTTTTCACAATAGACTCGCAAACGAGACGCGTATATTCACACATACTATCCATATATGTAAAAGTTTAATTAAATGCCTTCTTCTTAATTAGGCAACAGGCGGTACGACGTTACAAACTTTTGAGATAATAAGGGAAGTAATTAAAATATTACCGTGCAAAGTCAGATGTTTTCGGCCGGCTATGAGGGCTCAACAAGTTTGCCTTAATTTTGACTGTTTTACGCGAAAGAAACTTTGCGTAGGATATGATATCGACGCTTGAAAGGCAAACGTGACTAAGCGACAATAACTGCGACCAAATTTTATTGTTTGATGGACCAGGTTGTCTTGTTTCCGAAACTTTTTAGGTGCTCTGGACGGGCAGATTGAACCATGGCTCATTTAGCCTGCGGTGGCTGTGGAATCCATAGATATCTGATGTGAATACTGTTACAAGCCCCTACATATGATACTGAAGTCTCAATCTATTTTTTATTTATTTATAAGCCTTTGTTTACTTTCTAATTTAAGTTACATTTTTAATATTTTTTTTGAGTCAAAATCTCCGAGATCTTAGGGGTAGTGGTGACCCCGCGGTAACCAGCCGTTTTGGAGTTTTCCTCAATGTATACTAATATATAAATCTACAGTGGCTTTTACGGATGCTCCGTTATGACTACTGAACCATGCATCCGATTGACTTGAAAGTAACCATGTAGAAAATTACATGTACTTAATAGATAGGCTAATATTTAAATAAGTGTTGGACTCCCTAATAATAATGACAATAAATAATAATGTTAATTTTAAATGCCCAGCGAAGCGGACGGGTACAACTAGTTTTTTTTAATAAATCTTACTAGTTAATTGTTAGTTTTCCAAATTTTCGCAATAATCCACATTAAAATACACCGTCACGTACAAAATACATGACACAAAAAGTAGCGTCAAGCACAAAAGTGAGTTAGAAATAATATGCTGTGTGTGCACAATATTAGCATAATGCTGAATAACAGTGCCTCGTGGGAGAGCACACGTGGGCAAACACCGAGCCCAACCTCGATCTTGCTTCCTTTACATGCCTCTGTGCCCACCAGCAGCCCCCTAAAATATGTGACGCTACAAAAATATTAATTTACAAAAGTAGAACTGTTAACTTATTGTTTGCTAAAAGAACGGTTGACTCGTTTTCATTGATAAACGTTTACTGAAAAATAAGAAAATAATAAGCAGTTTTTGAGGCTTTCATTTACCTCTACAATATTTGATTAAATCACTTCAAGACAATTTTCACAAGCCATGTCTCTACCGTAGGAGTTGTATGGTACATTTAAAAATTATGACTAATGGCCATAAATGACAAGTAAATGCGTAACAGCAGATCTATAGCTTAATGATTGCGGATAATAATAATAATATGTACTTTTAGGTTATTAAGCTACCTTTCATTTTGATTTAATAAATAAAATATTAATATTTAGATTAATAATAAAAATATTGTTTAATTATTGAGTCTGGTATACATTTGAATGCATAAGTTAAGATTTTACTTTAAGTGCTAGTGTAATCAAAGGAATACCTGATATATTTTAATAGTAAAGAAATTGGACCTTCGTTAAAGAAAAATTTTCCGCTTTTGTTATTTGAAAATCAGTCCGAATTAATTTGGAATTCTCGATAAAAAAGCGATGACCGAAATGAAAAAAAATTAATGAAATTACGTAATTAATTTCTATTTAGAACGGTAAATGAATTTACTAAACAAAATATACTTTAAATATCCTTTCTGTTTACAGGTTAGCATAGTAATGGTAGTAGTAGTAGTTTGATATGTCATTGAAAGAAATAAATTAAAATGCTGTTACAGAGCAACAGTTTGAAATCTTATTTAAAATTATAACTACATGTACAGTTAAATGTTTATGGATCTTATACAACAATAAATAAGAATAAAAATGCAATAATCAAACGTAAAGGCATTTTAAATATGTCTATGACTCGGGAAGCTCGAACAAAAAGTTCGGTCTCATTTTTGTAGGTCGTAATGTCTATTGGTAACATCACAACAACATGCTAACATAGGACCCGTCTGCTAATTCATACAAAGTGATTCTAAAATGCAAATTTACGAAGTTCTCTGCTTTAAGTTAATACCTCCTGAACAATTCAAATTACTTAACCAAGATTCAGTCAAAATCGGATCGGACCAATCGAACTGCACTGGAACGTAGCCAAATTAGACGTGAAATGGTCTGTGTAAAGCTGTGCATCATCGAGGGCATATGGATGGCACTATACGCTCAACAATGAACGACATTGTTATCAAACTTTTGTCAGTTACTTCAATGAATATTTTCTAGTTTTGTTTCTAGCTTTATAGGCGCTTATAGGCAAATTAACTAGCCTTTCACCTAACGTTAAGCAGTCACTGAAGTCCAAGGACATCACTACATCATGCATGCAACTGTTCTTCACGAAACATGTCATTGTATGTATAAGATCAAAGTTAAACTACTTTGGCGTATCTTTTTTCAGGATAAAAGGATCGGTGGTAGCTTGAAGGCTTTTCCAGTTTCGCCTACAAGTGAGTGAGCTTGGGCTCAGGCAGGAGGGATGAGATTGGTTAACAAGCTCAAGGGTAGCTTTTACGCCAATACATCTACTACTGGATCCGGACAGATCCGGTGCGAAACTTAACGGTTGGTGCCACGGGATAGGTTTTACGTCGAACGCATCGACAAGTTTGACGGATACGGTGAGATGCCTAATACCTAATTCCAGCGTTAGAACTAATTCCAGCGTTAGTGCTAGAAAGGTATAATAATATGAATAATGTGCGTAGATCCGCATGGATATGCTCAGGGCGTTAATGATAACTGTCCTCTGTGTGATTCAAATAAGGAGTATAAGGGTGGATTATCGTGTTGCATCGCTGTACTAAGTAGTGATCCAGCACTGACTTCAGAAGTTTCCTGATGGGTTCAAGACGAGATCGTCGTAAAGATCGATGTTTCTCGTGAACAGCGCTACAATTGCTAATTTTCAAAATGGGATTGAAGGTGGCATGTTTCATGTGAGCTTTTCTTGCATAGCTCATAATGGGTTGGATGCATGTTGTTCAGGGTAGTAGTACCGACGTCCTGCGGGATTTTCCCGGGGATGGAATCCCGTCCTATTATCAGGACGGGCACCGGCGACGGCAAGCCTTCGGCGCGCACTGTGCGGTATCGTGGGTTTCGTGGAGTCGGAGTGGTGGGGTTCGATGGGGCTTAGTCGGTAGTCGGTATTGCGGGGTAGCTCTTGCGTGGCTGACGCCGTGCAGTGCCTCGCGTGCCTTTCTCAAGGCGTAGTCTCCCGGCAGGAATTGGAAGAAGAGGAGGACCCCGGTCTTCTTCTTCTCCCTGTTCTTCTCTGGAGGCACCGGAGTCCGACATAGCCCGGTCTCTTACCCCCGTCGACCGGGTATCAGTAAATCGATTCCCAGCGTTATAAAAAAAAAAGGTTAGTAGTACTACGAAAGGACAACTTACTCTCGTTACAGATCAAAATCTATAAAGAACTGTAATTGAAATACTTAATATTGTAATTCTTAGAAATTCTATTGAATTTTGAATTCTTGTAATATGGAAATATAAGGTTCAATGATGTACCGAGATGAATTCACAGATTAAATAATATAATAACAAAAACCCGTTTATTTCTGACCAAAGATTCTCGAAAATTTGTAAACATGCCAAAAAATACGGGACCGTTCGGGTCAACTCGATTTGCATGCCAATGCTTCCGCGGTGAACTCCATTATGATGTAAAAATTCATTTCTTTATCTACATGTACGGAATATTTAAACGTTCATTAATGTTTGACTTTCTTTCCCCGATCTGGTCCGGAACAAAACTCATAAATATGTAATGGTCGCGGACTTTGCAGCAACCGAGCCTCTCGCCGGCAAGTTCGCCTCAATTTATATTTATTTTAATTTAACTGGTTTGTAGTTCTGAGTCGGTTACTAAGTGACAAGGCGTTTTTTTAATGGGACCGTGAAATTCATAACTATGTGACTAATTCATATTTATATCCTAATCAAGTAAGAACTCATTTCCATAAGATATTTGTAAACAAAGCGATAAGGTTCCAATCTTCGTACCTGTTTCTGTCGAGGATAATTCTTGTAGTCCAGACTATTACACAGTCGTCGTGGCCTAAAGAATAGGACGTCCGGTGCATTCGTATCTAGCGATGCAACGGTGTTCGAATCCCGCAGGCGGGTACCAATTATTTCTAATGAAATACGTACTTAACAAATGTTCACGATTGACTTCCACGGTGAAGGAATATCATCGTGTAATAAAAATTAAACCCGCAAAATTATAACTTGCGTAATCACTGGTAGGACCTCTTGTGAGTCCGCATTGGCAGGTACCACCACCCTGACTATTTCTACCGTGAAGCAGTAATACGTTTCGGTTTGAAGGGTGGGGCAGCCGTTGTAACTATACTTGACACTTTAGAACTCAGATTATCTCAAGGTGGGTGGCACGTTTACCTTGTAGATGTCTATGGGCTTCGGTAACCACTTAACACCAGGTGTGCTGTGAGCTAGTCCACCCATCAAAGCAATAAAAACAAAAAAAATCCTTCTACTGCTCAATGAGCTCCAGAAATACTTGTAAGTGGACGTGAATGGCCTGTTTAAAAAAAAACATTTTTAAATACTAAGCCTGTGGCCTGACAACTACGTATTGTACGCGAAGTAGTAATTTTGCATGAGTATGGTTACAATAGTAACAAAAGAGGTGGTCTTCAACATATGCCCTCTTTATTGAAAATTTCTGAGAGAAAACTAAAAATTGTTATCCGAGGTATCTTATAGAAAAATATTTTCATATCGGGAACGAACACAATATCGGTTCCGCTTTGATCGCGGGACTCACAGTATCACAAGCTCTTCTCCAATCCTGTAAATATTCAAGAGACTTTATAAAAAGGTCAGGAATTCCATTTGTCTCGACGAAATGTCGATTTGATCTTATTTATTAAATTCCTTAAGCATCGCCGTCGAGGGCAACAGAAGCAAATTTTATGTTTAAAAATTCTGTTCTCTGTAACGCAAAATACGAAGACTTAGGAATCTTATGGAATTTAATTTGAATTGATTGTAATGCAAATATTGTAGCAACGCTAACTTGAAATGTTGAGTATGCGTTTAAACGGCATCTGAGTTAATAATTTGAATGTTTTTTTTTTCTGTTAATAAAACTTATTAAAACTGTTTCGTCTGTGCAGAGTATGACTTGATTTAGTCATTGCACTGGGCAGGCGACCTTCAATCATAGTCCCAGGTGCATCTTGAGCACCATAGACTTTGACACACAAGAACTCAATAGGATTGTACAACTATAATTTTGAAACCAGATTTGTAGCCCTTATTGCTTCGTGGCAGATACGGCCACGATGATGATAATCACCCGCGTGGGTACACAATATCATTAGAACCCCTTAGAATTGACGGTATAGTATAAGAACTTATTGCATCAGATAGGCTGGTAGTTCAACCACCTATGTATATGACGGAGAGGCTGATTCCGTGGTGTTTTTAAGACGATGATGTCAGCATCGTCGACACCATTCTCTTCATCCTTATTCATTCCCTATGCCTTCCATAGTGACAGTCCTTAAGACTCGCTTTTCCAATGAATTCAATTTATTAAATTTCAAGTGTACAGCGATAACAACAGAGAGCTCCGCTTCGGTCGGCTGCTCGAGTCGCAATGTTTTGTACGACATTAGTCACTAGTTTTTAGTTTTTATAGTAGAAAGTAGGGGTAGTAGAAAGCTTAGTCATAAATTCTCCTGAATACCGTCTTAAACAGTTTTTGATATGCGTAACACTAAGGAAACAGTTATAGCTGTAATAGTTATAGCTGACATATAAATACGAGTATATCGTATATGTCAATTAAAGGATCTATAATGCGTATATGAAAACAAATCAAGAAGACAGACCAACTCATAATCGACGGCAAAATTAAATCGCCAAGAAAAATCACGTAGCTAAATCTAAAAAAAAAAATTGCAACCGAACGCTATTATCTACATTACGCCGCCGAAACTTTTCCGTCGGGCATACAGATGAAAAGTCACCCCTTGCTTGACCGCCCACGGACGACTCATAACTTGACTCGTTCAATAATATCGTCATATTTTTTTCCGGCTGCGAAATTGGAATATAAGGACGAAGGGCAGGACCGGGACCCGCATCGAAATTGCCGGGGCCGTGTACTCGCTATAAATAATCGACACAATCTGTGCGTCCGATGCTGGACGTGTCGGTGCGTTTGGTGAACGTTTACAAACGTGTAACGACAGTGCGGAATATCATTTTTCGAAATGTTGCGTGATTCTATTTAAGTAACGATCGTACGTTGATACTGTTACGCGCTGGTGCTCGGGATAAATAAAACCTCCACCGAAGTACAAATTAAAACTCTAACACTTCGCTTCCTCCGCTTCACTTCAGGTGATCTGTTCGCTGTTTCGCTTCGAGTAGTACCGATTGCTAACTGCGTTCGTGTCATCTCCGCAGCGCTATAGTCGATATTCTCCACAATTATCGAGAACATTTCTGGCAGGTCGAGTAGCTTCGATATGTGTTTCCATAATCTGACAATAGATGGCGCTTTACTTTCGAACGTTCTCGATTTTACTAGTTCCTTTGTTATTCGCTTCCACCATTCGACGACAGATGGCGTTGCTCTTACCGGCGTAACAATACGATCGCCTTTTAGGCTATTCTGTTTTATTCTCCCAGAATAGTGATAAGTCACTATTGTGTTCTTTAGTCTTGTTAGGTATTGGTGATTAATTTTTTATTTATTGCTAAGATGGGTAAACGAGCTCACGGCCTACCTACCTGATGTTAAATGGTTATTGATGACTTCTAAGCTTAATTTTATAGTGCAACGACTGCTGAAGATATTACTGCTTCACGGCAGAAATAGGTAGAATGTTAGTACGCAACTTGGGCGGGCTCACAGAACGTCCTAGCGTCTTGTGACTACTGGTGGTAGGACCTCTTGTGAGTCTGCACTGGTAGGTACCACTGCCCTGCCTATTTCAGCCATAAGTCAGTAATGCGTTTCAGTTTGAGGTGTGGGCCAACCGTTCTACTATATAAGCTGTACTTTATAACTTATATCTCAAGATGGGCGGCAGCATTGTCGTTGTAGATGTCTATAGCCCCCGTGACTACTTAACACCAGGTGGGACGCGAGCTCTTCCACCCATCTAGGCAATTAAAAAAAAGTAATTGAAACGTTGAAAATAATAGTTATAATAAAAAGCCGCGAAATTAAACCATAACAGTCGTTATTATATCTACGACTAGGAAAATTTGAAGAAAATCAAAGACATCAGTCAAATAATTCAAATTTGGCTTCGAAATCTCGCCGTGGTATATGCAGGCTCTAGTATTTGTAGTATGTCTAGTCTCTGGTTCCCTAAATCNAAAAAAAAGTAATTGAAACGTTGAAAATAATAGTTATAATAAAAAGCCGCGAAATTAAACCATAACAGTCGTTATTATATCTACGACTAGGAAAATTTGAAGAAAATCAAAGACATCAGTCAAATAATTCAAATTTGGCTTCGAAATCTCGCCGTGGTATATGCAGGCTCTAGTATTTGTAGTATGTCTAGTCTCTGGTTCCCTAAATCGGAGTTCCCTAATCGGAATGAGAGAATCCTAAATTGGGGCCGGATGTCCGTGCATGATTTGTTTTTAATTATTATAATCATTATCGTTATTATTAATAGGGGTTATAGTATGAAATTGCCGTTTTATTATAATAGTTACTTCGAATTGACATAGAGCCTTCATGGTATTTGAGAATTTTTGAGTGAAACTTATTTTCTGATGTCTACCGTGCCGAACTCCGAACAACGATGCAAAACTTGCAGTGAAACAGCCCCGACTCATGAATCATGATAACGCGAGACCTCATACAGTACGAGAAACCGTTTTAACTCTACAGGAACTGCAATTAGAAACCATTCGTTACCTTCCGTATTCGCCAGAACTTGCTTCAACAGACTACCTTTTTTTCGTTATTCGGACAATTTTTCTACGTGATAAAAAGTTTTCCTCCCAGTAGGCAGTACAAAATGCTTTCACAAAGTTTGTTCTATCGCAAAGGCATAAATGATCTTCCTATTAGATGGCAGCATTGTATAAATAATAATGGTATGTAGATATTTTGATTAAATAAATATGTTAAATGAAAAAAAAAAGAATTTAAAATTTTCAGTACTAATCGACAATTTCATACGTTTACCCCTAATAAATATATTAACCACCACTTTAAGATAATATAAAAAAAATACACTAGAAAACATTTTGCCAATTTCTAAGCACGGAATTCATGTTGCAAAGGTAAAACAGCAAAAGGCAATAGTTGAGAGCAACACCTCCACTGATTAGACTTGATTCATTGAGCAATTAACCGAGAGATCGGCGACCACAAGCGCACATAGGCCGGATATACATTCGCCGGAAGTGTAACGCCATAACTCAAAGTGGAACATCCGTTGCTGATACGGAATTTGCTTTCAACCTTTGAATCTTCATTTCGACTTCATTTTCTATGTGACTGGCCTAACCGTATTAGTATAATTAATTTTAGTTATTTTACATAGTTCTTTCACATCTAATCATATGCTCTAATGAGATTTATGTGAACATGGAAACGAGGCCTCTTATACGTGTAATCAGAAAAAAGAAAATTAAACAATTTATTGATTATAAGTTTAAGATAGCGATAAGGAATTAAAATTTATTCATAAACACCAAATATTATTAAGTTATTATTTATTTGTGTATAGTATATGAAACAGAATGTATGTGTGTATGTATACTAAAATTATTTTAGTTAGCTTTCTGAATGGTCTTATGGCTTTTATGTTCTAATATAACATTGAATTTAATTGCAGGTGATACCGCGGGTGCAGCTAGTAATATGTATAAAATATTTTTAATTTCATAAAATATAATAATTTCTTATTCACGCAATAATCAATTAACCTTGAACTAATAAATCAATCAACACAACGGACGGATGATTAGCAGATTAAAATCAACGAAAACGCAAAATAAACACCCGAATCAACATTACCGAGAGCACTTCAAGCATTTAATCTAATTTAACGCACCTAATCGTTGAGGAAAATTCATTCTTTTCACGTTTTACGACCGAAAATAACGTTCACAAAATCTTCTTATACAACCGTGAGGAGGGGGTTCTTAAATAATTACCTACGTGCGGACTGACCCTCATTTCAATCTGAGGAAGAAAGAATAAGCCGGCCGTGCGTAACAGCTTGCTGCAACAGTTATTTATGAAAGGTCCTCGTGATTCCGAGGCAGTTAAAAAAGTTTTTCCATTACGAAATTTGCTGAAATACAGTGGGAGGCTGCGAAATATGAATTATAATTAACAAGCCTAAATAAAAAAATTCGCTAGCACTCTCCCTTGCTGCTTTTTTACGAGTGTGACAAAACGAATGAATCAGCTGTTATATGATATCGTCATAGTCGTAGAATAGTGACGGATCTGACAAATATTAAACTTCACAGGGCAGCCATTTCAAATAATCATGTTAGATTTTTTGTCATAACTTTTTTAATTCAAATTCTGTAATTATGAAAATTGGCATACAAGCAAACAAAAGGATTCGTTGTAAAATAAAATAAAAATAATAACTTAAAATTACACAGTTTTCTAGAAAAATCACATGCTTCATTTTACTTTGGAGTTGACACAGTCACACAGACAAGAAGTCGTCGTGGCCTAAAGGATAAGACGTCCGGTGCATTCGTGTTGAAGCGATGCACCGGTGTTCGAATCCCGCAGGCGGGTACCAATTTTTCTAATGAAATATGTACTCAACAAATGTTCACGATTGACTTCCACGGTGAAGGAATAACATCGTGTAGTAAAAATCAAACCCGCAAAATTATAATTTGCGTAATTACTGGTGGTAGGACCTCTTGTGAGTCCGCGCGGATAGGTACCACCGCCCTGCTTATTTCTGTCGTGAAGCAGTAATGCGTTTCGGTTTGAAGGGTGGGGTAGCCGTTGTAACTATACTGAGACTTTAGAACTTGTATCTCAAGGTGGGTGGCGCGTCTACGTTGTAGATGTCTATGGGCTCCAGTAACCACTTAACATCAGGTGGGCTGTGCGCTCGTCCACCCATCTAAGCAATAAAAAAAAAAAAAAAAAAACATAGTATTATCCGACATTGTTCCTTGGAAAGTTACTGTTGAAGGAATGACCGAAGTTACTTTACGATCATGTTCTATTAACTTACAGAGTAATATTTTGGCGGATATGTTATTTGTCATATTATATTATTTTAAATTTTAACCGCAGGTAAGTATTATAGGTTGGCAAGTGGTCAGTAAGTAACCAGATTATGATGTCTTAAATAAAACATAAACTAATTGGTCTTACTCTTTTTTAATCAACGTGATATACATTACGCTTAAATTAAGTATTTTTTTATCAATAGTATTCTTTTATTGCTAAATAGACTAAGCAGACTATAATGTTGACTCTATTTGGATGTGATTACTTATTTTTTGGTAAATTACTAACCCAAAAATTTAAATACTAAACATTATATGGAATTTAATTTTAAAGAAAAGAAAAAACATTTATTAAAATAAAAAAAATTCTTAAGAATCACAACTTTAGAGATCAAAATAATAACAATAAAATAACTAAAATTATAAAAAAACCCTACTGCACAATTATTCAGTCGAATTCATTACCAGCATCAGTAACATTACGTCCATGAGTTAAACTTCTGAAAAATTTATGATGTTTCGTGGATATTATTGAGGAATTGCAAAGACTAATAAGATTGTTATATTTATCATTACTGATTGGAATTAGACCTACATAAGTTTTCTCTAAGGCTGGAGTTCAGACAATTCTTTGTATAAATTGAACATCCGACCGATGCTGAAGTCACCCAAGTCACCTAAATACAGCCATTTGGCCGCTGCTCTACAATGCGACTCTACTGGTACAAATGGTTTAACGTGGGTGCAAACCCACATTACCATTTAATCGTCAAGAATCCGATTATGATTTTTATGTTTCCCCCTCATGTCTTCTTCAATCAAAGTGCTTCCGTCATACTTATCCCAAGCTGTCCGAACTAACATTTCGCTAATCGAATATGTACTTCAAAACATGATTTTACAATCCTCTATTATTGATGATTCTTTTGGCAAAAAATACTTTATAGTGAATTGACGGTTATGCTTTAAAGCTCTTTGAAGACCCCTTTTCTTTTGCGGTTTTGTAGTATAATTCGCAACATGCAACCATTGTCTCTCACAATCACCTAATTCTCAAAACTTATCAAATGCACCCACCCTGTCTTTCTTCGAGGGCCAACATAGTGTAACATTTATTTTTACACGCGCAAGGCCTACCCATAGTTTTTGAAGGAACAAAAAGGCCCTTTTTGGAGGAGTATTATTTCCCAGCATTTTTAAGCGCTTTCTAGTAACTTCTTTCCAATCATCGTAATTTCGGACACGTTTTTTACCTCTACATCGAATACGAGGCACTAGAGGACACGACTGGCATGAGGACACAACTGTGTTGATTGCAAGAACAGTTGCTATAGTCCGCATCATCATGAGTGGAACAAAAAAATCGTTACAGACTTTACCATGGCTTTTTACTGGTAATGGCAATCGGTTAATCGGTTGTGGGAAAGGTGATAGATCTGATATCAAGGTAGAGGTATTTAAAAGGCTTAAAGCTGCGCTTATATTTAGGGATACGGCATGTTGATTTTATGACGAGAGTAAACCGAGAGTTTTTTTGATAAAGTGATTTTCTCTAAGAAAACAAGTAGAGGATGGTATGTTTGGGTTCCTATTTTCATCTGTAATACTTTCGTTTGCTCGATGTACATCGTCTGCAAAGGCATTGCGTGGCGTGCTCCCGGAGGTAATGGTAAATGGCATTCTGAAAACATATCAGTATGTAAAAAATATAAATTCTTAATATCACAAGTCAACGTTTACGCCTAAGGTGATTGGTTTTCCACCCTTAAGTTGATTCAGAACAAAAAGGTTCGGAAGTACAGAAATAAAACAATTTACTTCTTTTTATTTATACAGGTAAAATATTACTCACATAAGATTATTTTTTTATAGAAAAATATATTAAGTATATACAAATAATCATTTTTTTAAATAGAAGAAAGCTGGATCTGAATTTAGTGCAAAGAACAAAGTGGGATGGTCAGATACGACTATTAGATAAAAAAACATGTTCATTGAATAACGTCGGTTGTGATCACCCGTCACTATTAAGTCCATAGAAAAATGTAGTATAGTTACATATAATTTTAAAATTCAATTTTTTTTTAAATATTATACAAACTTAACAGAATAATGTATAATCCGATAGCCAACATTATTTTTATGTAAATAAATTTTTTAAATGATTTATACTTTTCTGTAGAAAACCGACAGATAGTCAGAATCGATACTATAATCATTTACTTTAGAAAATATGGTTTTAATACAAAAATTTAATAATACCAAATGTTAATACATAATTGATTAAGCTACCTGGAGTCCCTGGTATACAGTCCTCCTCATCAGTGCACTCTTCATGAGTAAAATTCGTAATTTGTGCATTTTTGCTTCTTTCTTCCACCAGTTTTAACAAAGCTTTGATCGTCCTGGTTTCATTGTGACACACCTTTTAAGACGGTACGTAAGAAAGCTAGGTACGTAATAATTAATAAACAGGTAAATGAGGTAATCTAGTGTAAATGCTTAAGAAAAATTGAATCTGAAGACAACGCGTGGGCAATTTCGAGGAACAATGTCGGTTGCGTGGATACGTCGGAAGTGGGAGGGCCGGGCGCGCGTCGTACAGAGACGATTAAGCACAAGCGTCATTTTACTATGAGCGTCTATCTAATCCGTCATTTTACCGACTGCTTAAATTGAAATCTAAAATACATGTAATTTTTTTTTTAATGTAGCAATAATATTTAGACAATGTAGTATCCAAATATGGTAAAAAGTGGATTTTGGATTTTTTTCAAATCCGACATTATTCTACGATCATGACGATATATTACATGTCGAACGGAAACAGTTGTTATATGATATATTACAGGTCGGAGAAGCCACAATATTATTAACACCATCGTCAGCCATAATAGGGGTGAATAGGGTGATTGAGCTAAGAGAAATAATGAGTACACCAATCACGTTTGTTGTCTTAGAACAATTTAGAAATCTTCTCTTGACGCTAGCAAATGAAAACGAATGACAGTTCTTAGGACGGAGGCACCGCTCTTCAAGAAGGATGGCTGGTCAGTGTGATGGCGTCTATGCGCCTCCATCTGCTAGGTTCTGTCGTAGCACGAAGTTAGCCAAGTTCCGACGATACCGCAATCGTGCTGCCATCTTTTTTTTTTATTGCCCTTGTAGTCAGACGGTGAGTCAGATGGTGAGTGGTTACCGTCGCCCATGGAGTTCAGTAATGCCAACGGCAGAGCCAAACCGCGGCCTACTTTTTTTTTTAATCTCTAGGGAATCGTGCTGCATTTCGTTTAGCTTCCAAACTAATGACCGTCTCCAACAAATAATTGAAATGAACTCATCTGTCGAGCAATTAGAACACCAGAGTACATAGTAGTAGTATAGTAGTAGAGAGTAGTACCATTACAATTTTTCTTTCCTCGTTGCGTCGATAATACTCAATGCCGAGGGTCGTGGCCTCCTTTAATAACTTTCTCCTGGATTATCCTTTGCCAGCTCTGCCTATCCTCGGTTGTGCGGATGGCATCGTGGACTGAAGCGTTGAGAATAGAGTGTATTTGATCCGATCAGCACATTGAACTTTTAGACTCTAGACCTTCTTTCTTTTAGACTTTAGACCTTCTTCCGCAAACCTAGTCTATTAGCAGCAGTTTTTTTTTATTGCTTCTGTGGATGGACGAACTCACAGCCCACCTGGTGTTAAGTAGTTACTGGAGCCCATAGACATCAACAACGTAAATGCGCCACCCACCTTGAGATAAGTTCTAAGGTCTCAGTATAGTTACAACGGCTGCCCCACCCTTCAAACCGAAACGCATTACTGCTTCACAGCAGAAATACGGCGGTTTGGTGGTACCCACCCACGCGGACTCACAAGAGGTCCTACTACCAGTTTGTTTCTAAATTGTCACCACTTTCTGAGCTTACAATTTTTATGAGGAGTTTATTCCACGTATTCGCGAAACGAGTGGGCACAAAATCATTTCCACTTTTGACGATTTTAAATATTGTATTATTAAGAGCTATTTCTGGAACACGAGACCTCGATCTCGTGTCGCGAAGTGGGCTGCGCTAATTACGTTGTGATGCTATAACGGTAAAAGCTTAATATGAATAAATTGGGCTGCGAACCTAATTATCTCAATGCTTACCAAATTGATGTTATGATTTTTTTTTTTTATTGCCCTTGTAGGCAGACGAGCATACGGCCCACCTGATGGTGAGTGGTTACCGTCGCCCATGGACTTCAGCAATGCCAGGGGCAGAGCCAAGCCGCTGCCTACCGCTTAATACTCTCCACAAGCCTCGTTTGAAGAAGGACATGTCATAGCGCTCGGGAAACACCGTGGAGAGGAGCTCATTCCATAGCCGGATGGTACGTGGCAAAAAAGACCTCTGGAAACGCACTGTGGATTATTTTGAATTATATTATTTTTGCACATATTCATCATTACACTTTTTTATATATTTAAATAATAAAGATAATATTATTCATATTGCTTAGTCATATTTATACAACATACTTTGATCATTTTTATTTCTACTTAATGCAGAATATATTTTAGTTTTCAGTTTTTCGAAAGCACTAACACAATATCATTTACGTAGAGTTTTTAGTATGGCTTCTACCACCTACAAATTTTCTGATAAAATTAAACTTTTTATTATTGCTTATAGTCTGTGGTCAAATTGAGAATAGATTAAATATTGTTTGTCTTTATTCATATTTGTCTAAAGTATAGTCTTGGCAAAATCTGTGATTATAGAAGTATAATAGTCTTTGACAATAGGATCATAATAGTGTACAAACTTATAATTTCAATGAATTATAGTCGAATTTTGACGACCGGGGGACCACTAGTATTCGTAGCAATGCGAAGTCACTAATGATAACTTTATTCTCAAACTGTAATAACTTACTTTCCAATGTTACGAAGCATAGGGTACAATATGTTTCTTGAAGGAAACCAGATGTGTCCGTGGCGGACCGACCTCTCCACCCCGCCTCGTAAATTAAGAAGAGTCGGACCCCTTATTTCAGGGGAAGGCTTCAGAAACGTTATTCCGTTTACAACCTATTTAAACAAGTGTACCGATGTTTAGAATTAAATGGGACATCGGGAAGAATTTATCGCATTTAATTTATTTTAGGTTTTATTATGCATGTATCTTAATTATCATTTCTATTGTAAAATATTGTCAATACGAAAGTTTGTTTGTTGGTTTGCCCCAGTATTACGTACAAGCAGAGTATTTTTTTTATTTTATTGCATAAGTGGGTGGACGAGCTCACAGCCCACCTGGTGTTAAGTGGTTACTGGAGCCCATAGACATCTACAACGTAAATACGCCACCTAAATATGAGACATAAGTTCTAAGGTCTCAGTATAGCTACAACGGCTGCCCCATCCTTCAAGCCGAAACGCATTACTGCTTCACGGCAGATATAGGCATGGTGGTGTTACCTACCCGCGCGGACTCACAAGAGGTTTTACCACCAGTAAAAAAAGAAATTTTTTTTAGATGTTTTTAATGTAAGGAATTTGAGATAATATTAAAGCGTTCCAGCTTGAAGTGTATAGCAGCCATAATACCCAAAAACTAAGACATCGATCCTTCAAAGTGGTTGGTGCCATCACATTATGATTTGTCGACTCCAGTAACCAACCACTTAAGACTAAATTAGCTAGTAAACTGATCGATCTTCGAGTATTCTAGAATAAGATGGCTAAGTTAAATAAACATGTTTTAAAAATATAATAGAATTAAAACTGAAATACATCAATAAAAGTTAACAATAGAAGGAAAATAAAAAGCAATTTTTCGACAAACATACACAATATAGCCGAAAATCAAACCTTCTTCTTTTTAAAAGTCGACTAAACATAGAAAATAACAGCTGTCCAAGATCTGTAAAAGTTGAATACAACATTATTGTTGTTTAATTGGGCAGTATAAATAACACAAGCTTGGTTCGCCTCGCAGTCTGAGGGCGGAGTAATGTGACTCGAGCCAAGTGGTAAGTTTCTTGTAACTTCAACTACAATAACATTCAAGGATATAAAGCTTTCAGCTGCGTCATTACTGTTTTTTATTGTTTGTCTATCATGCAGACGGACTAAGAAAAATACAATCGATACTAATGGTAACACTGAAGGCACTTCGTTTTAAATACATATTTATAATAGGCTAATATTGGAACGAAGTTACTTACGGCAGGCTTGGAGGAGATAGGGATTTTGCTACGCGACCGAACTGAAAAAAATGTGATAGTAAAATGGTAAGAAAAAGTCCGTGGAATAAAACCGTTAAATGAGACGTGCGCAGGCGCGACATTCGTATACACAAGCGAGTAGTGTATAATACTTTTCTCTTTCTCCTTCTTTCTTGTCGTTCTCTCATCCCTTCTCTCTCTATTTTGTAATTATTTCTATTTCTAAGTAATTTTATGTTGTCAAACAAAAATAAAGAGACATATTTTGTTATTTTAATTGATAATTTGAATTACGATTTTATTTTATTTTACGTAATGTATTATTTCCTAAAATACTGAATTTCCTAAATACTTTCCTGTACTTAAATAAAAACTAATCAGCAAAAACCTACATAAAATTGAGCACGATTTTTTTTGCAAATTGTGTCGATTCTACATTAACCGAAGGAACTTCGTTCCTACCTGGTGTCCCACGACACCATTTTTTTTTTATAGTGAATCTTACGGGGGACTGGTTTTGCAAAACAATTGGTCACTGCGACCCATAAGGATCTATTTACGTCAGTCCCATAGCATCCTCATTAAAATACTTAGGTTATTGCGATCTAATACTGAGAGCTTCTTCACTGTAAATCGAATCATTTCAGCAAGGTATATCCATAAGGTTTATCTGGTGTCGTATCTCACGGGGCTCAAACCTGACGGCGTTGCTAACACTAACTCCAGCAAGAGCCGTGCTTCGCAGAATCTACTACCGGGTCGGAAACGCGACCCATTGAGATGATCCGGCGAGAAACTCAGTGGGCTAGTCTTTAAACAATCTCTCAATGGCAAAATTAAAACAATAATCTTCGTCATATTTACGGCGTGATCAATAAAACACAATTTATAAAATTATTAGCCCGTTCCAGTATCAAATAAAATAAGATCTTTGTAAATTAAAATAATATCGTCTTGAAACTGTTCGCTTGCAGTTTGTGGTTTAATTTGATATTTAATTTGTTGTATTGTTGGTAAATGTGATTTTAATGAAAGGATTTGTACCATTAAGTATTTCATTTGAATCCGTAATAGGATTGACCTTAATAGTGTAAAATAATAAAAAGTTTTCCTTTATTGTTAATGGATGTTATCAATTAATGCTTTTGTTTCGTTTGATAGTCTTCTAATGATAGTTTTATCGTTTTCTTCACTTCGAAGCCGTCTTTTTTGTACAAAAATTTATGGTAAATTTTGGTCGCTTCTTTAGCTTAGTTATACTAGTGATTTTTATTTATTTATTTATTTATTTATTTGGGAAACAAACAGTACAATACAAAACATACAATATTTAAAAAAAATTTAGCTAAAACAATAACCAAATATGTTTCCACAATCAAAATCACATATAAGTAGACAGTGAAGAGACAGAGAAGAGAAATTTAGAAATTCAAATTACAAAAAAACAAAAGCAACACAATACGCACATATCATTTTATACATTAACTCACACTATAAAACTACAACACTTATCGGGCCAAATCACCCTTTAAACACTCCAAAACAGCTTTTCTATATGCTACAAGTGACAAGTAAAAGATATCAGCATTAGAGAACTTAGCATCATACAACCTACAAGATCTACGCACAAAAGAGTTAGAAGCATATTTCGTTCGAGCCGTGGACATGTGGAAGGTCTGTTTAGAACGCGCGGAAATACGACTACATTTAAATGAAATTTTGGAAAGAAGATAGCTAGAATCAATCTCGTTATTTATTATTTTATATAAAAACATTTGATCCCTCAGTAGCCTGCGATCGACTAGAGAGACAAATTCTGTCGGTTCTGNATCCGTATCATGTTTTGTAAAAGAGTCGTTCGTCACGCTCTTGGCTGTTGTATTGCAAACTGCTGGTACCAACAATTTCAAGATTTGTAAAATCTGCTCTTGCTGGTTTTGTTGTGCATGTAAAAATAATGCGAATTGTTCATCGTTCATCTTAATTTCTTTTAACTCGTCGCCAATATAATAAAACAATGTTTTCAAGACATAGCATAAAATATAATAATGATAGGTAGCAAAAATGACAATGTGTTTGAAGTATATTTCAAATAATGGAATATGGAAAAGAAGGTTACAACAGGGTTCGTCATGAAAATTAATCCACAGAGGTAGTTTTCCAATTACAGAGCTTATTGCGACTCAGTGGTACATAATGCCGAATTATGCTGAAGCTTAATTGGAACGTGAATTACGCGTGATCAAATGTATCAGGAGAGTGCGCTAAGATCAGTGTTGAAAAAAAAATATTCATGAAGTTAGCAACCTCATTAATGTATAAATAATGTGGTAAGTGGTAAATAATAATTGGTTGAAAACAATTTACGGTTATTTTAAGTAATTTGGATTTTGATTATTTCATTAACATTTTATTTACGTTTTGAGTAATTTTTTTAAATGAGTTCTAAGAAAATTATATACTTTTTAATTGAATCATCTTATCCAGATGATAGTGATGACGATGAGTTATCGAGTGCTCTGAGTTTAAATCAATCAATTATTTCATTATCAAGTATATTTACTGAAAATATATATGATAATGAAACAGATGAGTTATTTGAGCCATTAATAAAATATCTGATGACAGGCAGTACTTTTGAGAGTGCTCGATTGTGCGAAGCGTTGCTGTAGTTGGAATATTCAACGTTGAGCATTATGCCGCATAATGCGCTCTAGTGCTGTAATTGGAAAACTACCAGATACAGCCCGCCGAGTTTCTTGCCAAATCTTAGTGAGTCGCGACTTAAATTACTTATGGGTTTTGACTGCAATCCGGTAGTAGATTCAGAGAAGAACTGCTCTTGCTAAGGCATATGATAGCAGGTATTCAAGGATGAGTCTCGTGAGCTCGCCTCCATGCCCGCTGAAGCCACAGAACAGGTAAAGCCAGCATAACCCCTCGAGGTTAACAACAGTAGGTGTAGGCTATAAATTTTTTTTTAACATAATTTGACTTTTTGGTAGAAACGTGAGGAGTGAAGGTTTTTTTGTTAAACCACACTGGCCGTTTTCCAATTACTAAATGTCAAAAACTACCAAACTAATACAGGTAGTTTTCCAATTACAGAGCATAATGCGACTCAGTGACTGCTGTTGAGCATTATGCCGCTTAATGCGCTCTTGTGCTGTAATTGGAAAACGGCCACTACCTACGTAGTAGACCACTAGATTGAATACGGTACATATTTTAAAGTAAATGACAGTAAAATGTTCCCTTCCGCATGTCATTGTGCCACCTGTCAAATGTCAAAAACAACATAGAAAACTGTCATGGCGTGTCAATTGAATTATTGAATCAAAAGAAAAATAGTGAATGTGTATTTACTTAAATGAAAATGGTCCAGTCAAAGTAGGATTTTTTCTATAACCTTTTAAGTTACTATAATTTAATGTTCAGTTCAAGAGCACACTTACAAAAACGTACCCCAAAAGATGGTACTGATCGGGAGGCATATTTGTCATTATTAGTCGACGAATATTTACACTCAAGTTCCTATGGTAATAAAATATACATGCAATATCTATTTAATTAATTTTAATGCGATTTACGTATGAACTTTCACAATTGCCATTAAAGTTTTTACTTTTAAAAATCTTAGATATTTAGAAAACTATTGCACAAACAAGGGCGACCTTAATGCTAAAGAGTACTCACAGTACAGCTAGCCCTATTGCGTTTGGATAATGGTATTTTTCGTTTTAATAAAATTAAATTGTGTATGTGACTTATGGGATATGATTATAGTGATTTTAATATGTATATTTCATATTTATATTTATTGTATCATACATTAGTTTTTTTTCTTCATTATTAAGTAATGTGCATAAAGGTTTGCTCTGTTTCTGAATAATCAATAACATACCTGCTGGATCTTTTTCACAATTTCTCTAGATAAAAATGGTTGTTTAGAAGAGATGATTGTGTGACACAATGATGATTGTGTTTTGGTGTGTAGTAAAGTAATCTATCTCTCTCTATCTCTGTCTCTCCACGGCTCTCTCCATGGCATTGCAATTTGTTAATGTTATTTTTCCTTACAGAAGCAAAGTTGCAAGTTTTAGCCAATTTGGCAAATTTTGCATATGATCCTGTGAACTACTCATACATTAGAGACGTTGGAGTACTAGATATATTCTTGTATGTGCTGAAGAATGAAACTATTGGTAGATTAATAAGGTATGCCATTGCGGGTGTCTGCAATTTGTGTTTAGGTAAGCTTTTGATAACAATTGATAAATACTTTTCTCAAATTATTATAAGTTCAATTAAACTGTCAATTTTTTTATGAAAACTTATAGGAACGACCTGTTCAATAAAAGTATTCTTTATATTATTATGTACAATAATTTATTTAAGATTATCAAAGTAGCTCTATTTAAATTTAATTAAATACTTGAACTATTTGAATATTGGTGAGTGTTGATAAGATGTGATTTAGTGCATTTTAAAGTAAATTAAAATTGAAAGTGTCCAATAATATGTAGTGAGCTTGCACCGTTTTCTTGTAAATGTTTTAAGTGCAATGCTGCTTATACCAAATAGCTATTTTCCCCTCGATATTGTGTAACTGTCCCTACATACCATTAAATTGGAACTCTCTTTATTATATTGGAAAGTCAAGCCCATTAGACTGGAATGGTTTATTAATGTTATATCTGACAGTAGTACCAACACATGCTGCCACCACACTACTGACAGTATTCAAGATAATAATTAGAAGATTTAGATTTACGTTGTAGATGTCTATGAGCTCCGGCAACCCCTTAACTTCAGGTGGACTGTGAGCTCGTCCACCCATCTAAGCAATGTAAAATCCCAAATTTAGAAAAACGCTAGAATCATCTTTAAAAATTTGACACTATATAAAATCATATTGCTATTTCACATTTCACATGTTTATGTAAGAATTATCACTTTTCACTACTTTTCAGATCCACTGAATGCAGACTATATTTTAACTCACTTGGGATTAAAACCTTTGTTTCGATTATTGAAGTCAAGTGATACAGACACTGTAGCTGATACAATAACGACATTGATATATATGTACAATGAGAAAACAAAAACTGAAATAACTGATCAAGACGTTATAAATATGATGTCAAATTTGAAAACTACGCAGGATTTGAGGATCGTTAATTTAACTACAGTTTTTCTACAAGATGTGTGTAAGACCAGCTGAATAGTTACATAAACGTACTTCATAATGAACAAGATGCTCTCGAATAGATTCCCCTATATTATTGTGAACAATAAAAATTATCAAAAAATATGTAAGATTCATACCACATCCTTCAGCAACACAGCTTTTAAAGCTGGTGATAAAATTAGAATTCAAAAAACATTAACACAGAAAGATTTGGATGCATTCTCAAATTTGACTGGGGATCATAATTATCTCCATCAGAACAGCGGAAACGTAAGGCCAATTGTACATGGAGCATTACTGAATGGCTTAGTGGCCGGACTCATTGGTACACATTTACCAGGACCCGGCACAGTACTTGTATCGCAAACAATGAAATTCCCAAACAAATGTTTTGTTGGAGAAAAACTTACGATAAGCGTCGAACTTGTTGATGTCAGAAAAATACTCAAAGTGAAATTTTTTTGTATTGTGGAAGAAGAAAAGAAAGTTGTATTTGAAGGCGAAGCTAAATTAATTTTAGCTAAAGACTCTTAAATTTTTTATTGGTAAAATACATTATATTGATAAGATTTAGAATAGAAGTATTTATTGTGTATAAAATGGTAATATTATTACTGCAGTGTCACATTATGTACCTTCTAAGGGATTGCGTGATAGATCCATCACATGTGCCAATTATTAAAGTCCATAAAGTATTACAAAGTACAATTAGTTTATAAATAGATCTATGGTACTTTTAATGTTTTTCTTATTAACTAATTGTGTGTAATGTTAAATTCTGTCCAATTTACTGTCCAGTGATAAAATATTGAACAATATTTGTTTAAAAAAATTTTGAAGACTGATTAATTGTCTATTTTGATTCAAATTTTTAATTGTGGGTTTTCACTCTCGTAAAATTGCACTGTTTTATTGTGAATGATACGCCTTGATAAAATAATATCAAATATATTTTTTCGTTAAATAATTTTCTAGTTTTAAGTACAAATGAGTTAATAAGTTTTAGATGAATCTGTTCTACTTATTACCCAGAGGAATTATGTCTGAATCTCAATTGGTCCCATTATTGTGTCTGAGACATGAGCGCTCACGGGTTGCCTATTAGAAATGTTAAATTGTCACTAGCCAATGGTTTCATATAAACTGGTGGTAAATGTCTTAGCTTAAAAATATTATTTGATAGATAACATATAGGTAGTATATGGAAAAGGCAAATAGTTCGTAGCTTAATAGTTGAAACATTTCTAGGACAGTAATGCGATTATGCCGTGGTCAATCCTGGATATTCTCTATGTATTTAGTATCTAAAGTGTTTACGGTTTCTGGGATAAAACTTCTCAAAATGTATTTGTCATTGCTGATTAGGTGTCTTGTAGGCATAGCTCTATACAGTTGTGTAAAATTCCGCTTAAAGGGTTGAGGTAGCTGTTATCCATATTTGCCGTACTGCGGAGACCGGCGTCGTTGGTCGTCGACTATCGCCTCGACGACCCGTCGGTCAGGCGCCCTAGGGGTGGCGTCGCGAGTCTGGTTGTAATGTTGACCGCTGGAACCCGTTTACTCTGACCGGGTTCTGACCCCAGACAGAGATCGGACGTCGGCTGTAAGAGTGCAGGGGAGTCTATTAGTGCAGTAGGGCTCACGGTCTGCTCTCAACATCTGCAGATCGTCAACAAGTCCCACACACCCTGCGTGCCCCCCAGGCGTGGGGACCTTGTAGGAGGTTCGGAAGCTGGCCTGGAAAAAAAACCGGTATTCATATATGATTAAGACTACGACTTCAGGTGCCATGGGGTGATCTGTTAGACGGTATACAAAAAAAGTAATACTTGGAATGTCTTCTAATTTTTTGTGGTTACCATAGAAGCCATAGTCATTCTAATCTAAATGCCGCGATTCTCCATGAGACAAGATCAATTGAACCAATTGTATAGCGTTGGCTCCACCCTTAAAATCAGAACACATGACTGCGTGGCGGCAGATATATGCTGGGCGGTGGCTGCTAACCGCGTGGACTCAGTACAACCTAAAATAAGATAAAATTTAGTGAAACTAAATTATTTTCTAAAGAAATGGTTGTCACATTTGCTAGTTTGTTGCTTGTTAAATTGTTTTGTTATATTTCATTGTTATGTTCTCTTACGAGAAAGTATTTGAGATTGTGATTGTTTTGTTTTGATGTATCTTTTCGATGTACAATAACAGTCCCAATAATAAGCGTAAGTTTTTATTATTAAACTTTACTGTCTCTTTGTATGTGTTTTATTGTCATTACCCCACAAAGGATTCTTCGTTCGCTATGATTTTGTACGACATGTGCTCGTGCTATTTTATTTAGTTCACAAATATACGACCGACTTCTTGATGTTCACCCGTATCGGAGGTCTTTTTTTTTATTGCTTTGATGGGTGGACGAGCTCACAGCCCACCTGGTGTTAAGTGGTTACTGGAGCCCATGGACATCTATAACGTAAATGCGCCACCCACCTTGAGATATATATTCTAAGATTTTTTTTTTTTTTTTATTGCTTAGATGGGCGGACGAGCTCATCTCAGTATAGTTACAACGGCTGCCCCACCCTTCAAACCGAAACGCATTACTGCTTCACGGCAGAAAGAGGCAGGGCGGTGGTACCTACCCGCGTGGACTCACAAGAGGTCCTACCACCAGTAATTATGCAAATTATAATTTTGCGGGTTAGCAAAGAGGTTAAGAGATAAGATAAAGTAAAATATAAGTTCATAGGTTAGAATTATATTAATATAGATAGGTTGTGAGAATCGTATCGTCTTATCAAGAGCCGAGTAGACTTCTTATAAGATCCGTTGATTTTCCTGTAGCATGTTTTTGAAATTCGACCATAAACTAAGGCTTATTTTTTGGAAATGGCGCAGAAATCTATTTTTATCTTAGTTATTAGTGTCCGCGAAATCAATTGGAATCCCTTGGGAATTTTGCGCAGTGTTTTCTTCGTTTTTTGCGAGCCCGAGACATAATTAAGACTGTTACCTAGATGTCGAGAATCCTGCAAAAATAATAAAGGGTATAGAGAATAGTCCGAGTAATCATAGCCTAAGATGTTAATTCTTGTCTTTGTTAGGCCGTCATTATCATAAAGTAGGTATGTAATGTTTAGTTTCTATCTTTTCTATGCAAAATCGAGAGGTTGCGTCATCTGCCATGTTCCTCTTATGTAAGTGCTAGCTAGTACCGAAATGCCTTGAGGATCCCATGCATATACCTTGAAATTCTCGCCGTATTTCGAATACATTACCGAAACTTGATGATTTCAGTGCCCGCTGCCTGCTTCGAAATCTATATGAGGGCATCTAAAGCCCGAGAGAATTTTCAGTCATCACTTACTGCATCTGTGGAATTAAACCTTTTGGCCACATTCATTTTTTTATTGCTTAGATTGGTTGATGAGCTCACGGTTGACCTGGTGTTAAGTTATTACTGGACCCCGTAGACATGACATTTAGAACGTAAACGGACATTTAGTACGTAAATTCCGCCACCCACCTTGAGATATGTCTCAGTTTTTACATTACAACGGTTACCATACCCGATCCTGTGGACCGAACGGTAAACAGTCGACGTCGCCCTAAGCACGTCATTATGGATCCTCCCGATCCATTAACGGTGCTTTTAGGTACCTCAAGCATCGGTCACCGTCCTCGCCGAACCCGTCGCTTGCGACGAAGGGCTCGTCGAGTAAATTAGCCCATAGACACAGCCCACTGAGTTTCTCGCCAGATCTTCTCAGCGGGTCGCGTTTCTGATCCGGTGCTCTTGCCAGGGCCAGTGTTAGCAACACTTCCGGTTTTGGCCCCGTGAGCTCACCTACACGTAAAGGTGAAGTTGAAATAGCCTCTCAAGCCTATTAGCATAGGTAAGGGAAAAAAATAACGGCGGCTCCTCCCTTCGAATCGAAACGCATTATTGCTTCACGACAGAAATAAGTAGGGCGGTGGCATCTACCCGTCAGGACTCACAAGACGTCCTACCACCAGTAATCTTTCCATTATATCGAAATTAAGTCATTACGAAACCCTTAGCGCCCAATACGAAATGTGTAATCGCTATGATGCAAAAATACGGCGATTTTAGCTATACAAAAACTATTAATTGAAGGTACATTATTTGATAAGTATTCATATTTTAAATTCACCAGAAAATTTACGAGTATGTTTGATTTTTAAATATGTTAAAGTCAACAACTTTTGAGGGTACCTAATTGCTAGTTCAAATTATTTTGACGAAAACACAACTATTAGGCTTAAATTAAATTGTAACGATTAATATTAATTAAATGATACTCTTAATATTATCGTCACGTAGATCGCATTCTTCATTATTCAATAATAAATTAATTTCGCACAATCGGGGCACGTTTGGATGTTCTTACAGAAAATCGCTGACAATGTCTATTTATGAACAACTTTAATCGAATGTATCACGATTCTATTTCATATAAAAAGAAAACCATTTTGTACGGTCACATTTTATAGAAAACCGAAAAGGTTATATTGTGATGTGAGAAGCCCGTAACCAAGGTTGATTTATTCTTGAGAAATTCGTGAGTAGTTTTTTTTTTGTTGCTCTCATCCTGCTCGGTGGGGATTCATTTTTTTTCTCCTCTATTAAAATATAATAATAGCTACAAATACTAATAGCATACAAAAATTATACATGACGGACGATTGAGGATTGGACAAAGCGAATAACAATATTAAATTCAATCATGTCAGGTGAAGGTGAGAAGCCCCCAGGCTACGAACAGTTCGTCCATCCCAAAAACACAAAGCTAACCTACACAAAAATTAGCCACATATGTTAGTGATTTCAAATTTTAACATTTTACTAGTATTACGAGTAATAGTAATGAAATTATAGACTTAATTTTGTTAATTTATGTATATAAATAAGTGTGTAACCGTGTTTCACTATTCATAGTTTAGAAATTATTAGATAGCATTTTCAATCTTCATTATTTTTTGTACGCAAATTAATCACATCAGCTACTACGTAGTTGGGGATCAATGAGTGCAATAATTATGTAAATTGCTTAATAATTACAGCAATCTTACACTATTGTATTATGAAGCACAAGAGTATTCACAAGATATATCACACAGTGTGCTATGGATTTATATACTTTTTGCACCGCAATGTTTCCCCATAATAATGTTTTCTCTTATATTTCCTATTTCATATTTAATAAATAAAAATTGAAAACAAATATATCCTAGTTGTAAAAGAAGAACTTTGAATTTTTACTCATTATTACATTTATTTACAGACTTTAAATTTTACGTAAAAAAAACATTTAAGTGTCTCGAAAAAATGCAAAGTGGCAAGGGTCTGATAATTCTGGCTGCGTGTTTGTGTTTGGTGATGACTGAAGCTAGAAGGAAACTCAAGAGACATGACATAGAAGAGGAGAAATCCACCGAAGAATTCGACGAAGATTACGATGATGTATGTTCTATTCGTTACCTACATGAAATTTTTATGTTTTCCTTTTTTAATCATCACGATTTATGAGCATGTGGCCTTGATGCGAAATAGGCACCGTCATGTAACTATACACTTACGCAAAGCCTTCAAAACGCAACTGTAGAAAATCAGATTGAAGTGATAGTTTACCCAAGTATTTTAGGAATTACGGCCGTTTCGTAAAAAAAATATTTTGTTTATTACTTTCTGTGATACTTATTTGATTTTAACAGGTCGAGCCGTGTCAGTGTGGGGTGTTCATGTCCCAGCAAGTGGGCGTCAAAGAAGGTCGACGCGGTAGACCTCGGGGCCCACCTCAAGGAGAGCCTGTCGTCACTTATGATACTGATTCACCCAGTCTACCCTGTGGCTCGGGTGGCTTCAAGCATTGTATCAGTACGTGCCTTGATGTAGTAAGTTCTAAAAGTATTCTAAAATTCGAACCCTTGAACTCGCAAAACGTATTTCTCGATTCCTTCAACTAAGTGTCACTGATTTCAATTTTTTTTTATTTTTTATTTCTTAGATGGATGGACGAGCTCACAGCCCACCTGATGTTAAGTGGTTACTGAAGCCCATAGATATCTACAACGTAAATGCGCCACCTACCTCGAGATATAAGTTCTAAGGTCTCAGTATAGTTACAACGGCTACCCCACCCTTTGAACCGAAACGCATTACTGCTTCACGGCGGAAATAGGCGGGGTGGTGGTACCTACCCGTGCGGACTCTCATAAGGTCCTACCACCAGTGAAAAATTAAAATTAACTTGAAACACCTACAAATATCGGTATAAATGATCGTTTTTTCTTCTACGACATTTGAAGTTTTCAATAGCATAGAGTATATACAAGTTCTTAAAATATTTAGAGAATACATACATTTCAAGTATTAAATCGATAATTTAAAAATATGAAGTTGTTGCGGCCTATAGATTAAGACGCCAGGTGCACTCGTATCGAGAGATTCTATAATGCCGGTGCTTAAATTTCGTAGGCAGGAACCAATTTTTCTAAAGAAATATGTACTTACAACATATTGACCCCGAATGCTTTCAGGATGAAGGAATAGCATGGACAAATTTATAATTTACGTAATTATTGGTGGTACGGCGTCTTGTGAGCCACCTCCACCATGCCTATTTCTGTAAACAAAGCAGTAATACATTCCAGTTGGAATGGAGCGGCAATTCTGTATACCTAATTGAGATTTAAGCTTTAGATTTAAACATCACAGCATAAGGTGGGTAGCGGCTTTCACGTACTAATGTTTGTATGCTCCGGTTATGAGCTGGTTGTCCCGTCTGCGTTAAAAAAAAAACTAGGTAGTCTTAATTTTGTGTTAAAGTTGTTCGAATACCAATTGATTTTTGATTAGGCCGGTACATAGAACGCTTCAATAATATAAAATATTCTATATAATTCATCAATATTATGAATACTTTCCAGTTAGAAATAAGCCGGACGTTGTTGTACTATATTGTACCGGACTATCACACGGACAGCCAGCTACATTGTATTTTAATGTGAATCTGTGTTGCATGAATGGAAGCATTACCTATTTATTGTGTAATTCAGAAGTAGCTTCGTAAATTGACTCACAGATGTCGTTAACATCAACAGATTTTGAAGTATCTTCCCAAAGCGGGTCCAGTTATCTGCGGAGCTGTAGAACGCGATGTCAATAGGGAAAAGGCCTTCTTGTTTGTGAAAAACTGTGGCGGCGACTGGATTCCCACTAGCTTTTCTGCCGGCAAAGAATTCTGCTGCACTAACGGAGAACATCACAAATGCTAATACAATCATAAAAAGATCGGTGATTAAAAAAAAAAAAACTATTTATTCTTCATTTTTGTATAAGTTGTTTTTAATTTGTAGCAGTTGTTCGATGGCAACGGAATATGTCGTAAAATAAGAGAGACATTAGTAATTACGCCCACCTACATCACATTATTTAATCGTTGTATATTTTATTGTTTTGCATTAATTATGTCAGTTATAATTTAATGTGCATATCATTATTTCCTTAATGTTTTCTTCTAATTAAAACCGAGTAATTATTTTCAGAGAAATTTGCTGTTTTTTTTTATTAGTTATTTCATCTAACTCTGGTGGGTGAAATTCATAAGGTGCGTTAGATTGCACTGACTTTTCATCGCTTAGCAATTATTCTCAGCTACGTATGTAATAAATTACAATAATTTATTTGTGATGTGTGAAACGTCATCGTTCCGCTTAGAGTCGTAAATTATCGCCGACGCCGCAATGTTCTACTTAAAAATTTCGCAGTCCGATAGCGCAGCGTATCAGCATCGGATCCTGCAAGCCGTAGGCGCGTCAAGGAGTGCCTTATCCGTTGACCCAGTTGCCGTTGGCGTAGATTATGGTGTCAATGATGTGTCCCTTATCAAGGACTAGTGTGGAGCGGTATGAGCGAGGTACCTAGCGGGGGAGCGGTGCGGGACGAGAGCGCCGTGTCTGACCCGGATCGCACAGGGTGAACAACCCCGACACGTGCCACTTTCTAAAAAGAAACGCGCGTCGCCCGCGCATCCTTGCGTGGACGACTGGACTGCTTCTCTACGAAGATATTATAATAAACTTTTTTGTACCTAGCGACCGGATAAATATAGATACCACTAGAGTTTTAGGACAGGCTGTCTACAACACGTCAAACTAGTTCTCGACTATATTATTTAGCATTTTTTTTGTTTTATCGCGTTCGAATTACTTTTAAAACAGCTCATAAATAATATATGTACGTTACCGCTGTTAGGTAAGCAGTATTGAGATATAAATACGATTAAAAGCTCAAGTGCGTGAACGAGCACATAATTCATTTCAATTATGTATGAGTACAAGCTTTTTCTAAAATATGTATTTCTTTGTAAGTTCATTAATTTAAAATTAACGGTCCTATTACGTAAAACGGGTCGTCGTTAAGATAAATAAAACAAGCGAACGACGCTATAATCAATGCATCTTTACGCGTGGGAATTCCTATTTATAGTAGTTTCGAGAGACTCCATATGGAAAGGAGTCTAAAAACAGTATGTCACGCTGAGCTAACTTTACTTTGCAACAAAAAAGCCGCGTGGACATTTAAAATGAGTACTTAGTCGAGTCACAGAGCCGAACGATGCTACGGAATACGCCTGTCTCTTTCCGCCAGCAAAATGATTTTAGTTGAATATACATAGTACATACCCGAATCTAACGCTTTGTCTAGCACCCTCACATGTAGATGGCGGTCAAAGACCACGCATTGATAAAATGTGTGCGTGTGGGGTCAGTGAATCTATCCGTCCCGTCACTCCCGGATCTCTACGTACCTGTCCGATGTCTTTGTTTATACATACATTAACGAAGATTTCTTCTTCCTATTCCTTCCTTCGATTATATCCTTTCCGCCGGTTGGCATCTATTTATTGTGCTTACATACTGAATAACTATGATTCGTTGGTCTAGTGACTCTAGTGCAAGCACATTCGGAGTAATGAGCCGTGGGTTCTAACTTCGATATCTGTTCGGAGTCAATCATTATCATTGCTAGAGATATTTAGCATTCGGCGTTTGGATGTCCTTATCCTTATCCCGTATGTATGTTTCCGGTTTCCATAATAAACCAGCAAAACTTTGATGACGCTGACTGTGAAACATTCAAGTTTGAATGATCTAAAATGTATGTTATAATTTAACCATTAAGGCCTTATCAGCCTATCGCATCGATCGTAAATTGTCGCCATCGCTCAAGCATTTTAACAAAGTCGCTACCTCCCACCGGTGACTTTTCGAAGTGGTTTGAATATGAACAATAATAGCAATGCGGAAAGACAGGACGAAATTATTTCTTGGCTATTTTTTATTTGAATTGAAAAATCAAGTTTGTTTTTATAGTGTAATAAGCATGTTCCACTTAAATAGTGTTCGCTTATATACAACCGACGTTTAGTTACATTTGAATTATGCTATATATTCTATAAAGTGTTCAAGAGAAAACTTTGATAAATTTTCAAGACACATGCATTTGCACATATCACACGTGGCTTCCAAGCAAGATATATTATTTCTGTCTACGAGCACCTCATGCTGTAAATAGCATGAATAATAATAGTTCATTCGTAAAAATAACAAAACTTGAGATCGTGCGCGATATTTCAATTAGCAACCCCGGTAAGTTACCGACATAATACATATATCAGCATTCCCAGAATCGTCCGGCGCATGACCACGCGCGGGCGCAGCGCGTAATGTCGCGTCGCGTTATTGTAATGCGTTGCGCAACCTCCCCCCTCCACAAAGAACACTGCCCTCCAGAAAAGTCACTAAACTCCAAAAGCGTGAAGGTCATCGAATTAAATATTAACATATAGGATCACATTCACGTGTCCGCTTTCATCACGGCGTTTGACCAATTTTCTTACCTGTATCAAGTAGTAAGGTTAGTTAGTAATTGATTTTTTTTTATTTTTTTTTTCTATTTTCCACATCTGGCCGATTAGTAGTAAACTATAAGATTTTGTTTATGTCTGAATCTATGTTAAAACAAATATTATTACTATTATGATGTTTAATGGTAATACTTTCCCATATTTGTTAACCAATAACCTACACTGAGGACAAGGAAAGCGTCTATTATCACATTGATATGACGCGTTAGGAGTCAATGTATAAGACCGGTCGGACTCGATCAGTTGTTCAAAGTAATAAAATTACTATAGAACATTAGATAGTTGATGTCATAAAGAAATATTGTAGATATTTTGTGTTTTTTTTTTGCCTAACGGCTTTTTGTTTACTTCTTTCTTAGGTGAAGTGTTTAATCTATTCGTATACCTACATACCAAATAGGTCGAATTTTCATTTATCTGAAAGCAATTCAAAGGATTATACTAGCAAAAGCATAGACATAGATAATTACTTTTTTCTTGCAAATAATCACAAGAGACTTTTTATACCTACACATGATGCAGAGTTCTCATGCAGAGTTCTACTCGTGTGGCAGGTACATTATCCATATACAGATACGTCGCACTGTGGGAATCATTTCTAATTCATACTTTCCAGTGCATTTTCTTCGTTCCTTAACATTTAAAGACGACATTGGTAAATTGAGTGATATTGACAGTGTCGGTGACTATTAAAATTCTTTTGGTAACTAAACATTAATAATAAACATTAAGTCTGATTACTGTCTTTCGTTGATTGATTACTGTTTGATTACAGATTCTGATGTCCTTATGAAAACGAATTATCTATACTTTTAAACTGTGACGTCAATAAATAATGGACTCTCACTTATTATTTTGGTATTCAATTAATACACATTTAGGTTGGAGTATAAATTAATTAAACATTAGATAATAAAACTACATATTGTGTGTTCGATTGACTAAGACCATGAAAATGAGGTTGCAAATACAACGATCAGAGATTAAATTGTTTGGAACATTAGTTCTACTTAATATTAATTTTTTGGGAATATGTAGGTTCTAGTGAAAATCGTATCAAGTTTGCCAGAACAAAAGAAAGGTAGAAGCCGCCCGCCATCGACCTGGTTGTCAAACATCGAAAGAGACCTTAAGAAAGCCCAATTGCCAAAACCGACAACCCAGGACAGATCAGCCTGGCGCCGTAGAGTGAGGAGACCCGACCCCAGATAGCGGGAACAGAGACGGATAGTAGTAGGAGTAGTAGTATGTAGGTTCATAATTTTGTTGAAGAATTTTAACTTCTCTAGTCTTGTATTTTGTATTCAATGAAGAGCTTTATTCTAAGTATAATTCTATAAGGTGTATGCATAATGTTTTCCGGTTTGTCATCTCAGAAGCGCGGGGCGGAGAGGAAAGCTCTGTCGACACACTTTCTGAAGGGCTCTAAACTTCGGCTTTCGTGGTCACCGTTACGACCATCTTGTGGATATTTTTATTATTATTTATTACAACTATGCGAAACCGTTTGAAAAACATTAATTTTGTGAACACACCTGAATCTAGGCTACTACTTATACTTGATCGTATTAATTTCAAGTACTGCTTTATGTGTTAGGTTTAAGTTGGTTTAGTATATCAGTTGAACCGTGCTATTTGATATGATAAGTTGACTTCGAAAAAATAAAATAAAAATACAATGATCATGCAATAAAAAGACAACTACTTAATTACTAATGTACAATTATTTAAAAATATACATTTCCTATTTAAGGCTTTTTATCAGGTTTTCTTCAAGAAGCTATGAAAGACGCAATGGATTTTAATTTCTATGTGTGAAAATTTCAGCTTAAGCAGCAACATATTATTATTATATATTTTAATAAGTTGTACCAAAAAAACTTGACATTACTAATTGAGAGCATCGGTGAATTAACAATAAGGCACACGATAATTGTCACCTCAAGTATAGGTAAAAGGCAGTACAATAGTAGAAAAAATAGAATAAAATGGATGACAAATTAAAATATTACAATGAATAGGTAAAAATTTCAGATTAAAACAATTTAACTCAATTAACACACTTTTGAAAAACTGCAGTAAATTAGAATTTTCTCTATTTTATTTCTTTAGTAGTTTTTTTTAAACTAAGATATCATAATGTAATGTAACCTAATTTTTATTCACATGATTTATACAAAACTTGAATGTATTTTTTAATATCTATGTATTAATTACCATTGAAGAAGCTGTTTCACAGCCACAAGTTACATTAAATTGTATTGTTGTGATATTAAAATCATGATTTTTGTACACTGTAAAAGAATCGGCTGTTGGCATTTGATAAAAGTTTTTGTATACTTATATACAATTAAAAAGTATCGTGAGAGGACTAAAATATTATATTTAATTAACAAAACTCAACAATCATCGACGCGCTGAAATTTTCATTTTTATTTATGCTTAATTGTTTAATGAATTAAGCGGCCTACGTGATACAATGGACTGAAGATAAGTGATATGTCTGATTACTGTGGGTAGTGTCGTAAAAAAAGCCAGTTAACCTACTAGATGGATTGCGTAAGCGAACTGGACGGTACATCACATAGCTGAACCGTGCTACTTTTACACTACACTATAAAGTTTGCCTCTGTTGCGTTTGAATACGATTCGTCGATTATAAAGGATGGAGGAAATAGGATAACGGTGCTTGACTGCGCAACGCGTTCTAGCGCAAGAACTTCTTTAATAACGCAAACCGTTCTCCTGTCTGCGATCAACAATGTATCATTAAAATTTCACCGTTTTAGTAGAGCTACCGATCCCCGCGCGATTTGTTTGTTTACAGTAGATAAAGACGCTTTTCCAACGCAGGTGACATGTCTGTCTAGGCTGGATATTGGCAGCCGATGTCTCCGTCCCGCCCATGGCTGCTCTGTTCACAACTTTTTAGTATTGCGAATGGAAACTACGTAGACAGTAGAGAGAATCGGGGTCAACAAGACCATCGTCTATAGTAACGTAAGGTAGCAAATAAAAAAAAACCGAATCGATTCACTTGTGCTACCGTAGGCGATTAATATTTAATCACTGCTTTTACATCTGGGCGAGTCTGGTTAGTTTAATAACAAATTACGGCCCGTGAAAATAAATTGCGTTAGTCTCGAGCTATGAGGGAAAAAAAAACATTGTGCTCTTGTCCTGAATATTTTGTTCCACGTTCAACGAAAGTAGTTTTGAGTCGTCTGAAAGTAATGAAGGCAAATAATGACTGTTGACGCTTGACACCGTCCATTGACTCTGTCAATAAAGTTTACTTGTGGTTGAACGGGCTTAAAATTGTAAAAAGTAACTGTAATTTTCTAAATGATCGCCCAAAAAAGAGTGTAACGTTTTCAGGGCTTATGCATTAATTCTACCATATTTTTTTAATGCCTAAACTTATTTGGGTCGGGGTATCCTTAGAATCCTCACAATATCTTGAGTGAAAACGAACGCATTTTTTGTCAAGGCAAGCAAAGCAAGCAAGGAATTCAGCCAGGAGGGACCTTTGATTATTATTAAGCTTATTAAGCCAAAGGTCCATAAGGGGCCGTTTTACAATACAGTTGCGAACATACGTTTCAAGGTTGTTATGTCTGTGAGTTCCAGTAACCACTTACTACCATGTGAGCCGTAAGTTCGCCAGAAATAAATATCGCTACGACGCATTTTTAAATACATTATAATGAATGTGTCCTCATGTTTGTTCACTTTTACTTCCTATTACATTTTATCCAAGTGTTGTGATACTTGGTAAAATTTGTTGTTCCCACTTCATTGAATGTTTCCGACATAGTTTGATATTGATACATTGACATCAGACAGGTGGCGCGCGCCTACTGTCAACAGATATTTGTTTTTCATATATTTAAGGATATTGAAGTATTATCAGGTGGGCCGTACGCTCGTCTGTCTACACGGGCAATAAAAAAAACAGTAGATCATGGCCAGATTCCACTAGTAAATTATTAAGTCAAAGTAATTAATATTAGTATTTATATGTTACAATTAATTTTACGAAAAATTATTGTAATAATATTCGCTAGTTTAATATTCAAAAGAATTTCAATATCATTAGATTTCATTAGAGTGAACAAATCCCAGAGGTACATCACATACGAGTGTGTGTCTTACGCAATGGTCTCTTCCAAACATGTTGTTCGAAGGAGCATAAAAAGTAATATTTTATTGCGACTGCGCTGTCGTGTCCGACACAGCGAGCTGGGATGCAAAGTCATTAGTAGACAAATCTAATCTTAGTAAATAAATTCAGTTTAAAAGTTACAGAACATTGAAATCAAGAACAAGTTCGCTTTTTTGTTCGTTTCACAGAGATTTCCTGCCAATTAAACAGTTACAATGATTATTATTAGAAACTTAAGGCTATTTTATTATTGATTGAATCTGTGATTAATAATTATGTAAATTATTATACTATACTAAATAATTATGTACATACTTCATTGAGGTTTAATATTTACTTAGAATAAAAAATATGCATTCAGTAGTAATAATCAAATTTTAAATCACATCAATCACCATCATCGATCATGTGTATTTAAGTAGAACACTGATTAGTATTCATTTTCGAACTACAGTGTGTCGCGGGTCAGATGTCATCGAGGCCGAAGGATAAGAAGCCCGGTATAGGTACATAATGATGTTGAGTGATGCGACTATGCCGGTATTCAAATCTCGTAAGTAGTTAGTGATTACCGGATCCCATATACATCTACAACGTAAATGCCGCCACCTACCTTGAGGTAATAAGTTCTTAGGTCTCAATTTTTACAGCACAACGGCCGCCCCACCCTTCAAACTGGAACGCATTACTGGTTCACGGCAGAACTTATTATTATTACTGGTGGTACTTATTGTACCTGTATGGTACTTATTATTATTACTGGTATTAGTACTTCTTGTGAGTCCACACGGGTAGGTACCACCACTCTGCCTATTTCTGCCGTGAAAAAGTAATGCGATTCGGCTTGAAGGGTGGGGCAGCCGTTGTAACTATACTGAGACCTTTGAACTTATATCTCAAGGTGGGTGGTGCATTTACGTTGTAGATGTCTATGGACTGCGGTAACCACTTAACAGCAGGTGGGGTGTGAGCTCGTCCAACCATCTATGGATAAAAAAAAAAAAAAAAATGCTAACGAACGATTTTTACAATTAAAGAATAACATAAAAAAAATTATAAAGTCGACAGTACACCTAGTGTTGAGTGGAGAGCCCATAGATATCAGCAACGTAAATACCGCCACCCACTTTGGGACAAGAGTTGTAATTCTGAGTTTTATATTGCAAACATTTCAAACCAAAATACATTACTGCTCTACGGCAGAAAGAGGCAGAGTGGTACTACGAAGCTGTGCGGGCTCACGCGAAATCCTACTAGCAGTGAAAGGCTTTAAATCTGGAGATTCGAACTGGGTAGCATTCACCGTGTGGCTTGCATGAACTCTGTCAACAGTCCAACATCAGTGGATGGAGCTTATTGACTAATAAAATTAACATTTAGCCAATTCGAAGGCAATAAAACTGAACTACATATTATGAAGGGTTACTTACTTAAACCTAAACGTTCTTTTCATAGTTCATTTTGTAATTTAATCTGATTGTTAACTAAAATGTATTTATTTTACAGGAATAAGTACATTGTAGATTGTACATACATTGCATACATTGTAAATTTACAGAAATTGTGTTCAATGAAAATTCATTTAAGTAAGGTCACGTTGGCAAAGTTAGCACAAGTTAGATGTCTTCGAAAGCCTGTCTAAGCTGTAGATAATGGAATTTGCAGCTCGATTTGTGAATGAAGTGACCATAATCGTAAAGATTTTAAAATTATTAATAAAAGTGCTTGATCAAAGATTGTGTTTTCTGTGAGATGATTTTCCGTATTCTATATTCTCTCGCAAGGATGTATATGGATTGGCAGTAAATGAGTTTTTGTCGTGTTATTTTTAAATAAAAATGAATACTGTGTATCAAGGGTGATTGATGTGTTACGATTTAATCTTTTAAAAAAAGAGGGTGGTTTTCTATTTTCAAATATCGGCTAATAAGCACCTTAGTCTTCCGTGGCCATGATTCTTCGGAAATAATAAAATGAAAAGAATAAACGTCAAATTCATCAGTAAAATTAGCTTCAATTATGAAATATCGTTTTAAAATTGAAATCTTGTTGTCGCTATTTCCAAATAACTTTCCAAATACAAGCTTGTAGTAAAAACACGCGTATTTCTTCTATGTTTGATCCATGGAAGTGTAGTGGTTGTTTAAAAGATTATAACTATTGAAAAGGTTCTGGAGCAACGGTATACCTATTCTTAAAGCTTTATGATTTTTGTCGAAAAACCTCTGATTATTGATTTCTTTAAGATGTTAAGTTGCTGTAAATATTTATGTTACGTATATTAATACGAGTTTTTGGGAAGCTTTCATAGCGATCTGCGTGGGGCGAGGTTTGTACATAAATTGCTTGAAGTGCTTATTTAATAAACTACTTTTGTTCGGCAATGATTTAATTTTGTTTAGATGTTTTTTTACTATTCTACAGCGTAATCAATAAATGGGCTAGGAGCTCGCTCTGCGACATTTGCAATAAAAAAGACATTTTTAATTTTAAAATTTTATGATTAGCAGTGTACGCCTTTTTGATTGGTAAGATCTTACGCGCCCACTTTCCATTCCTCGACAAACATTCTCTTGACATTTGACTGCTGAATAGTGGAATGTCCGTTTGATGGGATGTGTGATTCGTAACGTTCACAACATCTTCTAGTAATAATGATACATTAGATAACATTACCGAAAACTTTTGTGCTTCGTTTCGTTAGGTTCATTTCGTTTTTGATATCCTTTTTTTTTGTAAACGATATTTGTATTCATGTTAAACGTGGATACGTGGATGGTGCTATGCTATACCTACATGATATTTAGTAGTAATTGAGTAAAGTCTATGTTACAACTAATTTATGTTAAAAACTACACAGTTTGTTTCTATATGCAAAATTATTTTAACAAGTATTTTTGAATACAATTTTATTTGAGTCACAGTTACCGACATATTACACGTAAAGTTTCTGATACCGTAAATAAAATTTGATAAAAATATGCCCGATGTATTAATGAAAAAAAAAAAGTCTTGTTTTTTTTATAAATTTCGGAGTCAGACAGATATCATACAGGAACTGTTTTGGAATGAATCTAAAACTAGATAAACTAGTTCTACAAATAAATAAAGAGTTGTCTGTTTCTAACGGTTAATAAACCTTCTGATTCATATTGAAAGGCTTGCTACTATTACGTATATAATATAATAAGTAAGTGTATTTAAATACAGGTACCAATCACTCTTCTGCGACGAGGCAATCAAATGAATAAGACGGCGCGTCTTTGATAATTCAACTTTTAATTGTCTTATCGTGGCCACCGCTGATTACTTAACAGACCCCAGTCACGGTCAACACTACCACCATACGGCACCACCCCGAGGACGGCGAGGCGATCGTCTACGTCCAATGATGCCGGTTGGGCCGCCCGGCCTCTGCCGCTGGTGTTCCGGGATACCCTGCTGGTCAGAACCAGCCTGCGAAATGCGATGTGGAAGTTCGTTCCAAGGATGATGTTTCTCGCATTTTTAAGAATGATGTGCTGCTGTCATATTATATGCGATATCGGAAGTGGAATCCAAGCAAATAGTGTGGACGAGCGCTTTCTTATCTACAAGACAGTTTTGGATTTAGTTTTTACATGCTTGTGACGCCGCCTCGCTGAGATCCAATGACTCGTGCTTGAAGGCGTACGAATATCAAAAATGGATCACTAAGGAACTTAATTTTGAAATTCAAGGACGCCCCGTTCGTATACTTAAACTCACTTTTTACCACCACTATCGCATGGTATCAGAATTTTCTTCAATATTGTGAAGTGCTCGCCTCCCGTTCGCCAGTGAGAAACTATTAAGGACCGCTGGAGAGGACAAAGACTTGGAAAACATAAGGTGAGTCATGAGTGTTGTTTTGTGATTCAGGATGTGTTTAGCCATCTTCACCGAGCCGCTAAAATGTCCCTACCGGTTTCGGATCGCGTCCTATATACGTATTATTTGAACCATTTTCTAACCGCACACATGGTGTAGCTATTTACACCCCATACCAGTAGATCTCATTCAGGTCATTCATTTTTTCATAAGCCGTTTGATATTCAGTCGTATATTCTTTTGGAAAGCCTATTATTATTTAAATCTGGTCATCAAATCCAACTAACTCTGAGGCGTTGTTAAAGCTCCTCACTATATAAGTTCGTGTTTTTGCTTAACATAAAAATTCACGCATGTTCTCTATAGTGCGAAGCGTTAGCGCAGATTGAATTTAAGCAGATGTTTATATGTGTTTACGGATTCTCTAAAATGTAAAAGTAATGACATAATCTGCTACGTAAGTTTGATGAACAATTAAATAATTATTGTCTCAAATATTCGGCTCCTCTGAGGTATCGATCGGGCCCAGAATACCACCACTCCATTCCTTCCTGTGGATGTCGTAAAAGACTACTAAGAGGTTCACATGGGAATAGGCAGCCGCATGTCTGAGGATAATACCAGCGTACTGCGCTCGCTAGCTGGCGGTTTCTAGTATATTGTTAACCCACAATTGAAAGGTAGTTCGACATGTTTGCCACAAAGCAGTAATCCGTTTCGGTTTGAAGAGTCGGGCAGCAGTTACCTATACTATAAAAATACCACTTGGAACTCATGTGTCAAGGTGGGTGACGGCATTTACATTGTTAATGTCTATAGGCTCCGTAAACAACTTAACACTAGGTGGGCATGAGCCATTTCAGCAATAAAAAAATAGGAGGATAGTGTTTTTATTTTTATTTTTTTTTATTGCCTTTGTAGGCAGACGGGCATACGGCCCACCTGATGGTGAGTGGTTACCGTCGCCCATGGACTTCAGCAATGCCAGAGGCAGAGCCAAGCCGCTGCCTACCGCAATTACTATTTGATTGCCGTAATTTATATGAAACATGAGATTGGAGCTCTATTTCTTTAGATTCCGACTATTTAACACCCTGTTCTCAAACCAGAAAGCACCACTACGGTAGAAACACGTGATAGTGGTACAATTACTTGTCTTTTTTTATTTTTTTATTTATAGCTTTGATGGGTGGACGAACTCACAGCCCACCTGGTGTTGAGTTGTTACTGGAGCCCATAGACATCTACAACGTAAATGCGCCACCCACCTTGAGATATGAGTTCTAAGGGTCTCAGTATATTTACAACGGCTGCTCCACCCTTCAAACCGAAACGCATTACTGCTTCACGGCAGAAATAGGCAGGGTGGTGGTACCTAACCGCGCGGACTCACAAGAGGTCCTACCACCAGTAAAAGAAGTGTCTCTCACTACTTTACTTCTGTGTATTGTTTCTCAGAGCTTTATAAATAAATCAAATGTTATTTGAGTAGGTAGGTACTTATGCTTAACAATTCTGAGAATATCAAGTGTGGTCCACTTGGATGAATAACATAAATAGTGCTGACGTTTATTAGATTATTTGTCAGGGGCTTCTAATTTACCTGGCACATTTTTCGATCAGACAGATGGCGTCAGGTCGTATTTTACCTACCATTTGACCTTGATGAGGTTATATTTTGTGTTTAGACCTAGGGTTATTTGAACTGGTACTGAAAAAAATATATCACTCACATGTGAAATCTATGTCTCTTATTCTGTATTAAATTTCAATTCGATAAATGTTTGCTGTAGATCTAAGACTTGCTAAATACGCTTAGATTGTCATTGTCAATGTTTAGTACTTTTCTATCGAATTAGGGTTAATAAAATAAAATAAACAGTGTAAAGAAAACATTTTGTCTTCGAATTACCTTGATTTTTGCTACGAAACTTTTTTATACTTGTTCGATCTTTTTGGCCTAGTTATGGTTTATACTCGTAAGGAACGCGAACACTATTTGGGATGATTCCAGGAGCTTACGCAGATGCTATCTATTTTTTACATTGTATAACTCGCCGTTGAAGTACCTAAGTGTATTGACCAATTTCCTTCAACCTTTTGAATCCTGGAATGAACTTTCCCCTTCGGTATTTTTGAAATACTATAAAATGTCTTTCAACGAGATTATATTTTATTTGTTGCATTCTGTAATATAGTGACTATACTCGTGGTGCCAATGTCCCTAAAATCGGTAACCATTTTTATTAGATCGCACAACTTCATCTGATTTAGTTTTTTGCTCAAACAGAAAACATTTTTCTGTGACTTATATTATTCCTGAGCCTATAGACATTACAACGTGAATGTCGTTATCCACCTTGGTATATGATATCAAGGTTTCAACTATTGTATACGGCTGCTCTTCTCTTCATAGTATGTGCCCGTGGCACTCCTAATCCTCAGGCTAATCCTAACACCAGTAACTTTGCAAATAGAATACTTGTTTTCTGACTGATCATTGAGGAAACAAATTTATAATTAACTTCATTAGTAGTATCATACAAATAAAACACAATGTGAGTAGGAAAATCATCCGGTTGGCAGGACGAGTGAAGGTCGCGCCGCCCACAACTAGACAAATGATTACCTAGTGTACGTACAGATGACATAGCGCGTTTGCAACGATCTTGAGAATTATTCAATATGATTTCTTATTTCTCAGTATTAAAGATGTGTATTTTTACAATTTAGATATGACAATGAATAAATTGATTCTAATGTATGTACGTATTACAAATAATTAGGACGACCGTTTTAGGCTTTCTTTAAATGATTAATTGAAACACCAAGCTATATAACAAAATACGCCATTTTTGAAAGTATAGAGACCTGATTTAGGCTTTTCAAATAAACTTAAAAACATACGTATTTATGTATATTTAAATATTTTTTTAAGGAAAAATAGCACTTATGGCAAGATTGAAGTACGTTATACTCACCATGGACGCTACAAAGTCTATTTCATAATTTAACCTTGCACTGACATGTTAGCCAAAAATTTGTTAACGTCTGGCCCCAAATTACGATTCCTTGTGCTATGGGAACCAGAGACTTATGAACATATTATCTATATACGTTTAAATAAAAACATGTTTAGATATTAAACACCAAGAGCACAAAAATTTTTCGTCACACGAAGGTTTTCTCGATGTGGGGGATTCGAAGCCATGACCCTCAGCTGAGTAGTCGAAGGCGTTACTGCACCACGGATATCAGTCAATAATCGCAATGTGCATAATGAACAAACATTTATAAAGAGTGGATTCTTAAATCCACGTTGATTTAAGCTTCGGTAGAAAGGAATTGACTTAAATGTTGCCGCGTTTTTTCTTGATGTTCTTATTTCCTTTTCACTATTTTGTCACAACACAACATGACCTTTGTGTTAATTTTTTTTCTACGAAAATTCTAAGCAGGTATATAACCTTTTTAGTATAAAATATAAATATAAAACTTTATAGTATAAAACCTTTTTATTAAACACCCAAAAGATTAAGGCACTTAGCCCCGAAGAAAACTGTTGTAAGTACCGCCTTATATCTCACAGCGATTTGTTTCAGGCATCTTAGGCATCTTTAGGTAGCACCTTGGCTATTTCCCTGGCTTTGCTCATGTCCGTGAGCGACGATAATATCCCTTTATCTAATGGGCCGTATCTGCATGCAATGGCAATAAATTAAATAAAGACCTGATACGGATTAAAACCGACTTCATACAATGAACGGTCGTTTTGACAATAGCAGTATAAGTATTAAGGTATTAAATTCTATCTAGTTATGTATTTTTGAATTTGTGAATGACGAACATTATTGTCAACGAATAATGCTTTTCAATTAAAATACTGTAGGTAAACGAAATCAACGCCATCCTTGCATCCACTTCTAGCGTTTGTGAATAATTATTTTAAATGGACGCCAATAGAGTGGCGTCCAGACTCGTTTATTATATAAATTGCCTTTGTTCCAGAGCGAGTAATTGTCTCACATTAACGAGATCGTGTCCTCAATAGAGAAGTAGCATGGTGCTCCGAGCGCCACCCCTAAGGATGCCCATTTCCTTATAGCTGATTACGGCTCACGGACTAAAAAAGTACAATCATAGTGCTCTCCGGCGCGGAACGCACTGTCCTCATTTGAATACAAACGTAATGCGCGTGCGCACACACCCTTAACTGTACACCGAATCAAAGATACATTCTGATTTAGATTTTATCGTACGGCGTTAAGGCTCATATTACAAAACAACTGCGAAATACGTGCCCTCTTTTCAAAGTAGAAAGAAGAGGGACTCTCGCGTGCGAGAACGGGAGGGAAGAGCCGTCGAGGAGGACGGAGGACATTAAGGGCATTCACCCCGTACCCCGTGGGTTGCGACTAGCGGCTCTACAAATGATGTACAAGCGCATAGATGCCTTTCTCTATTTAGGTGCGCACGAGTTTCGAAATAGTGGCCGTGGAACTTTTTTGTTGGGAGGTGGATCCTGTTTTGGTTGCGTCAGCGCATGGCGATAACTTCGGCTTACTTGGACCCAGAAACAGGTGTTCGACTCTGCCGCCTTAACCACTAATATACATTTCTCTCAAATAAGTTAACATTCATAAGATAATTTTGAAATCTTCAATTAATTTTAGTTTACATTAACTTCCAGTTCATTAATTTCACAGGACAGGTTTTCTCATTAATCGATTAATGTGACTTTAATTAATTTGTGAATTATCATGTCATTGTGTTTTACGACTTGTTATCTGTTTTGTAAATTGCTCTTGATTTGTGATTCTATATGAATTTCATAACATTGATGCAAGATATTCTTTACTAACATATTTTAATTTGCTCATAGATCCTCAAGCCGCAGAAACAGCTCATAGATATCTATCAGAAAGAGGAACCACATGCAACATGAATTTGATTCATAAGAACGTCCCTTCGTGTTGTTTAACCTAATAAACTAAATCTATTATTTTAAATTTCTAAAAAAAGAATGAGCATACATTATTACGAGGTTTTAGTTCAATCATTTACCGTACGATTGTCATAGCCCAACAATGTAGTCTAGGTAAAAATAGCAGATAATCATAAGTATTTTGAATGAGGTGCGTTTGTAGACTCGAATTCAAGGCAACGAATTTAGTCATTTGGTGTTCTTTAGAACGTGATTTCGTAAAATTAAATTTAAATATTAAGTCCTATTTTGGTTCTGTGCAATTCCATTTGGAGCAAGGTACAACAAATTTTTGGCATCAGGAAATTTTGTAGTCATAAAATAGTTCCGCTGAGAAGAGAATGTTAAGAAGCCCTAAGTAGATGCGTATGCAATGTACGAGTGGGCCATGTCTGAATGAATTCAATATAATATCACTGGTGGTAGGACCTCTTGGGAGTCCGCACGGGTAGGTACCACCACCCCGCCTATTTCCGCCGTGAAGCAGTAATGCGTTTCGGTTCGAAGGGTGGGGTAGCCGTTGTAACTATACTGAGACCTTAGAACTTATATCTCGAGGTGGGTGGCGCATTTACGTTGTAGATGTCTATGGGCTCCAGTAACCACTTAAAAACCAGGTGGGCTGTGAGCTCGTCCACCCATCTAAGCAATAAAAAAAAAAAAAAAAAAAAAAAAAAAAATATGTAACATGTGTTTGTAGAAATATTCAGAGTCCATATTATTGTCTTTTTTTGTAATCTTTTTTCCATAATTTAATATCATAAATGTGAAAGTATGTTTTTGTGATTGTTTCTTTCTTTAACGTCGAAGCGATGCAAGGGTTTCATATGATATTTTTAAAGTTATAGTTTAGGTAAGAAGACTGAGACAGGCAACCTTTTTTCCCGAAAAATATATATTTCATTCCCACGGGAAACTAACTTCTCTGGCATTTTTCCTTGACCGAGCGGGCGAAGCCGAGGTAAACAGCTATTTAAATAAATTTCATAAGAACTTTTATTTATACTAAATTTTATTAATTTTATTACCGGAATTTTAATTTTCCCTTTTATTCTCCCATTGTATTTGGGTCAATGATTATTCTCGAAACTTAAATATTTAGTGAGTATTTTTCGGTCATCGAAAAGATGAAAACCGCTTAAAGCTCTCCATGAAATAAATAAACGTCGGATTGTCACCTGGTCATCGAACCTAATAAAAGTAAAGGTAGATAAATCCGCTAAAGATACAACTATAACGGACGGATAAAAGAGGAAGTAATAGTTTCTAAATAATCCCTAAACGCAACCCGCATATTCTGTTCAGCAGTTTTATTAGATACAAGCTGACCCGGTAGACTTCGTAGTGCCTCAATCGATAAATAAAAGACCTAAACTTTTGTATAAAATAAACTAAGTGAATCTGTCCGACGGGGGACACGTCAAAGGAAAAACAAAATTGTTATTTTTATTTAATTCAGAGCATTTTCATATTTATCTACCTTTTAAACCATCTCTGGACTTCCACGAATAATTCAGGACCAAAATTAGCCAAATCTGTCCAGCCGTTCTCGAGTTTTAGCGAGACTAACGAACAGCAATTCATTTTTATATATATAGATTGAAAAGACTAAGAAAATTAAATGTACGGTCTTATGGGTAATATATTCAGTCATAGCGAAACAAATACTGTACAGCAGAATTTGTTGAGTGCCTATTAAAATATTCAGATTATTATAAATAGGTGAAACAGGGCTCAAATATATATAAATTACATTCCCTTATGTGTTAAGCGTAACAGATTTGAAGTCTAGGCGTGTTATTAATACATAACTAATTTACAAATAAATATCAGAGTTTAATAGGACATCATATTACACTTATTATTACATTACTAGACGTGACCCGCGGTATCGTCAACTTTAAATTTGTAATTTAGGAAGAATTATAACGCTCTGCATTTTCCCGGAGTAATAATAGCGTTTCTTGTGGTTCTCTCCTTTTACCCTACCTACCAATTCGCTGGTAGCCTCAGAGACTATTCCAGTTAAGTCCGGACGGGTAGGTGAGCTCACGAGGTCAACCTGAGAGAATTTGCTAACACTAGCCCTAGCAAGAGCAGTACTTCGCAGAATCTACCACCGGATCGGAATCGTGACCTACTGAGAAGATTCGGTGAGAAACTCAGTGGGCAATTCTCTTTCGTCCAAAAACTAGCAGTCGATTTATAGATTTTGAAAATCTCGAACCAGCAAACATACACTCGTATTTATTAAAGTAGATAGATAGTAGCTTGCATTGCCCAGATCATGTCGCTTATCATGATAAAAAGTATCCGATGTGTTAAATCCGGGTTATCAATATCTTTGTGTGAAAATTCATACTAAACCCTGTAGCTATTTGCGTGTGACTGAGTAACAAAAATTCAAACTTGCATACTTAATATATTTTAGTAGAGATGACCTTTGGGCAAATGTTAGCTTAGCGTGGTATTGACATGTGATGCACGTGACTAGATGTATGGAAATGGTAGTGCAAGGTAGAGGGGAAGAGGTCGACCGAAGAAGACATGGATGGAGTGTGTAAATGACGATATATGAAAGAGGGGGGAGTGAGTGTTGAGATGACGGCTGATCGAAGAGAATGAAATAGAAAAATTCGCTGTGCCGACCCTACCTACTGGGATAAGGAGACAAAGAAGAAGAAGACCTTTGGGCAAATGTAGGAGAAGAAAGATTATTAGACATTGATGTTGTCGTTGTTACCTAACACGATCTTAGATCTATTTTAGGTTAGATCTTTTCAATTTATTAAAGTAGCCGATTAGCAATATGCGGCCAACAAGATGGTGTACTTATTAAATATCATTCAAGTTTCCTTGATTGTAATTATTTTAGTAAGAATAGAATATGGCATTTAATTACGGGCAGTTGGGTGTGTTGTGAGAACGCACTTGCTTGGAAGGTCAGGCGTTATTCCTAGGCGATAGTGACTTCGGTCTGAATTCTCGGTGTGGGCGTTGGTAGTCATGTTTAAAAAATATATTTTAATATCGATGAGTTTCCGTACCTCCTTAACACCACACTTAAGAAAATGGTATTCTCAGGAACACTAATAAATAAATTTTGTAGCGTAGTTTTCGGATTTTACTATCGCTTTAAACTTTAAGATTTGTACTGATTATTCGACGTATCCATTTCCTTGTCTTTGAAAATAACGAGAAATTTAAATTGTCTTAACTCTAGAGACGTAAATTACAAAAGTGATTGGGTACTTTAAGGTGCAGTTGAGGTTAATGAGGATTTTATGCGAGATGAGGTCAAAGGCTCTTAGGATTTGCTTTAAGCTTCAAACGTTATAGTAAATTCCTTAAACGCGTTTGTAGGTAGGTTTTGTAAATGTCATAGCTCCTCATTTTCAGCAGTATACTAAATTGCAATTGCAGCAAAAATAGAAGAATAAAAATCTCTTGTTCGCGTTTAAAATAATGAAATCAAAAATGTTTATAAGAATCATAGAGGAATGTTGAAATTTGCGTTGTGACTCGTAATTAACGTTTAGACATTGTGTGTGTTTTTTTATGTTTTTATCAAAGTTATTTAAAGTTTGAAGTCGTCGTGGCCTAAAGGATAAGGCGTCCGATGCATTTGTATCTAGCGATGGAACAGTGTCCGAATCCCGCAGCCAAGTACAAATATTTCTAATGAAATACGTACTTAACAAATGTTCACCATTGACTTTCACGGTGAAGGAATAACATCGTGTAATAAAAATCAAACCCGCAAAATTATAATTTGCACCTAATTACTGGCCGTAGGACGTCTTGTGAGTCCGCACGGGTAGGCACCACCGCCTTGCCTATTTCTGCCGTGAAGCAGTAATGCGTTAATGGGGCAGCCGTTATACTATACCTTAGAACTCATATATCAAGGTAAGTGGCGGCATTTCCGTTGTAAATGTCTATGGGCCCCGATAACCACTTAACATTAGATGGGCTGTGATCCACCCACCTATGTAATAAAACAAAACTGGTAGTAGAAAGTTGGAACGGGTTAGCATATTTTGCAGTTTTTTTACTCATGTTGTTTTAAAAACACAATGCATTTTTGTTTCTTTTTGATTCACCATTTCTTTAAATTAAGTAACCTCTAACCACTATACTTCTTTCTGTGCCTGGACATATCTGTAGCTACTCAGGTTGCAGATAGTGCAGCTAGAACATATATATGTGTGTGTGTATATATTACAAACATCACCCTCCTTCTGCAATAGTCTAGTAAAATAGCTGCTAGCTAGATCACGAAATAATAAAAAATGCTCCAATTGACACGGCTTTTTAGAAAAAGCTATTAAGTTGAATTGTCTTTTATTAAATTGAAATGCAAATCCACAGATTTCCATGTAACAAAAATAAATGCAGACGATCTCAAAAAGTAATAAAAAATATTAAGTAACTTAATCGAAATTAAACAGAGACAAAGACAAGATGCTAGTTGAGTTCAAACGTGAACATCCTTAAAATAATAATTAGTTTATTCCATATCATTCCATATTTCTTCAAGTACAAATAACGTGTATATTGCCCAATTGTATGCAGCCTGCAGCGAAATATATATAATGTACCTATCTGTAGTTTTCCATGGCATATATCGATCGGCGCAGATAACTAGGTACTGTGTCCTGGCTGGGGTGGGGGCTCCAGCCAGCCACCCCCCTGTCGATATATCGATAGTGCCCGCATCATGCCGCTTAATTGATGGGTGGTGCCCTATAACATGATTGCTTTATTTTAGGCAAAATTGAGGGCTTTGGTTCCCGGGTCATTGACATTTGTTTTTTATAAATCTTAACTTTAATCTAGTTTCATAAGATTTCATAAGATTCAATAAAGTATTATTGCAAGTACCGTATTTGTAGGAAAAAGCATCACTGTCGCAGCACATGAAAGTCTTTACTATTCTCAAAAACACATAAGCTTCTTGAAATAAAACATATGCGGTTCCTAATTTAAATTTTATCGTCAACGTTAATGCTTAATAGAATGGACACAATAAGACGGCGGCAGTCTACAAACACAAGCAAAACTCGGACAAAAAAAACACAGTCGGTCACCACCCTCGCTGGTCGACGGTAAAAAGTACAAAAGTGGGCCACCTCCCGCCGTTCCCAGGAATGCTCGTCCCCTTCCCTCGCAGGGCTCCAGTAGCATCTCGTGGGAGCTTTTCACGAGCCTCGTGCTTTTTATAGCGGCCATAATTGTGGACAACTGCTGAACACAAAAATAACTGTGTTAATTTAGTTATTTATGGTTTCGATCTGTAAATAGCGAAGTTTTTGAACTGTATCGGAAATGAAGATATCATAGAAGCAACTATAATCTTTACGCATGAAGGTCATGGTAAATGTTAGCTTATAAGTTGCATTGCGAAGTGTGTAATCAATGTAAATGTTCTTTGTGTAGAAGGTCATAAATAAAATCAATATTTAACCAGAGTTCTATATGTGAAGCAGATAGAGGTAAGCTGCCTCTTACTCCTTTTAAACAAGAAATTTCTCCTTTCGCATGTGTATTAATTTGCTAATTTAGTGCCAATTTGAATAAAAGCACGCTGTGAAATACAAAACTGCTTGTGAAATAGCAAACAGTGATTTTATGACTGTGATTAGGAGCTATGCCAAAACATTTTATTACTGTTGGGGGCATTAGAGCGAAAAAATATGAATGAATTCACTCCCCATGTCGGTGGTGCTGTCACGTGACACGCCGTGACTTGGTTGATGAAACATTGAAATAATCTTCACTGGAAGAGACAAGAACTGATATGTTTTTTACAGGTTTTTTAGGTTCAGAGTTTTAAAAACGAATAGATACTATTTTAATACAATCTGCATTATAGTGCAATTTTTTGTATATACATATTTTGTTTTTTTTTTCAAACATTTCACTTTATACTTTTTTTTTGGCTGAGGAAAAAATTTCTTTTTTTTATTGCTTCGATGGGTGGACGAGCTCACAGCCCACCTGGTGTTAAGTGGTTGCTGGAGCCCATAGACATCTACAAAGTAAATGCGCCACCCATCTTGAGATATAAGTTCTAAGGTCTCAGTATAGTTAGTTACAACGGCTGCCCCATCCTTCAAACCGAAACGCATTACTGCTTCACGGCAGATAAGCGGGGTGGTGGTACCTACCCGTGTGGACTCACAAGAGGTCCTACCAGTACTATCAGTACCAGTAAGCAAGCCTGTACTTCCGCATACATCATGGGCGGTAAGGGGCAAGCCGATGTTGAAGCAATTGAAGCCTGTTGTCACCCAACGGCCTACGTCCGAGCCACGGATGTGACATGGCAACCAGTTGCAAGTGATGTGCATCTCACCTCTGCATCCAACGGGTTGCCGAACCGGACAGGCAGCTGTCAGCGCCACTGCCCCCACCATCAGGCCTCTTGGTCGGCAGGCTGCGATTCTGATCCGGTAGTAGATGCACTCGTAAAGCAGCTCCACTTGAGTACTTAGGCTTCTTCCAAGAGCACTAGAAGGGCACAGCTGTTAGCAAGCTTTCCCATCCTGGATGAGTTCTTGGGTTCTCCCATTCCATATCAAAATAACTCATGTGTTTATATTATATAAAAAATAGTACAGTAAAATAGAAGAAATTGTATATGATAGAAGAGTATGGAAAGAGAAAACATGTTGTGCCGACCGCCGGTGACTGGGAGAAGGGCAGGAGAATGATGGTGAACTTAGATACTTTAAAACCTAAAGAAGACGTAAGAAGTAAAGTCTGTCAGAAAGTGTTGCTATTAAAGTTGCTTACACCAAGTACAAAGTCGTTTAACTCTTCGTATAATCAGAGATACTATATATAATCAGAGATCTATTCGAATATGGTAAACTTAAATTTTATTGAAATTCAATTAAAATCATCGAATTGTTGATACTAATACCCAATAAAACGGACCTTTAATTATAAAGAGAAATGTCGCGTACTAAGCGAAATGTCGCTTAAGCCTTTCACCCCTCCAAATACTAATTCCTTCAGATTCCCTATTAACAAGATAAAGGCTCTTCTAGTAAACAAATAAAATTCACGAAACGTGGAAACCGCTAGCACTTGTCGTATGACATCGAAACCCGGCGATAAGCGTCGAGGGGCGCGATGGCTGACAGGTTATTAAACCGGCTCGGGGGAGTGTTTGTTTTAATATTAATAACGATAAACATTCATAAACATTCGTTGGTGTCCGGTTACAATTTGTGGGAGGACACAGTTTGTTTACTATGATTTATTTGTTACCCTGAAAATTTACAACACAAAAATACTTTTAGTTAAAACGTAACATAATCACCGTGTTCATAAAATAGTCACTCTAATTTCATTACTCTAATTAAAGGTAATAATACACTGTACATGAATTTAAAATCACTGTATTTATTCACTTGATTTCATTCTGATAAATTGACAACGTTATTGGTTAAGTCTACTGTGAAATAATTTGTTTCCTTGGTGAAAATATTTTATATACTTAAAGCTCCCAAAGCTCAGTTAAGTTTATTGAGCACAGAATTTCCAATCACACAAGTTCTCAATCCTTAAGATTATGATTGAATTAAGTCAAAAATATGCATTATAATATGTTTACAGCAAGCGGTTTTTTTTGCGCAAATTGTTTTGATTTTTGGTTAATAACAGTGCTAATTACACAGTAAATAATTTATTTGAACCTATCACCCACATGCTTCGCCCTCGCACATCGAAAAAGCACCTCGGCTTCCGTGACAACGTCGAATCAATTTAAATTTCCACGGTTTATAGGGCTTAAAACGCTTCGAATACTTGTTTTTAAGTGGTGCTTATTGTTCTGTGAGTGCAGTAAATTCAGTTCAATACGACGGGAGTAGGGGCTCGTCGGTATGCGGGCAGGGTGCGTCATTCTTTTTGTTTTTGTACCGCTTCGACGGGGAGAAGGGTGTACCCACTTTTGTTTTTTAAGGTCATTAGTATTTATAGAGGACGATCGAAGATTGTATCCGACGTGTGCGCGTTTCGTTCAACGATTAATCTATTTATGTAGGCCAATGCCAAAAAAAAAATATATTAGGCGTGCAGAACTTGTGTCTTGGGATATTATAATTTTGTAGCTCATATGAATGAATGAGCTCACGGCTCACCCGGTATTAATTGGTTGTTACAGCCCATATTTTTTTTTTTTTATTGCTTAGATAGGTGGACGAGGTCATAGCCCACCTGGTGTTAAGTGGTTACTGGAGTCCATAGACATCTACAACGTAAATGCGCCACCCACCTTGAGATATAAGTTCTAAGGTCTCACGTATAGTTACAACGGCTGCTCCACCCTTCAAACCGATACGCGTTACTGCTTCACGGCTAAAATAGGCAGGGCACGTAAATATAATGTGAATGCCATTGCTCACCTTGGGCTGAAGATCAAAGTCACTATTTTTTGTACCTATCTATCCCTTATACTATCAAACACCTCTTCAAATTGAATTACATTACTCCTTCGTGGTACCTACTTGTGCGGGCTTACAACCTACCCTAAAAAAACCACATTGTATTATACAAATTTATATTTCGTTGCGGGTTTGATTTATTCCATATTGCTTTATCGTGGAAATCAATTTGAAGACGTCTTACGGACATAACACGTATTTCTATAGAAAAAATGTTTTATTTCGATTTAGGTAACTGAAGTAATATGACCGATATAATAAGCTTGTTTGTCTGTTTCACTTTGTGTTTTTCTACGGAACCCTGCCTTTGATTGACCTCAAAATTTAACAGAATATATATTATATTTAGACCCATAACATCAATTGGCAATGAATTTCTTTCTGTAACTTACGACTTTGTTACTCTGGCAGTTAATGTGTTAAGGAAAAAGAAGCTTGGCTTACATCGAATGAAATCAATCAATCAATTATTATTCCTTTTTGGTATTCGGCTATTTACGGTAGGTACTCTTGATAACTGATTCTTATCTCTAGAATAATACCAACAGTGTGAATGATTCGCGTCTTAGTATTTATTATGTATGTTTTCTTATTTGAAATCAGGTAAACACTAACATGTAGAAGAAGTGTGTTGGATAGTTAAATTTGAGGGGATTGGGTTCTGTACGTGATGAGGGGCTATTTAAAAACACACTGCTTCATTATAATTATATTGCATATAGTTTGAACACTTTTAAACCATTATAAAATTATTATCTTTATATTTTTTAATAAAACTCTGACATGTTTCTCTTGCTGTGTCTAGATTAGAAGTACTGACATTTTCTTACGAGAATACAATGATCTGTTTTTTAAACATTTAAAATATTTCTAATATTCGAAATCTAATCAAGTGTCAAGTGTTGCCTGCCATTACATTTATATACAAACTCCAACAAAGTGTTTTAATCATGAAAACAATGGATAATAAAATAACAACCGTACAACATTGTTCTACTCGTATGTACAAAATCTTTACAACGTAAGTGCTAATGCAAATTGTAAATAAACTATAGTCAATTTTTTGTTACTTTTTGCTATTAAATAAAAGAAATGTTTTGAAACTCGAGAAATATGGTACATACGCATACATTCAGTTTAGTTCTTAACAAAAAAACGTTGAATATTTATTAATTCACTTGTTGCTTCCATTGAACTTGCGCCCCCACGTTTGAATGTTAATGTTTTAAAAGTGCTTTTAACATTAGAACTTATTACACTTAGGGGTGCCATGGGAGACTGCCTCTACTCGCTTCAGTACTTGGGGAGGACGATACTGTATCAACTACGCAGTTAAAGAGCATGTAGTTCAATATCCCGTATGTGCTTCGAGAAGGTAATTATCGTGTACAAAAATTTTAGTTTTATGAATCATTCTAAGCTATACACAAATGATATGCGAAGACAATTGTCTCCTTTGTTTTTGTAAACTGATTTTTTTTTCACATTTTACTTAAATAGCTGTACAAGTTTTAATATATATATTTATAAAAATGAATTGCTGTTCGTTAGTCTCGCTAAAACTCGAGAACAGCTGGACCGATTTGGCTAATTTTGGTCTTGAATTATTTGTGGAAGTCCAGAGAAGTTTTAAAAGGTAGCTAAATATGAAAATGCTCGGAATTAAATAAAAATAACAATTTTATTTTTCCTTTTATGTGTCCCCCGTCAAAAAGATTCCTTTTGTTTGTTTTAAGTTTAAAGTTTAGGTCTTTTATTTACCGATTGAGGCACTACGAAGTCTGCCGGGTCAGCTAGTTTTCAATATTTATGTTTTTAGGAATAATCTGTTTTTTTTAACTGTCGATGGTAAAACAACAATTAAAATGTTATGAACCTAAATTTTTTAGGTTTCAGTGATAATTGTCGAATTTCATCATGTAAATTCAACAATGACATTAGAGGACCTATTATTTATTTTGTATGTAAAGTTTTGATTGTATAATGTCGTTTATATCACAGACAGTTAGTTGCGTTTCAATGATCTCAGTAATATAAAGAGCCACGTGCGAGTTAGCCACGTGTTGCAAACAAAGTACACACATACATACATAAAATATGAAGCTTCTTTAATAGTTTTACTAAACTAAATGCATATTTTTTGTTGAATATTTCACACTTCCGAATGTTAGAGCGTTCGTAACGAAATACCTAAATTCGATATACTCGTATTTCGTTCGAGTTTATAGTCCGGTTGGGAGCGTTAAAATAATTTCATTACAATTGTACGTAAGTAAAAAATACAAAAAAAACCAGCCGTGTCCAATAGCGGTGGTAGTTACCTGCCTGGACGGCTCCGAGTTAGAAGGCATTTCAAAACAAAGAAATGCAGTCCTTGCTCTCTGTGAGTAGCCCTTGGCGAGAGCTCACAAAGGGCTGTGATTGTGAGGTAGGGGCGACGGGTGAGGGGGAGGGCCGACAGGGGAGTTGAACGACCCCGCGCCGGGGTGGCCGCCCCCTGCGTCCGCGCACGCTTGGGCGACGGTCTGTAACGTCCCTCATTCCCGTACAAGACTTTATAAATTCTAAATTCGCTTCGTTTGAAATTATAAAGATGTCAGTCAGAATCTGTACGCGGCTTTGTAAGTTGAATCTTAATTTAAAAAAAAAAACGAAATGGTATTAATATTAACTAATTCTTGCAAAATAACAATAAAATATATTTCGAGCTGATCACATTTGTTCAATCCGAATATTTTTAAGTCTAAATGTTTTCGAAATTTGTCTCGGAATTATTTTTTCCGGCTCTTATTTCCAGAAGTCGCAATTTTACAAAAACAAATTATATAATTATTTATTATAGTTTCGATAAGTTTATGTAAAATTGTTGCAGCATACGTAAGTTATTACACTTTTATACTGATTCTTTTCATGCATCTTCCGGGTGATTCTCAAAATATTGAATGAGTCAAGGATCGAATGAATAATAACGATGAAAGTCAATGTTTTGCTTATAATGGTTTCATGTAAAAAGTATTACTTAGGTCAGATCCTCTGCCCGCCTTAAATCAATTCATTTTTTAAATAGAAAAATCCGGTTAGTTACACAAATTCTCTTTCTCCAGTCGTGCTCCTTATGTCTGAGGGTCGTGACGACCGCCATTCATGACTTTCATCGTCACGATGCTGAGCCCTCTCATCCTGTCCAAACGGTGGTATCAAACACTATAATTGGCAAATAAGCAGTCGAGGTGACCACACAATCATTGTTTCTTAAGATCATCTGATATTTACCTATGACATGAATAATATGGTGACCTTGTGCTTCAAGCTACCGAACCTGAAAATTATTTTCTCAATGAGTGTGGGCTTAGTGGGTGGCAGTCTCTAAGCTATTGCCCATATTTCACAGTTACCGTAATCACTTAATAAGTGGGCCATGCGTCTTGTAGTCTACTGAATATATTTGTTTAAATGTTACTATTTTTAAAATTAATTGTTTCCGTATCATAATATTGCACATCGTTTTGATAGCTATTCTATTTATTTAAGTCCAAATTATTAAATACTAGCGACCCGCCCTCGCTTCGCTTCGGAAACTGTAATTTATTATTGATTTCTCCACTATTTAATGGATGTTATTATACATATAAACCTTCCTCTTCAATCACTCTATCTATTAAAAAAACCGCATCAAAATCCGTTGCGTAGTTTTAAAGATGTAAGCATACATAGGGACATACAGATATAGGTACAGAGAAAGCGACTTTGTTTTATACTATGTAGTGAAGTAGCATTTCGACGCTAAGACAGTATGTTTAATATTCATATAGATATCTAATCATAGTCTATCAGATTGATTGTGAGCAGGGGCTCGCGACCCCCGGTCACAGCCGCGATCCCTCGCCGGAAGAAGGGAATTTGCATCACAATCAAATAAACCCCGGTTAGTGTTCCGGCATCCCGCGTCCCCCACATGCACCTTAGTACGTTCCCTATAAATTAATGTACTGTGAAAATATCCGGTTAATTTTGTGGTCTCCGTTTTTACGAACATTTTACTAATAGCGTCGTATTTAATTTCAAAGTTATTATGATTATACGTAAGAAGGTAAATGTGTATTTTTAATACGCTTTTATTAGCTTCAGACGTATATATGTTTATAACGGAATCTTTGAACATGATTTTGACCCCCTTCAAAACGTCGGATTATTCGAAATTTGGTATACTTATTAAGCGCCGATGACAATTCAATAAGAAAAATAAAAATTGAAATTCAACTAAAACATGAAAAATAAATAATAGATTAAAAAAAAATTCAAAATAAATGCTTTTATAGAATCGAACTAAAAAATAGAAAATAAGTTTTAATAAATTTGAATTAAAAATAGTGTAAGAAAAAATGATTTTATTAAAAAAAAAAGCGTGGGATGCATTTAACTACATTTAAAATTATACAAACTAACTAGACGTATGTTTTCGTCAGTCGAAGAATGAAAAGAGTCGAAATTATCAAGTTACTTGGTTTTAGAGCATATTCTGAGCTGGGCAGGTAGAACTATCCACCTATTTATCTCAAGAAGGAATTCTTAATTACGCTTAAGTAAGATCTAGAGTTGTTAATTTAGAAGTGGGGTAAAACAAAACTTACTTACATAATTATTGACAAATAAACATTAATAATTCTTACAAAATCAAAATCTTTGGCCAACTTTAAAACTGTAATGAAGTAGTTTATGAGTAAACATAAACATAATTGTGTGGTAATTATTTGTGATAGTATATTTTATTGAAATCGAGTCACATCGCCCGGAATTATCATACAACGCGAAGTTTTCAATTTTCTTATATAATATGCCAGCTACAGTTAGGCTTCACCATAATATTTAGGACAGTTCTTATTCACCACCGCTGATAATTATTCCACCGCATTGACTCATTTAAAATTTAAAGCAAGAAGTTACTAAAGTTAACATTTTTTTTATATTAAATGTTAAAAAAGATACTGAACTGACTCAAACTTAACCATTAAGTGAAATATAATTTTGTTTTTATTTTTCTTATTCGGTCATTTTGATCATATCTATACTAAGCGTTGGTTAAAGTTGGCGGCATGAACACTGGTTTATGTTGGTCATGGCCAATCATTACTTTTCAAGGCTTAACGATGAAACACGATTCATCGCTCTACTGATGTACTCCATACAGCGACCAATTGAAGGATTTATCTTGTCCTTGAAAGTAATCGGAGGGTTGATCGGATAGATCAGTTTTTGAAATAATTCCTATTTTTTTTATTGATTATTGAAGGATTACTTAGGTGGCCCGGAGGCATTTCCAGTTGCACCAGGACAGGTGGGCGAGCAAAGGCTCAGCCAGGAGGGGGGGATTTGCTAACAGCTACCCGAGCGCCTCCAAAGGAGACCTAACAGCTCAAGAGCAGCTGCTTCGCGAGTGAATCTACTAGCGGATCGGATACGCGACCCGCTGAGAAGATCCGACGTGAAACTCAGTGGGCTGAGATTCATTAATTCTGTTACAAGAGCTACTTTAGTTAGTCATCGTGGCCTTGCGGATAAGACGCTCGGTGCATTCGTGTAAAGCGATGCAACGGTGTTCGAATCCCGCAGGCAGGTACCAATTTTTCAAATGAAATACGTACTTAACAAATGTCCACGATGAAGGTGTAATAACAAACAAACCCGAAAAATCATGCTTAAAAACTAACTCAATTACTTAATAAACACGTGCATCCATAAAATAACATCGAATTGCAAGGAAACATTCTCGTAGGTAATATGCGCAACATTTAAATGTGGTAACGCAAAAACTGAACAACTGTTACTGCAATGACAATTTGTGAGTACATTGTAGAGGTGCGGTGTGATCACGCAGGACGCGAGGGAACGTGTCCTACAATAATCAGAAGGTCACGGCAGGGTCCGCAAGTCGGCACGATAAGCGCACTACACTCTACTAACCTTATGGAGCGCGCGTGCTATTCCGTGTGACACAGTGCAAACAACTTACCGATGATTTAGAGCTCATTTTAATTTTGTTTTTCTTTTCTTTGCTGTAGTTTCGGCGGCTAGATTATGGTCCGCTTAAGTGATTGTGATAGTCAATAAATATCACAATGTGAATTTAGTTATCCACTTTGAGATTTTAAATGCTTTTTAGCTTATGTAGACGTATTACACAGAATAAATAAAAAGTTATATTTTTCACGTATGAAAATCATTATTTAGTTCGAGAACGTATCGTTTGATGGATTTCATTATTTCATCGAGGGGGGAAAGGCTTGTTTTGGTTTAAACGACATTTATCTTTATAATTAAAGGTCCGCTTTATTTGGTATTAGCATCAAGAATTCGATGTTTTCATCGAACTTCAATTAGATTTTTCTTCCTATTCGTACACTCTTGACAGAGTGGTCGTGGTCATGCATCAGTCGGATCCTGCGATACCGATGCTCTCGCGATGCGACGCCATGTGGCACGATGTTTCGCAGAGTGAGAGCAAACATTTATGTTGGAGTGAGTAACAGATTTTATGAGGTCGGTCCATCGTGTTGGAGATCGTCCGCGAGATCTTTTGCCCTCGACTTTCCCTTGCACCACCAACCGCTCAATGGAGTCCTCAAATTAGATTTACAGCACTAAAATAGCCGAAAAATTTTTGTTCATGATTTTATTTATTTATTTTAAACTTTAAATGGCTCTCTTGTAAAGTTTCAAAAGGCTTAAACCAATTAGCCTTGCACTCCTCGATATTATATTCGAAACATGCTTACTACTACTTGTAAATTCTCCATATTTATGTATATTCTCATACTGCTTTATCATTAGTAAAACAATGAAAGATAATTCATAAATCAAATATTGTAAACTTGTACAGAGTATGCCTGCTTAATAAAGCTATAACATTTACTAAAACATATCGTAACGAAATTTTTATTTGGAACTGCTAATTACTATTTTTGTGTTTTAACCACTACGAAAATTATAAATAAAAACAGATATCAGTATTTATATTACATTTAAAGCTTGTGGCCGAATTGTAATACTCCATTTTTATTACCGAAATAGATGGTTAAAATTTTGTAGTTGGTTACTGTTACAAGATTCGTAAATTATTTAAATCAATCATAAAGGTGGAGCCGCAGGACACAGCAAGTCTTTAGTTACATTTATTTAATTTTAATAAGTATATATAATTACTAGTCTAACTACTGTAAGGCGCGACACTGTTTGACTGTCATTAATAAAATAAATTTTTTAAAGCAAATTGAATTACTTTTCCTTTAATACGCTGTATTTACAATTCTTTGTTTCGCATGCATTTATACTTAAGGTTTAGTTTGTTCGCTGTTAATAATATAATATTCATTTGTCTTTTAATGAAAATGATTATAGAAAAAAAAATTGAATATGAAAAAAAATATTATAAGATCATTCATTTACTAATTAATAATGTTTTAAAACAGAAAAAAGCAGTTTAACATTTTTGTGTTTCTGAAATTAGTAGTAATTTTCCAACGATTTTCTTCCTATTTTGGAGTTGTTGAATTGCATATTTCGGTTTCCCATTATGGTCTATCGGTTCTATTTTGATAAACACAAAATTTCCTTTGGAGATTGTTTTACATGCATTTTACTTATTCCTTCTCTCGAAATAGACTCCGTTCACAGTTTTCCTAGCCAGTAATGAGCTTTTCTTAACAATTGATCTCCTACAAGCTTTTGGTTTTACAATAATATTCGAGCATAAATTGAACTATTTATTTCTTGTGAATAAAATTAAATAATTAATAATTTTGTTAGGTAAGTTCATTTACAAAGTTTATTTATATTTCTTATTTTTTTTTTATCTTTAACTTTTGTTTAACTGATTTAACCTAATAGGTATATGGCTCTAATGCGGAATAAAAAAAAAACTTTTGTTTAAACGGAACGCATCATAAATATGGCGTCAGCGTAAATCCTGAGCAATTTCCGCAGTCGGACGACGCGCCATAGAGGTGTCATCTACACTACAGTAAATTTTCCCGCGCGAGTGCGGTGTGGGGGCGGGGGAGGCACGAGGCGCTGTCGCTCTAACTGAGGGCGAGGCGGTGCGCACCCGCAGGGGCCTCTCGCCGCCCGCGCAGCCGCCGCACAGGGCTCTCTGGGGACTTTTCGCTCTTCAACTCTTGACGTCACCCCGACGCGGTCTATTCGCTACACACACACACACACACCCGTTGCTATGTGCACAAATACTGCAATTATTAATCTTGATGTAACGTATTGTTGTGTTCAGAGATTCACAATTGAAACACAATCTGTTGGTCGCTATTCTATACTTAGTTTGACACAATTACCTACCACATTAAATGTTTTCCTCGTGCGAATGTAAACAGGAAGCTTTTAATATAAACTCTTTAAATTACTCATAGTGTTTTATTTCAACATCAGATGACAAACTGGGGTTCGAATTTACTTAGCTGCGTCCCTAGCATTGCTTATATCTGTAAATGACCAGCTAGTTACTCTTTTCTGTTAAAAAATAGCTCATTGCCGCAACAAACACTGAAGAAATTATTCACGTTATCTCAATGTTCTCTAGAACGGCGACTACACAACGACGTTCCCCCCGAAACATCTCGAACGCTCCGAGTACCGTGAAGCCCTTTCTCTAATTAAACATTCCTACTTTTACGATATGAACGACTATAATACCTGCTGAGAAGTAGGAAAAACTAACGGTGCAAAGAATGATGAGTGCGCCTTTCGGATGCACGCGTGTGGGACGCGTTTGCGCAAGGCGAGTCCCAAGCCGCGGACGTAACCGAAGCCGTCGGGTCGCAAGCCACGAAGAAAGGTGGTCATCTCTGCATAACGCCAGTCATGCTTTAGGTACACGGCCCACTATCGCCTTAGTTACATAAATACATTCAAAACTACTTGAGAGACGGCGAACATGTCCGTCCGTGCTGGTCACTCAGTGTTACTATCGTTGAATCTAAAAATAGAAATTGGTGCCACATTTATCTCGAATAGGCTTAATGTTCGGAATAGGCCACCATCGGAAGCCCTCCAATCACCTGCGTCGGTTCTAAGTTAATACACGTGGAACGTGAAGGCTTGCGCAATAACGCCTGGGTTCGTAGCCATACTTTCCTTGCGGTCACTACCCTTCACGGGCAGAAGGACAGTTAGCCAATGTTTGGTAACAACTCGAATTCCGAACAGTTTGTGAACAGGAATTTCACGACGCTTCGCTGTTGAAATATTTAAAACTTTAAGTGAAAATACTTCAAATACATCCATTCGTTGTGTCAAAATCAAACATTACGTTATCATAAATTGATCAAATAATTCACAGGATATCAATAATGAGATTAATGAACCTTATTTTTGCGAATTGATCTCAACAAGTAAATTCTGAAAGTTTATACTTTGCATTCATACTTCGTAAATTAAATAGCAATTATGCATATTTTTTAAGAGATGTATGTGGGGGTGAAAATGATAGGTAGCCAGTGAAGGTCATGATTATCATACAATGGCATCGGCCCGATCTGTATGTCGGTGCGTCCATCGTGCTGTCCAAATCGTTCGACAGTAATCGTTCTTACGTAACTTATTTAAATAGGTACTAAGTTTCTTGAATGTTATCACTGCCGGACAAGCCTCTTTCATTCTCAACCTATCAAATTTTAATAAATGTAATCTACAGTGTTATTCTGATACCCACAAAGACAGAAAATATAAAAGCCGCTATGTAAATATTGATAGTATTCGAAATATTCTTTGTAATTTATATTTTAATTATTATTTTAATTTAGATGTAGGTAACATCTAATACGTAATAACGTACAAAAGCAAGACAGAACTTTGAAAAAAAAAAACAGTAATTACAAATATAAAAATTAAACCTGTTTCACGTTCTAAGTTTGAAATTAACGCAAAATTAAGTAACGTTCTTTTTTTACCGCGAGGCAATCTATATGTCCCGGTTATAAATTAAAAACCGTTCATACAATGACAATCGAAACTTCGACCTGGTCTGGTGGTGGCATTCACATTGTGAATTGCGAATTGCTCCGGCTCCACTTACCGACAGTTGAGTTTTTGCTTCTTATTTACGGCAATACAAAAATCGTACTTACTTCCAAATGATATAAATAAAAAAGCATTTGTAGAATGTAAAATGTTACATTTTCGTAGAAAAATAGTTCAGTTATTCTAAGTATGATGCAGCTGCATAAATTGAAACAGGTTCTCGTGTTTAAATTAGTTGCGAGGCAAACTCTTCCGGGCGTAAAAAACGGAGATTTTGTCCCAAAATCCAAATGATTAAAATCATCAATACTCGTGTCGCAATGGGTCGATGACCCCATGGAACCACCCTGATTTCACATCTCTTGTCTCTGTCTGACTCGCGGTAAATGTGTTAAGCTGTGTCGCTTACACGCTTCATTCTCACGTGCGTGCGCGTTGCATTATACCTCGGGGCCATCAAAACTTCTCTAGGATACAAAAGATTACACAGATTCATATCTATGAAACAACACACAGGTGTACAAGAAAAAAGACCGAAATACAGAGACGTCTGTGACTTTTAGTGCACTTATTAGTGCGGTATTCTGTTACACTTATTAGTTTTCTGATGAGTTCGTTTCGCGAGTGAATATATTTCATTTTTTTTTTACGACATTACACCGTCTCTGTAATCTGCGGTTTATAAGAAATAGAAATACCCTATGTGGGTTAGGTAATTAACCAGGGGTACCTAATGGATAATTTACAAAGGGCAACGACACTTGTATCATTTGGAAACTAGTTTAAAATAGCCCTAAAAGCATAATTTTCGTTCAAGCAGCTATTTAAAATAATTTGAAAATATAGGTGATTTTTTTACACTAAATAGACGGGTTCAGTTACAAGAGTAACTGCGAAGTGAGAAATGCGACATAAGTACGTGATTTATGTTTCGAATTCGGAGAGAGATTGGGAATATTTTTTTATTGAAAAAAAAAACGCAGCAATAGAGATACTAGAGATGACCTCTGCACCGGTAGCGAATGGGTTGACGGAAACACTTCAAAAAGTCCTAGCAGCCCTACCAATGGACCTCACTGTATATATACACTACAGAGCCAGTCCTAAAAATGCAATAGTAAAATACAATTTTGTAATCTGTTCATTTTTTTATTGCTCTTGTAGGCAGACGAACATACGGCCCACCTGATGGTGAGTGGTTACCGTCGCCCATGGACTTCAGCAATGCCAGGGGCAGAGCCAAGCCACTGCCTACCGAGCGTAAGTACGAGCGAAAGACACGATTTTCGAGACTCAAATATTTTTTAGCTTCAAGTATAATTTATTTTCATTTTTCATTAGAATAATTGGTACCTGCTTGCGGGATGCGAACACCGGTGCATCGCTAGATACGAATGCACCGGACGTCTTATCATTTATTTAGGCCACGACGACTTCTAAACGATCTAATTATTCAAAATACTATGAAAACGACAAAGTTCTTGATAATTTTCAATATTTATGTTCTAGTACAACACTTAGGATAACAGTGTAAGCTTTGTAAACGAATATGTATGTCTCAATATTATTTGGTACATGATTAGCAGCATCACGTGACGCTTACAAACACGATTTTTTTTTTTTCCTACCTAAGCTGAGAGCCTTGAGAGGCTAGTAACCCTAACGTTTGTAGGTGAGCTCACGGGGCTCAAACCTGATGACGTTGCTAACACGAACCCTAGCAAGAGCCGTGCTTCGCAGAATCTACCACCGGATCGGAAACGCGACCCACTGAGAAGATCCGGCGAGAAACTCCGTGGGCTGTGTCTGGGAGTTAATTTACTCGTCGAGCCCTTCGTCGCAAGCGACGGGTTCGACGAGAACGGTGACCGGTGCTTGAAGGATCGGGAGGATCCGAGATGACGTGTTTTGGGCGACGTCGACTGCTTTCCATTCTGTCCGCAGGATCGGGAATGTAGTTACCGGCGGCCACGATGGGAGGGTTCTCGTGTCGTGCCGCTTTATCGAAGTGGACGCTACAAACTCGGAATCGCGGTTCCCGTATTGGAAAATTATAAATGGCGTATTAGTTTTTTTTCTTAACAACTGTACTAAAATGATCGTAAATACGAAAATTGTGTTCATGCTCACCACAGTCAGGAGCAAATTTCCAGTGAACAATGATCGTTTTATGAGTTACGGAAAAAACTTTTCACATATTTGGTAACTAGGGGTTTATTTCTGCCGTGAATGCCAGTAATGAGTTTCGGTTTTATGGCGGGTAGCCATCATACAACGCAAGATAATTGACAGATGCCTGAATCTCGCTTACGACATTTTCAAGATAAAGCGCATATATACAAGTTCCGAACAACAACATTCGGACCGTCGGTCTACCGAGCAATATCATCCGCTCGGTGGAAGATCTTCCTTTCGTCGTATATTCCCAAAGTTTGAAGGGTGGGGCAGCCGTTGTAACTATACTGAGACCTTAGAACTCGTATCTCAAGGTGGGTGGCGGCATTTACGTTGTAGATGCCTATGGGCTCCAGTAACCACTTAACACCAGGTGGGCTGTGAGCTCGTCCTCCCATCTAAGTAATAAAAAATAATAATAGAAGAATTGAGAATAGATATCAAAAATATTCAAGATTTAGTTTTTGAATGGTTCAACAATCAAAATACGTTATAATGCCAGCCGGCTAAACTCAGACGCATAGACCGTACCGGCATGTTTTCGGAAGCCAAAACACTCTGCGCTCACCTATGAGACCTTCTCCGCAAACTGCTGGAAACTAGATCTTCAAGCGCGTTAGAGAGAGATAGATACATTTTTCGGACAGATGCTTCGTATAACTTGGGCTAAACGTAGCGTCCGTAGCACTCCACATCTCACAATACGAAAAGATTATCTTATTCCTCGTAGCCGATCTTTTACCAATATTTATTCACAAAAACAACACAAGCGCGTGTTCTTTTTATTTGCAGTAAAGTCTTGTTTGCTGTTTTCTGATGTAACTTCTATAAAATCTCTTCTAAATTAACTAATACAATGTCAATGTAACCTTAATCTCTAAACGGCTCTTTCGACTTCCGTCTTCCAGGATTTAGTAAGCGGTCAGTGACTTTAATTTTTTTTTTTGTTGGACAGACCTCAATTTTCATTTCGAATTAATTTTAAACTTTTGATATAATCTTGCTGTTCTAATAATGATATTAAATAATTTGACCATATTATTTCGTTTTACTTTTTAATCCCTTTGTGGTCAGACAAGCATAAGGCTCATCCGTGTATGTATTCATCATGGATAACATTAATGCTAGGGGCACGGTAAATTAAGCGCTTTTATTATTATTTTAACGGCAAACCAGAGGCAACAAGTTGATAAAACATTATATAATTACATTGATAAAACGTACCCTTCAAATAAAACACACATGGTTGCTTCTGTGGCAGATAGAGAATGACAGTAAAGTCCCACGCAACCCGACAACACTCAAAATATTTTAAAAACAGGAAAAATTATAATATATCCGCAGTTCGTTGACATTTTGCACTATAGGCGATAACCATTGAATAATAGGCTCGGTGAGCACCAAAAATCATTTACAATCACCAGACAGACAACAGTAAAATAAAAAAGCAACGAACAGTTTTACATAATGGCTCTAACATTAAATGCAACTTTTAACAATCCTATGCCCCTTTCTTTTTAATTTTTGTGAGCGTATAATACCGTAACTTAACACAAATCCGGCGTTAATTCTCGCTTCGTAGTTAATTCAGCGCAACTTTGCTTGGGAAGTCGGAATAATAGAGTTCTAAGATAAGATCGTACCGCATTGTTCTTACTGGTTAAAGATCTTTAAATATTATGTTTTCAAAATACGTTTACTTTTTAATTCTATTTGCGTTTTATATGTAATTTATTTGCTCGTTGTAATAATTAAGTAGGGTACGTCATAATAAATTTGGAAATTACTTAGCCATTGCAAATTGTATTTATGTATATCTGATTCTTTGATATGAAACTTCAGTGGTAACTTTCGATTTCGTATGAGGAAAAACAAAAAGAGCAGTTTGAGAACAGATCATAAAAATAATTGTGGTGATATAAATAGACATGTATTTGTCAGTGGTATTATAATAAATAATTGTCCCAAATCTACAGAGTCAATGTTCATCCATCAATGGCGATGAATATACAAGAATTATGGAATGCCAATCAATGTGTAATGAAACCCATGCTTTTCGTATTTCTTGATTGTGATTTCCTTTTTATATGTATTATTTCAAACAGGCGTTCCCTTTTCACGGAAAAGGCAATAAAATTCATAGAAATTTCTCTTTCAGTAACGTCCAATCACAAAACTTTATCTCGGATATGTGAATCTTAACCGTCATAGTTACTAAGCGTATCCGTGCTTATGTGGTATGATCTTCAACATTAAGCATGTTAGTGATAGATAGCCTTCACTTAAGTGCCGTCTTAATATAACAATATTGAGAATTCAAATCGCGTGCTTACTAGATCGTCTGATCTCGAACGTATGGCGTGTCTACCTTATTTAGTCGGTTGTTAGTGAAGCGCAGGTTGTGCTAGGCCGCTAAAGATACGTTTACATCAGAACTCAATTGACGCGGCAGATCAACATAACATTAAACATTTTGTGTATAAATCACGTATAAATCAACTATTAAAAAATTAGATGTCACAAAGATGACAGAGCTTTTTTTTCCTATCTAAGCTGATAGCCTTGAGAGGCTATTTCAGCGTAACCTTAACTAGTAGGTGAGCTCACGGGGCTCAAATCGGAGTGATTCTAACACTGACCTTAGTAATAGCAGTACTTCGCAGAATCTACCACCGAATTAGAAGCGCGATCCCCTGAGAAGATCCGGCGAGAAACTCAGTGGGCTCTGTCTATGGGTTAATTCGCTCATCGAGCCCTTCGTCGCAAGTGATGGGTTCGACGACGACGGTGACTGGTGCTTGTGGTACCTAAAAGCACCGTTAATAGATCGGGAGGTTCCGCAATGACGTGTTTTGGGCGACGTCGACTGTTTACCATTCGGTCTACAGGATCGGGTATGTAGAGTATGACAGAACAGATGACAGACAGACAGAAGACACGGGTAGACGACGAAGACTATCGTAAAGACCCGTCAAATAAAATACTTTATTCCTTTTTTGATGTTGAATTATATTGAAATTTAATTAGAGTATTCGATAATTTTAAGTTTTATTTCTCCATTAGGTTTTTTCATTCTTTTTCTATCAAGTATTTAACTCAAGGATTTGAAGCCGAAATGTTTTATTTTTTTAATTGAAATATTCACCACCTATTATTAAATAATATTATTAAATATCCAGATTAGTTATAAAAAAATACTAAAACCATATTATTATCATTCAAAATTAAATTATCGAGTTTTTTAAATCAAAACTAGATTTATTTTATTATTATTTAGCTTCACTTGAACGTCCCGCTGTTTGAGCTCTCGTGTGAATCATTACTTATGGTATGTAGGCGTCGCCATTCAAGGTCTCGCGATGGTGGTGGCAGAGATTATTTCTATTTACTTGTTAACTACCTAGATGTTTTGTAGGCTTGTACTTTGTCTGTTTACATTATAAGCCTTTGCTCGTTTTGCCGAATCGTAAAATGCTCGTTAAAGGGCTTTGCACAAACAGCCATTATGATTGCAAAGAAGATTTCACAACATAACACCGAATAATAAAATAATATTCTGGGGAAAGTGACAGCGTTTAACAAAATCGTAATCTGTTTACTTATTGCTTGATTAGGTCACCGAAGTTACTTTAAAGGTCTATGGATTAGGTACATTATGTTACTTTTTGCTAAAATTTAGTATGGTCAATTTCGTAGATTATAAACATTCTAATAATAATGTCGTTTAAATATTAAATACTGATTAATGAGTGAGTTTGCCGTCGCTGAGACTATAGCGTAATTGCACTGATGTGATTTAAGTTTATTTGCAATACTAAACACCACTATTGAATTTAAACATTATTTTAATTTGTGAATCAGTTATTGGTGCAAATTTTACTATTAATGAATTCAGTAGGATTTAAGTTTAAATAAATATGATGAATGATGACCAACTCATAGATAACAGCGAGTTCTGAAATTAATTCATGTACTTTAGGGCCACTGCGCAACTCGGGTTGCGGGATTCTATCCTTCCAGGGTGTCTCATGTTACAGACACCATGGACATACTATGTCTACTTTTTTTTAGGATTGAAGGATTACTGGTGGCCCGGAGGCCTTTCCAGTTTCAGCAGGATAGGTGGGCGAGCAAAGGCTCAACCAGGAACACCTTCGAAGGAGACCTGTCAACTCAAGAGCAGCTGCTTCGCGAATAAATCTACTACCGGATCAGAATCGCGACCCGCTGAGAATATCCGGCGAGAAACTCAGCAGGCTGATGCATGGGTTAGGTTGCACGTCGAAGTCTTTGACGAGTTCGACGAGCACGGTTACCGGGGTCCCTAAGTCTGCTCCTAGTGTTAGAGCTGAAGGCGTCTAATGCAAAGGTTATTGGATCTGATGGATCCGTCAGGACGTGTCTAGGTGCAAGCATATCCAGCGATGCAAGGGTGTTCGAATCCCGCAGGCAAGTACCAATTTTTCTAGTGAAATACGTACCTAGCAAATGTTCACGATTCACTTTCACTGAAGCAGTAATGCATTTCGGTTTGAAGGGTGGGGAACCGCTGTGCTGAAGAGAGGAGGAGGAATGGAGACTTTCGAACTCATGTCTCAAGGTGTGTGATGGTCAAGGTTGTAGATGTCTATGGACTCTAGTAACTACTTAGCACGATTTTAAGTCATCAACACATCTAAGGAATAAATAAATAAAATCGAATCCGAATCCTCTCGCATCAGAAGCACGTGTGACGGTGATGGGCCGTGCGGCGTGCGCGCAATGATCGCTCCAAATATTAGATTACGTGGAAATCATATCATAACAATTGCTATTGACAAATATTTTACTAAAATTTCGTGTTGATCATTACAAAGATGTTATAAACAGTTGATACCGAAATATTTATCGAGGCACGTATGAAATTGTAAATTTGACTACCGAATTTTTATCACGCTTCTCAGGGACTTTCGCTGCAATATAGAAATACATCAATATATTAAACTATACGCGCTCCACCTATTCTATGTTGATGGTAAGCTGACAAATATCTTCTCTGAAATACCAACAACACCTGCATAGAGTTTATAGAGAGGAACAGTCATAAACTGCATCAATGCATGTATGTATTTGTATGTATATATCTATGTATTTGTTTTGGCAATGTAATTTTTAACCTAGTGTTCATTTTACTCATGTCTACTGTAATTCTTTAAATTATCGCCATGTATTAACTTCATCACAGCTGTGACAGATTGGCGTAGCTACGCACTTCTTGAATCTTTCACTTCATCAACGAGGGTTAACTGGAAGAGAACGCCTGCATGGCGTTAAAGTTCGCTTTTGTACAATATTTTTGTGCAATAAAGAATTTTCATTCATTCATTTATTCATTCATTCAAGAGAGTCGTGTTCCTCGGTAATGAGAGAAATCTCCCACTAAGTCTTTCGTTCCGGTTGTAGATTCAGCGAAACGCTGCTCTTGCTAAGGCCAGTGTTGGCAATTCCCTCAGGTTGAGCCCGTGAGCTCACCTACCGGTCCGTTGAAGTTGGAATAGCCCCTTAGCCCTTAGGCTACCGAGGATTCGGTAGAGAAAAAGAATCTAAAAGAAAGGAAACATTTGAGAACAAGAACGAAGCTAATTTCGTGGGTTATATAATACGGAGCTAGCATTCATAATCATAGTATTTCGTCAGCTTCACGCAGCTTGAGAACATGGATGAAATCCCCGCAAAAGCGATACGAAATGGTAAACAAAACACACATATACCTGTTAGGTATATGTGTGTAGACAAGATATCCGGTAAATCGAATTCATGATATCTCCAATCTAACCGATTAATATAAAATTTTACTAAAGCCGGGCTGAATGATGTTGCACAAATATTTCCGGCGTACTTCTTGATAGCTATTTCATATTGAAGGTTCAACGTAACGTTCGGTTTACGAATATGTATAAGTTGAAATGTACATGGTCACTTTTTAGGCTGTCTTTTTTTATTACAGGAGGTTTTGATGTACAATTTACGGAATCAAATAACGTGTGACTGCAGCAGCAATCTTCCGAAGTGATGACCTTGTCGCGTGGGAGCTAGAAATCGACTCGAGACTTACGCAATCCCATCCAATCGAGCGCCTCCACGCTCACCGCATTCTAGGATTCTTCTAAACATCACAGTATCTAATCAGCAATAAGTCGTACGACATATTATTAAATAATAAACAACTTGAACGAAAACCTTTACAGACTTCACTAAAATAATTAAAAAAATATGAATATTATCAATGTAGTCGAAAACATTTATATGCGTTAATAAGGATGACTTAAAAACTATGAATCAGATCTTGATAAACTTTTAAAGGGACCGTCTGAGAAGAACTATCATTCAAATAAATATATACAACTTAAGTAGGTAAGGTTTTTTTTTATACGGGCAATAAGGCAGTAGGCATACGAGCTTACGGCCCACCTGATAGTGAGTGGTTACCGTCGCTCATGGACGTCAGCAATGCCAGGGGCAAAGCCAAGCCACTGCCTACCGTTTAAAGCTCTCCACAAGCTTCGTTTGAAGAAGGACATGTTATAGTATTCGGGAAACACCGTAGAGGGGAGCTCATTCCAAAGCTCATTCCCAATGGTAAGTGGCAAAAAAGATCTCTGGAAACGAACTGTGGATGACCGCAGTGGCTTCAGCGGCTATGGATGAACTCTATTCTATACATCTATACAAACAAAAAATAAAAATAAAAACAAATCATCACAATCGATTCACCTACCATGCGATTCACCAATCGATTCACCTTCCACAGTGCGTTTCCAGAGATCTTAGAGAGAGCTTTGGAATGAGCTCCCATCCACGGTGTTACCCGAGCGCTATGACATATCCTTCTTCAAACGAGGCTTGTGGAGAGTACTTAATGGTAGCCATTGCTGAATTCCATGGGCGACGTTAACCACTCACCATCGGGTGGGCCGTATGCTCGTCTGCCTACAAGGGTATTAAAAAAAAAAACAGAAAAAAATTCTGAGGTGATGTACAAGTCCGTTAAAAATATGTAGGTACGTTTAGTCCTTAAATTCACGGATTCACAATCAATGGTGACTTTTTGCAGTACGTAAAACAATGAATGTGCTTATGGCGGAGAAGTCTACACAATAAAATATTAATTTCAGCAATAAAACTGACAAAATATTTGCACTGTCCTGTACAGGAGAGAAAGTGGAACCGCAGCGAAACGTTCAGACAGCGACGTTCCTAAAAAAAATTATTCTAAAATAACACTATGATTGCGACGCTCACCGGATATCATTTAGGGTTAATTGATTCAACGCCAAAACTTGAGCTTTCGTGAGATGGATTTAGTAATGAGCCGAGCGGTAACGGGACATGGCTCGCCGCAATCGTGGCTAGAGACCCCTATTCATATCAGATGGATCACTCGATACGGATGTAATGATGTCTTGCTCACACCCGCTGATCGTACGCGCGAACCATTCAATAACAAATTTGACGCCGTTGATATTATTATAAAAGCTGAAACATACGCTTCTAGACACAGAACATGGTTAATATAAGTCCGTTTGTATATTTCCAAAGCTATACATAATTATTTTAACGCATTAGTCGGGTGAGATCACTGTCACATCAAAAACGTGATTGCCGCCACTCACAAAGATATAAGGTCAAAGTCGCAATCAATTGTATTCACTGATGCTTTTAAATGCATAAACTAAAAGTAGCATATAATAAGTTTTAGCTGCGCGTTTTTCGCGATCAACCTCTTGAAGCTTTAATCAGTAACATCTCATCGCGCACCGACAGGTGTCCCTGATTGAGCGAGTAGGATCCGATAAATCGCGAGAAGACATGACACAGTAAGATAAGTTTTCATGATGTATATTTATTTACAAGCGATAAAAATTGGGTAACAAAACTCCGTGTAATTGAGTAGTTTGTTAATGGTACGATTACGTTTGCCATCGATTAACTTATTCGCATAACTTATCGTTTGCTGTAGCAGCAATTAATTAGGAATAAATACTTAATAAATGTCATAAAATTAACATTTATTACTATTGAAATTAAAAACTCATTATCCTAGTAGAACCAGACGTTACCTTTCATTATGATATTGTACATAGCAAGTTATAAGAAGTAATAAGTATATAACTGACTTTGAACGAAAATAAATTGGCGTGCTATAATTATAACAATCTGTTAATCTATAATATCATGCAAGACAATTGTGTGTTGTATTTTTATTATTACATAACGTATAATATCTACTATATTCCCCGTTTTAAGCATTCAGAAATTGTTTTTTTTATTGACGCAGTTGTGCAGAACGAGGTCACGGACCACCCGACGTTGAGCAAAGCCCATAGACAAAACCAACGTGAATATCGCCAGCGAACTTGAGACATGAGGTCGAATTCTCCATTAAAACCGGTACGCACAAATACTTCGAAGCAGTGACAGGTAAGAGTACATGGCAATACCGCTTCTGTCACCATGAAATCATCATAATCGAAACTGATTTTTTGCCCTATTTTATTGTTCCCAATGAATGCCTTTAGTGAATTCATATGTCTTATTCTGAAAATAAAGTAGATAGAGGCTTTTGTTTTTGTTTGTTGTTAGTGTACTATGCTGGTTAGTACTAACTTTTTATTTTGTACTAACAAAAATAAAGGTACATTTTTAGATACAAAATTTGTTTTGTTTTTCGTATAAATCAATAAACACGTTGATACAATTTTTCTATTCATCAGTTCTATTACTAATTCAAACTATTCACTATAAAAAAAACGATTGTAATTTGTATCAACACATGTATGTATTTGTTTTTAAATTAACTCAACTTGCGTTTTATCGTAACGACTAGACGAGGGCACAAATGGTAGCTCTCACTCACTAGCCCTTCTCGGAACTGGGAGTTGGTCAGGCAGGAATAAGCCGCTCCCTCCACTTATTGCGCTGACACACATTACAAGAATCCGACATCGATGTGAGCCATATTATGTTTCTCTTTGCATCAAAATTTACCTAAACTTTTTTTTTATATTTGCTCAAGGTACTTTAGAATAATAGTGATATCGATTTTATATCTTATCGGTTGATTTTTTTGTTGTTTTATTATTAAGATATATCGCAACTTTATTAATTTAATAGTAAACAGTGCTTGTTTGACCTTTTAATAATAATTAATATGAATAACATCATTATTAGGGAAGACGTTCATTTGCACATGTATTCTTTTCGATGCTTTTTTTGTGTATGTATTTAAAAGTTTTTTTGAGATTGAATAAATAAAATCATTTCATTATTAATTGCAATCCATGTATCTAATTATAATAAGACTTTTAGATTAAAGTGCGAAACAGACATTTTTATGACCCACGGCCTTTTAGTGACTGGAAAATTCGCGTAGGTACCCAGTGTCTACATAATATTTCTATATTGTCGCTCTTGCTTCAAAACAGATAGTTAGAGAGGGACAAACAGTATTATTGAGCGGTCTTACTAAAATAGGTTTATTAAGCCTTTATGAATAACACCCGTGTAGTGTATAGGTAACTATAGATGCTTCTCGTGTTGGGATCCTTGCTCAGACATTATCGATCGCCTCCGAGCTTTCCTATTTGTAATATGAGACAGGTAGGTGCTGTCTACTGCCCGTGTTTGGAATTTGCAGAGCTGTACTATTTGTACTGTTTGGCCAGTAACGTACCCACGGGTGTAGAACTGTTGAGTCAGTATAGTAACAAAATACATACACACACATATTCACTTTATAGTCTCACTGATCGCTTAGATTGTCTGAATCTATATAGAGGCTTTGGTTCTATTGTATGTGTTTGGTATCGTATGTTCCATGAGCTCTACTGTAAGAAATAATTCGAAATGATGCACCTTCTCTATTTTATCATCGCACCATCTACCTTCGTAGTACAACGCATCTTCACAACCTGGAACCATTGTGTTGATGTCCATTCATAATGCGTTTGCAAAGATTTATTTTTCCGACACGAAAATGAATTTTCACTAGATGGTATCTCTTGAGTGCCATGATGTGTCTCTTTTCAAACGAGCTTGGTTGTGCCCCTGACATTGCTGATGCTAACTACTGACACACAGGAAGATGCCACCCTGTCTATTTCTTTCTACTGAGGAGCAGTTTCGCGTTCCAGTATAAAGAGATCACTGCTATGTCAAAGCAACAGAGATTCCGTCTTCATGTCTTAAGAGTAGTGTTCATGAGCTTCGGTAACCAGTTAACGCCAGCTCGTCTGCCCATTTGAAGCAATGAAAAACTAAAAATACGTAGGCATATGGATTGTTTGCCGTATTATATTTTAAGTTCAAGACAAACATAATATAGTTTTGTTCCTTGACAACGTTTTTTCATCTCAAGACATGAATAATGAAGGCAAAAAAACGAATTGATAAAGTTTAGGCTATTACAATAAAACTCGTGGCTTTGAAACTTTGATTCATGTTATATAAATTTTCTTAAAATACTTTTTTTTTTGTTTACAACAATACTCCTTTGTTATTGCTTAGATGTGTGGACAAGCTCACGGCTCACCTGATGCTAAGTTGTTACCGAAACCCATACACATCTACATAAGCATTTCATCTTATTTCGACAATTGAATTAATTGATTGATTTAACTTTATTTCTATTGAACGATAAATCTTTTTCGCAACAGTTCTTACCTTTAATTTGAAAATCTATATGCCAAAACTCCTTGTCATGTGGACCACAGCATCGCCGCGAGACATTCTCATCAATGCATCGCGCTCTCGGCAAGATATCTAACAGTACCCGGCGAAAATTGAGCGTCCGAATCGAGTCATTGAACCGAAACTCGCACCGTTAGACGAACCAATTCTAGCAGGACAGGCCCTTCTACCTACCACCTACTTGCAACACTTATTAGCTTTAGGGTTCCACAAAAATAATAATAAAAGTTTTTCTATTTTAAATATTTAGATTTCCAGGCAACTCGAGCTTTGTTTATTAATGTTTCGACTGCAGTTCGTTACCTTTTCAATATACATAGCAAATGATGTTTGTATGTCTGTATTCAGTATGTTTTCAATTGACTGTGTTTTGCGTTTTATGACATTTTTATCGAATACTCGTGTACATGAAATGGTTGCAAACGATCTAACAAAAGGAAAATGTCTGAAGTCGTCGTGGCCTAACGTAAATAAGACGTCCGGTGCATTCGTGTTGAGCGATGCACCGGTGTTCGAATCTCAGGCGGGTACCAATTTTTCTAATAAAATACATACTCAACAAATATTCACGATTGATTTCCACGGTGAAGGAATAACATCGTGTAATCAAAATGAAACCCGCAAAATTATAATTTGCGTAATTACTGGTTGGTGGTAGGACCTCTTGTGAGTCCGCGCGGGTGGGCACCACCACCCTACCCATTTCTGCCGTAATGCGTTTCGGTTTGAAGGGTGGGGCAGCCGTTGTACCTAACTATACTGAGACCTTAGAACTTATATCTCAAGGTAGGTGGCAAATTTACGTTGCAGATGTCTATGGGCTCCACTAACCACTTAACCACCAGGTGGGCTATGAGCTGATTTATTTTTCTTTTAGTGCCCTTGTAGGTATACCAGCATACGGCACACTAATGCTGAGTGGTTACCATCACTCGTGGACGTTAGCCATGCCAAGGGCACAGCGAAGCAGCTGCCTACCGCTCGATTGTCGCTGCCCTTTCCTTTGAGCCTTTTGATAGCGAGCGCCATTATTAGTGTGGCATAGGACTCTTAAGTCAAAGTACGTCTTACGAAATCTTGAGGGACTCTGCAAGTAAATAGGGTGTTATCCCTTTTGATGGATGAAGTCAGTCATCGTCGATGGCTGTTATCACAATTTTGATCATGCTGCAATGACATAGTGTCCATTGATGGCGTAAATTGATAGGTGGATTTAAGCAGGAGGTCTGGGTAATATGCGGGGCATCATAAACTCTCTCAAGGGATAGGAGCTGTGCTCTCAAGTAAAGTACTCTTTGCGGTGACTTTAAGAAGGGGCTGAATTTAGTTTAATGGTCAAAATAGATGTTTTGGTCACCTCTCCTGAATCAGACTCCTATAGAAGACGCTTAGAAAATGCTAGGAGTCCTAAACGAAGTTCAAAAAAAGAACAAAACACACAGAAGTCCTAAGACGAAATAGTAGGTGTTTCGTGTCTAATGAAACAAAAGTTCTACAAAGCGCTGGTTGGGTTAAGGTTCCAACAACACCTGAGCCGTAAGAAGCAACTTGGCTATGATTTTGCTTGCTGATGTTTTAAGAGTGTCTTTAATCTGGAGAACCGTAATTGGTCTTCGATAGCAATAAAACTATCTACTATTGCTATATGATCTCAGCCTGATACAAATAATGTTATGGTTTAATTGAATACTACGTAGTTCACAGCCCACTTCGTGTTAAGTAGTTACTAGAGCCCATAGACATCTACTACGTAAATGCATACCCACCTTGAGATGTAAGTTCTAAGATCTATAGTTACAACGGCTGTACCACCCTTCAAAATGAAACGCATTACTGCTTCACGGCAGAAATAGGCGGGGTGGTGGTACCTACCCGCGCGGACTCACAAGCGGTCCTACCTCAGGTGTACTTTATGGATACTGAAGACAATCAATAGGTAATAGGTTAGCTTATGGACATGTGGACTAATTTTATCAGTAGCATTAAGAGTAATTTATTAATTACAGTAAAATAGATAGTTCAAGCTTACTTTAATTTGTTTCATAACGAAATTAATATTGGCTATCGAATTACTTACTGAAAATACGGAATGAAAGTCAAAATGTCCAGTTACAATCTACAATTCTATTAGTGGAGCCGGCAGACGTTGTTTGCACTAAAAAAAATATAACAATCGGACCGTCGGTCTACCGAGCAATTAACCCGCTCGATGGAAGATCTTCCCTTTGTCGTTAACCCCTAAACTATCGATGTGTTCTATGATGGCTTTAATCTGTATACTTTCCTGCGGGATGCTAAAATTATAAATTTTATGTATTTAAATGTATTACTGTTGACACAGCAAAGTTTCACAATATTGTGATTGATATTTTTGTATAAAAAGCAAGATCGATAAAACTATAACTTTTACCTATAATTAGTGAGTGTTCGTGTGGTTTCGTTAGCGGTTAAAGACCCGTGGAAGTCATCGATTACAGTGCAATTTTTGATTCGGATGCAAAAAAGCAAAAGTTGCAATGACTATCTAGGACACATTTCGATATTTCTGTCCGTTCAGCTAAATAGTGTTGTTACGAATACGAAATATAAAGTAGATGGTTTAATTTGTATTTAGTTGGTAAATTTATTGATCGAAATTTGATTTTTATGTAAAAAAAACATTCATGTTTTATTTGGTTTTACAGATCCCGGTGTCTGTTGAAATTCTCAGTTATTTGAAACAATTATAAAAATACGTATTAATTTCTAATTAGTGTGTTCGTTAATGACTAAGTTTTTATTTTCTAAAGCGCCATTAGTAGCATTAAGTGTCCAGATAATTAGCTTTGAATAGTTTGCGGTTTTCATTTCAATAGCACGCAGTATTTTTCTGTGCTAGAAACCAAAATATGTAAAATGTACCCAAAATACATTAAGGTTTCCTTAATATCTGTGCTAGTATGAGTTCGATCAAAATTAATTGTTAATTATTAACAAAGAACATAGTATGTACATAGAAAATGTGTGTCTACGGTGTACGCATACGCTTCCTCTCAGCTAGAAAGCCAAAGGATTTCTTTTTGTTCACAGCTTTTACCATTCGCGACTTTAACAGTTACCGTCGACCGTTCGCTGGGGGCCGTTACGGCAAAATCTGCTGATTCATTGGACACTCGAAACATCCAAACTTTAGAAAGAGGGTTATTATGAAGTAACTCACACTCGTAAGGAAACCGTTAATCTATGTTTTTGCACGTTCAATTAAATATTTATCGTAGTAAATGCACGAAAGTAGTGTAACAATACCCAAGTTATAGTGAGATTATAGTTCGTCTTTAGTTATATCTAACTATAGAATAACAAAATCAAAATATTTAGTACATATAATTCATCTTCTATTTGGTATATCCATGTTAACTACAAAAAGTTAAAGTAGCTAGATTCGTGTCAGAAAATTCTAACAGTTTTACACGTTAGCGACAATTTCCATCTTTATTCCAGGGCACGTCTGTTATTAAAGGGAAAGTGTGCTGGCGAGCTTTTATTCTCCAACCGCGCCGCCTGAAAACTGGGTCAGCTGACTGTAAGGACTTCAGCTAACACTGCCACGATGACCTAGGTCAGGTCACCACTGAATTATAGTTCGCGCTCCGGCCAATCGATACAGGCAGGTGCGATGGCGCCTTGCCTATACTCCCTGGTATATTGCACCTATTGCGCCCTCTTTTTGAAGCCTCAACTTAAATTGAATTAAATTTTCTGCAACCCCAACATTCTGTCTTAATTTCTATGTCAGCGACATTTTTTTCTCATGCGAAATGGTTTTTGTACAAGTATATGATATAATTTGCTTCTATTTTAACATTTTAACATTTAATGGGCGATGTAAATCCATTCGATGGCATTTTTTGGCAATTTTCACAGAACATCTAGAATATGGCAGATTGTTGATAAGCTGACGACAAATGATAATTCTAAAGTCAGTATTAGAAATATGGCCCTGATCTGTCTGATTTGCAGAGGGAGTGTCGGATGATAAGAACTGATAATTGAAATGTTCTTGCCGCTTGTAACATGTAAAAAGTTATTTGTGATTCAATTTAAATAATTTAATTCAATTTATAGTCTCCTAGTATTCTTAATTTGAACTAACATTACTTTAAGAATTATATTTGTATCCATTTTGTGAGCTTAACGCAAAATATATTATTATTTCAATTCAATAACGGAAGGGTATTAATTCTCAAGCATGGGATTGTCCTGATTGCCTGTACTAACGCATGCTACAGACAGGACGCCAGCGTCCGTGTTTTCCACGATTCACTTTTGAAACTTTCTAACCCTGTGCTGGAGTGTAGCGGCAGGGAGGGGCGCGCGCGGGTGCCAGAGAGAGGGTACCGACCTCATTGCCCATTGCCACTCCTCCCGCCGAGGCGGCAGGCCATTTTTATTGAAAATACTTCCGAGATCTGAGCGCGCGCGGATTTTTTGTTAACTTCCTGAAACAGTTTGTAACGACCACGTGAACTAAAAATGGACTTTTAATTTAAATTATACACATGGAATTAATTGTTTTCATAACTCCAATACAGAATTTTTATCAGTAAAACTAACTTTAGTGCTTGAGTGTGTTTGAAACTTAAAAATATTAGTGCGCCCCGCGAACTATTTTCTGTGTGGACTCGGGTGGATTCGTCGCGAAAAGTGGCGGCGCTCGGTTATCATCGGCGGCGGACGCCGCGTAGAGGGCGTCCTTCCAACCCCGCCCGCGCGGGACAGAGACGGCCAACATTGCTGACATGGCGACACTGCCAATGGATTGATGTTTTTCACGTGGAAAACGCATCCCTTCCAAATAGGTATCTATGCAAAGGTAGGTTAGCCAAGGATTGTATGTATGAACTACTAAGACTGTGAAAATGCAGTGTTTTAGAAATTGCAGGCGATGTTAAAACCATTAAAACATTAAAATTATAATGTAAATTTAACTAAGATTAAAATTGTAGTAGTTATCTTTAAGATGATAATAAAATTATTGTATCGTTAGATGAGTAAATAAATATACATTAGATAACTCTAGATCTACATGTAATGGTCATGTCTTGCAATTTTGTTTCCAAACAAATCTGAACGGAAATAAAAAATTGAGAGCATAAGTGATTTTTTGTAAGAAACTGTAAAGTTCTTGTATATACGTTCTTATCGGATTTGTATCTGATTCTAATATAATATACCTAGGTTTAATAAAATATAATAAACAATATTAACACATAACAAATGCAGTGTACAACACAGTATTACTATACACAAAGAAGCAAATGTAGACAGCGAGTAGGGATGATTTTTCCTGTGAAAGGGAAACAGGAATCAATACATTTCAATAAATCAATAATTTACCGTGCACCCTGCGCTGAATATATCCGCTGCCGCCATTTCGATGATGACGGCGTATTTTTTGTGAGAGATATTCGAGTCGCGGAGCGAGTCGTTCGCGGCGCGGGGTTGCGGGCTCGGCCGTCAGTCGTCGGGTGAGCGGGGTGCGACGTAAACGCGGACTCGGACTATGGCGGAAGGGCTGATCCTCATTCCCATAAAAGGGTCGAGTTGATCGTGGTGCAGATACGTGTGGTACGTTCTCTTATGTTGTGCAGTGCTATAATTATTCTCAAACGGCGCTTATCTCGGCGTATCGGTCGTATTAATGTGGATATCGGAGGTAATAATGCCATTGTGATGACGTAATGTAACGCGCTCGACTGGGTGCGTAGTAATAATTCGAGCGCCCGTTTATACCGCGATAACGTTTGTGGTCAGCACCTGTGGATGTGGACAGGCCGTTCGTGCTTTATTTCGTCTTAAACGTATATCCAGACGATTCCAATTAGATTCTGATTTAAAATCTAATTGGAATTATTTCCAAGGCTGCGATTATTTTTTTTAAACGATGTTGTTATGAGACTTTTCATGGCTTTGTTTTGAGAAACCAGCGAAATCGTATGTTGTGATTTAATACTGTTGATAGTCCGTATTAGTTCTGTAATGATGTAGGATATATAATATATACGTATGTATGTATATGATATAGATATCTAATAGGTGGCTAGATGAATGTTTTCCTGACTGACTGCAGTGCGTCCGACGGTGCACAGTCTCCCTCCCGCCGCTACTAGAGGCGCCCTCGATTTTATCAACCTTGGCTTGTATTATGGATGTGAATCTCATCTTTTTTTTTAAAGCCTGTGTTTTGTTCGGACCTTCATGTTTCAGGGATTGAAGTTGTAAACATTCTATATTAAAAGCGAACCGATAGATTTTTTTTATTCATTCTAATTTAAATTTTATTATAAATCTTTTTAAATTATGGCAATATATAATTGACTTAAACAACACACATATTAAAAACTAGCAGGTATTTACATTTCCACTATTTAAAACGTATTCTTTCTTTAGATGTTTCAGTTTTAGATTCGACGAGATTTATTTACAGCATTTTGAAAAGTTTTTGGCGATTAATTTCGAAACAATTTACAACTAAACCATTTCAATAAATTAGTTTCTTATTTTATCGGATTTATTTATGTATTTAAAGTGGATTATTTAATAAATTAGAAACATTAGTAATACAAATTTGAAGAACAAAACCATAGAAACTGAACTTCTTGCACAGTCTCTCGGCACAGATTAAAAAATATGAATATATCTTTTAAATAATTTATTTAAATTTTCACAAGAAAATGGTTTGAGCCTCGAGGAAAAACTATATCAAAATTGAGAAGAACTCCTTCAAGTGGTTAAATAGAATTTTAGGATTTTATAGCACGTGACGACGTGCCTTCAATGCCACATATCAAAGGTTGGCAGATTGAACTCGGAACACAATGTATATAATTTTCTGAATAAAATTCCAAGAACTATATGCTACGCACAATACTAGCTACAATATATTAAACAGATAATATTTAATAAAAAAGTATTAATTCTCAACAATGATATTTATCGGTCTTGGGTTTTTGGTCATTCAAATTGACAGCCAAATTAACGACATATAGAGTTGACACTAGAAATGACGCTAAGCATTTACTACACAATTTTTATGGTATCAACAATATAATATAGACGTATCCACGCGAACACGTTCATAACAGTATATCGCAATAGAAATAAAGAGAACTAACTATATGGAAAAGTGTTAAATCAGAACTGCGTTATAGATAAACATTATTTTTCATTGAGTGACTTTTATAGAACAGGATGTAAATCATTTGTTAGTAAAGAATGCAGCAATAATTTACAAACAACATGTGCGGTTCGATTACAAAATAAATACAAACACGTTAATAATATCGAATAAGTCTTATAATTTAAAATACGGTATCTGGTAGCACTGCAAATGCGACAAATTTGCAATATAGTACGAGTAAGTCTTACTCATGGCTGATCAATGAACTACTCATTTGAACTTCATAAACTAGATAGAGAATTTAGCAATATATAGCTAATTACAAAATAGACTAGTAACACTTAGCACAAAATCGTGTATTTTTGAGTTTCAGACGACCACTGCAACATTATTTGAAATAGTGGTCGAATTAGATTCATAATCTACATAAAAATACCTTTCATTCCTCCAAGCCGTGTGTATCGCGTGAATTTTATCGAATAATAGCGTGACAAAAAGTACTGCTAATGCTCAGAATACTGTAATCATTACTTCACCTAATTATTCTTGATCGACATGAAAGTAGAGAAAATTCTTTGTTCATTAGCTCTTAGTCTTGCTGATACTGACGTAAACTAAAATATATACATATATAATCATGTTTAAGAAAATGTTAGCGACTACAGTCAATACTGTAATTCCTTGTTTGTATCTTTCCAGGTCCCCCGCGCCCGTCACACAAACTGCACTAAGCACTGTCAAACGTGAACATTGAAAATGGCTATTTAAAACTAAACATTATCTATTGTTGTTGAAGCTTTGTTGTGTTGTTCATGGAACAAAAGAGAGATACTTATGTTTACATCTTTGAATATTTGTTGGTTTATTAGATATTAAGATTGAACTGGTAAATCATATCTTCCAAAGAAGGAATAAAGAGCAAAATGGCTACGCAAAGATTTTGCCTTAGGTGGAATAACCACCAGTCGAATATGCTGTCGGTTTTCGACCAGCTATTACACGCCGAGACATTCACAGATGTGACTCTGGCCGTGGATGGTCAGCTCTTGAAAGCACATAAAATGGTGCTTTCGGCATGCAGCCCATATTTCCAAGCCTTGTTTGTCAATCATCAAGAAAAACATCCTATTGTTATACTAAAGGACGTTCCGTACTCTGATATGAAAAGTTTGTTGGATTTTATGTACAGAGGAGAAGTGAGCGTCGACCAAGAAAGGCTTACGGCTTTCCTCAAAGTTGCTGAGAGCTTGAGAATAAAGGGTCTGACCGAGGTGAACGAGGAGAAATGTGATATTCCGGCACTAACTAATTCGTTAATTCAGCAACAGCAGACAAATGCCTCCGCCCACACGCCTCCGCCGCAACTGCACAGAATACATCCGTACATGCATCAGAAGCGACCGGCGGCTGGAATGCCAACAGGAGGTGCACCTCCTAATTTACTAATGCCATTATTAGGTAATGCCTTAATGCAGCCTAAAAGGAAGCGTGGTCGGCCCAGGAAACTTAGTGGAAGTTCAAGTGATGCCTTAAATACTGCGGCCAGTCCACCCGGAGAATTTGTCCCGGAAGCAGCTTCACACGCCCCACCTAACAGAGGGGGAGATCAGTTGATTAGAGGTTCACCTGAAATGTTAGAAGTAAAGATGTCTATGGACGGGTTCAGTGCTGAGGATGGTGGAACTTCAGGAGGCGAGGAGACCGGTGAAGCACTTCTAATCGACGAAGGAGACGACGCTCAGTCGACCGAAACTCCGACGGCCGGCAAAGACTCCGAGTCTGCAGGTACGTAAAAATTATTAGATTTTCTGCTGATCAAATAAGATTATGAAACGCATGGTTGTGTACAGAAAAAAGATCAACCAATTAATTTCATTGTCCGTACCTGATTTAATGTACGACTATTGAATATTTTAATAGTTCAGGTGTGTGGAAACTTATATCATCTATATGTTGATGATGATGATGATGATGTTGTGACAGAAAGCACCGTTGGAATTCGCGAATTGTTATTTTACGGTGTTGTTTTCTATTTTTGTAAATACTTACATTAATCTTCTTTTCGGTAATCTAACATTTTTACATTATTTGAAGTTGAAATAAAAGGGAAAAGCTACTGGGATATAAGCTTTGAGGTTAGGAAAATAAGTGAAAAAAGTGAAGTGATATCGAGCTATTATAAATTTAATAATAAAAAATTTATCCACGTGGGGTAAGTGATGATCTATGAAATTATTTTCACATTTACAAGTAACAGACGCTTGTTTTCTTCTATAAACCGTCAGTTTAACTATTGCTTGCTTTTCTGCTTTTGGGGAGAGCTATTAGAGGAATGGCCAGGGGCGAATCCGGTGTGGTTAATGGGTTGATTAATAATTTCTTTTCTTAACACTTTCAAATTATAATCATTGCATATCGTACAAGATAAAAAGGGAAATCAAACAAGGCTTATTCCCAATAGCTTTCCTACGTAATAAAGCAATTGGAAATATTATAGTTACTACATCAATAATTAAATATTAATTTGAGTTATTTGCCATTGTTATGTAGTGCTAAAATATTTCCATCAAACACATAAAAAATGTTTAAATTTAACTCCAAACGAAAGCATTCTGTGAGCTGAAATTGTGATATTTCAGATCCTGAAAAAACATCGAAAGAAGAAATACAACAAAACGATCCCACAAATGGACCAATGTTATCTATTGAGAATGGATCAATAAAGCAAGAGCCCAATAATGACGCGAACGATGGTTACAATGAACCGATCGAATACAAATATAATCCCGAGAGAAGCCGCGAAAATTCCAATTCTCAGGATGGTCCCATTAAAGATTCCGATGAAAAATGTCGACTAAGCCGTAACTTAAAACCAAAGAATAATAAAAAACTACAACCCCAAATGTCCAAAATTAGAGCGAGAAACTTATTTAATCAGCTATCGGGCTTATCCAATTTGAACCCCGCATTAAACACATTTGACAAATTTCCTCCTGAAACTGTCTTGATGCCAGCTCTTGCCACACAATTGTTTGCGGCTGAATTAGAACAAAACAATTTGAGCCTCTCAAACAATGATACGTCTGATTTGTCGCAAACAAATTGGGAACATCGCATTTTTCCTTCGCCAATAAGGAAAAACAATATGGGTAGTATCGGCAATTACCACGAAGAAACGAACGAGTCCGTCAGGGACTATTGTATCAAGGAGGGGGAAAACGTTTTCCGATGCAAAATATGTGCAAGGGTTTATACACACATTAGCAACTTTTGCCGACACTATGTTACTTCACATAAGAAAGATGTTAAGGTGTTCCCGTGCCCTATTTGTTTCAAAGAATTCACGCGTAAGGACAACATGATTGCGCACTTGAAGATCATACATAAAAATCAGCCCAACGCAAACGAGCAAATGGCGAAACAGGAGTCTTAAATCATAAACGGAGGGGGCTTATCGTAATTATTATATGTCATAGGAGTAATAAGATCTGACTAGTTTGAGTAGGGTTTTATTCATCCTATTTCCTAACATAAATTCTTAATAGTTCTTATTTCGTAGTTTGCGATTAAATAAGGGTCGAGCTCTAGATTTCCTGAGTATATCAATAAGTTTGTTGATATTTTTAGCGACGATTGTCGTTTGTTGTTAATATTTATCTATTTATTATTTATGTTGTTCCGTTTGTTTCTCAGAGTGCTGTCTTAAAGAGATTCAAAGAATTTTCTATGATTTACTTGTTATTTTGCACTTACTTGTTACTTAATTTTATACTTACAAAATTTCAGGGTACAAATTTAACTACTTCTTGTGATCGTATGTTCGAAAGAAACGTAATTGATCACAGTGTGTGTGCTGAATATAATACGAAATTCTAATTGAACTGAATTAGTTTAAGTTTAGTAGTTATAATTTTGGATATAACACATCAATGGCATGGTCTCTAAAATCTATCGAATCCGTATTTCGAAGTAGGTTATTCGTCTCGATTTAAAAAAAAAAGTATTCGTTCAAAGAGGCTAGACTAGACCTTACAAAAAAGACTAAAATTAATGCCATTGTGAACGTTTTAGTTGTCAATATGCATTTTCATTTAACTTGCCTTGTTAGTGATTTTAGTTATAAATAATTTGACTTGTTCGAAGTGAAACTCAACGCAGGCTATGATTTTATTTATGTAGATTTTGTTAAGATTAATTTTAAATAGTTTATCAATGTTGAAATATTTGATTTAAATGTTATGCAGCTCGAATACGTATATTTAAATAAAATTATCTACACAAATAAATTTATATGATATGTAAAAGAAAATAGATAATAGATCGTTCAACTAGCATCAACAGCTATAGCATAGTTTCTGTGCACTTAGTTTCTCGACAAGAAGCAGAGCCCCAAACTTGTTGACTTCGATTGTTCAAATTCTATTTAAAACTATTTATATAAAATATTACTTAAAATACAATCATATAAATATATATATCATCATACAGGTTAGGGTGCAATATCTTTACCTCCATCGTTATTTAGTGATGAAATATATTTGTCAAAGACAATACCATAACATAGGGATTTGGAGCAAAGTGGCATAATGCTATCAGATTCCATTAAGATGAGTGGCGGTATACGCGGTTTGAAAATGCAGAAGGCCTACGTTTTGATCGATAGCATTACAGTCTGTTTGAGATAACTAAAAAAAATATCCTTTTAATTTTAGTAGAAATCAGATGCTATTAGATATTTATTACATACAATATTATATTTAAAAAGTATATTTTTAATCCATACAACATGGGAGTTGTTGTTGAAGTGATCTTAGCAAGGTGCTTTGAATGAACTCTAAAGTAATGGAATCATGAGATGATTTGTAAGTTCTATTTTAGTAGAAATGAAAATGCCTTAAATATTTAAAATATAAGGAGTGGTACTTATAAATTGTTTAAATTAAAATTAGAAGCAAAAGTAGTCTTCCATAAAGGTGGCCACGAGTTTGGTTCGTATTAAAGAGAAAGTTTAAAATTGTTGGACATTCAACAGAAATGTGTTAAGTAAAGTTTTAGTACGATTCATCTTCGATGACACGTTAATTCGTTGACCCTAGTACCAAAACTCCAATACCTATGATAAAATGTAGGTCCAGGGAACGCTTGCCTATTAGTGTGCCTTTTACTTGTAAATGATAAATTATAGTTCTCGACTACTAGACTATTAAGATATTTCAAATAATATATTATGTACTTATTTATTTTCATTATTCAACGTTTACAATATTAACTTGAAGCTTCCTTAGGAATATATAATAGGTACCCTTTTTAGATCCATGTAGTTGAAATTTAAAAAAGTAAATTATATAATTATATACATATGTATATGTATTTAAGAAACATCATCTCATGTTTCCCATTTAGTTGGAAGTTATGTTAAGAAATTCAAATACTTGGTAACGTCGGCGAAATCAAAATTTATCTCGGGCGAAGAAAGTCTTTAAAAATCAATACAAAGACTGTTGAAAATTCATGAAAACGAATTTATTGTACCAACCTTTCATAATCTTTATAATGAATTTATCTTGAACATAAATAGGTACTTAAAAGGGACAAATTTATACTTAATAAGATGAGGCTACTGCGTTTCAAAAAAAAAATCACTTAAATTATTATAGTCAATTTAGCCAGTGCCTAAGCTTAAACCCGTTTCATTATTTTGTTTCGATTATTAAGTTTTATTGAAGAGGGGAAGATACTAATATTTAAATTGTAACTTAATTTAACCTATGTTCAATTTCTGTATACTGAGTGTACGGGGACCACCCAAGGAGAGTAACACGAAAAACGCCTTAGTAAAGTTATGTATTACCTATATTTTGCATTCCACATATATCATCAAATTTGGATAAAAAAATTGATCGATTATTTAAATAAAAAAATTCGTAGTGAAAATAATGTGTAATGTATTACGATAATCAATTAAGGGTAGCGCGGAGTCAATAGTCTGTTTCGAGCGCTAGTCTCTAAGTTCGCTGTACATTACGGGTTAAGGAAATTACAATCAAAAATAAAAGAAAATTTATTTTGCTGGATTTTCATGTATTGCATAGAAAGAATGAATGAATGAACTCACGACCCTTGTTTTAAGTGGTTATCTGACTCCATATACATCACAAAATGAATGTCGCCACCCAAATTAGATATTATAATCTGCCTCGTAGCAGAAATAGCTATGAGAGTGATAAAAAAATACGCAAATTTATAAAATACTCAGTTTTTATTTTTTGACACACGTTGTCAAACCTTCATTCGGAGCGTTGTTCGTGAATACGTGCTAATACTGTAAATAATGTGTAGTATTTCCTTGAAATAGTTGGAATACCGGCATAGTTGCATTGCTACTTGTGAGTATACCAGGCTTCTTATCTCTTAGTTCACGGAGACGTTAAGAATAAAAATGCAAATTAATTTTCTTTTCTATTTATACTAAGGATGTATATTATTTCGGCTTCAGGTGGTTCCCCTACTCTTTTGTGTACTTAATATTATGAAAAAACAAATTATAATATTTTTAAGTTACGAAGTTATATTTGTCTTCTCAATATAAAGAAAAGAAACTTTTTATTTTATTTTTTAACGTTATATCATTAATTGGTGCTAAATTATACTTAAGAAATGTCACATTTGATGCGACATAAAATGGAATGTCCCTAAAATATAAAGAGTATAATATATATAAATATATATATTTAATCATAGATAAAATATTATTTGTTGAAATTGTTGTTTTAAACATGTCTTTAATTATGCCAATACCGTATGGATTAAAATTTTGGCGATCACACAAACCTATCTCTATCAGATACATATATGAAAAATAATATATTAAATAAATAGCTTTTAGTAAATCACTTACACAGAGTTAAAGCGATTGAAATTGAAGATTATTTTAGAATTAACAGTTTTAATGAAGTTTTCAATGGATCTATTTATTCTATGAAGTTGTTACTACATAACGTTATGTTTTAAATATCAATAGATACAGTATATAGACTTTAGATCGGTTTCAATGACACGATTTTCATTGAATATTATTAAAATTGTATTTAGTAGCACGTTATTCTCAATTTATTTAAAACCGAACTACCTTCTAGTTTACATGCGGTTAAAAATGTACAAACAGTTTGTGTTTAATTCAAGAATTTTAGTCGGTTTTAATAGCTGCAAACGTACACTGTGTAGCTACTTGGTGATACATTTGAAATTGACTCACAATGTAATATTATAGAATTTGAAGCCAAAAATACACGACTACCCTCTTTTAATAATCGTGGTGTTAAACCTAGTTGTGTTAATGCGTGTTCTTCAAACGCGATCGAAGAGACAAAACATGGAATTAGCTGAGAATTGTGACACCGCGCTTATTAACAACAGGCTTATATTTTAAGCGGATAACTATTGTTTTTTTCCGTTAAATGCACATAGCCGTTATAGCAGTGCAAAAACGTAACGTTTAGATTGTTTTAGTAAATGGTACACAAAAATAGAATTATTTGTTTGTAAAAGAAATACCATCGTATATACAAGTAAGGTGTTAATTACTATTTTTAGAAAATTTAAAGAGAAATAATAAAAGTTACATCAAAAATTATTCTAAATTTTCAATTAACGTTATTCTTGTTTTGTTTCGATTTGTTTGTTTTGTAAACCCTTTTTTTTATTTCATTGTAATGACAAAGTCTTTATTATTATTATTATTATTACTATTTATTTGTGATCTGTCCTCTCTGTTGATCTTTTTATTTAGTTCTTACTCTAAATGACCATTTTATTATTTGTTATACTATGTAATAATTTTATTTTAATTGGGAAATAAGTCTACCGTTGGTAGACACCGATAGAAGTCTTGCCACTTCGTTTTAATTAGCAAGATAACGGAGTTCTGCTCGATGGCAGCTTAGTGATTTAGTTGCAACGATGACGAAGGATTTCACTTATGTTTCATATTTATATATTAGTAGCAAAGTAACAACACGGGTAAAGTAAGTAAAGAATAGATTAAATTTTAAGTTATTTATAATATTGTAGGTGTATAAATAGTGTTGTCAACAACTGAGTGAACTAGGAACATTTATAGTCACAACGAGAGGACTGAACAGGTATGTTATCCTACACTACTCTCACGTTTTAGATGGTGTGGTTAGAGCTAGATTATGTTAAAACGCTTTCTATGTTGCTCAAACTGACGCTCTGCAATTAAGTATTTTGATTCAGTACAAAGTGTTACTTACGATTTTTTTTTTTCTTCATCGTGTTTCGCAAATTAACGACGAGGCTAATAACTGGTTCCTTTTAAATTGATTAGTTAGATATTTTGTGGGTACTTTTTTATTTTGAATTCCAAACGCGATTCGTATATCAAAGTGGGCGTATTAAATAATCGGCTCATATTAGCTGTGCCCGTTTTCAACTATTGCTGGTAATCTTCTCACCCACCTCATGTGACTTTAAGAGCGAAGTTAACAGAAGCGTTATTTTTATACTTATGTACCTACTTACTGAACTTGCCGAAACAGTTCCAAATACAAACACTTGAGTCCTATTATGTAATAGTGAAATCTTTTAATTATTTTTTTGTTATAATTTTTTAATTTATTTTTAATTTAAAAATTAATTTTAGTTATAGTTTAAGCAGTGTGTCTCTACCACAGAAGAGTTTACGAAAAGAAAAATTCGCGGTTGCTTCGATTTATTTCTGTTTTATTGGTAAAACGATTTTATTTATAGGACTGATTTTTTTTATTATACCTATTAAAAATAGTATAATAATCTGTAGTATGTACGTATGCTCGAAAATTGATATTATTTCTTTTTTTTCCTAGTTAGATATTCTTTTATTTTAGGTTGTTTCCTTGGATAATATCTGGGTAGCAATGCAACAAAATTTGAATCCGTCTTGGGTGTGCAATATTAAAATTGTGAATTGTTCTGATTTACAAAACAAATATATATTTTATTTACTTCTCCACTAAAAAGTTGCGTGCTATCGAAGGTTTTATCCATATCATTTTAATTTCTGTCATTCATTTTTATTTTGTCATAAAAAATGGTGTAATACTTATTTCGTCATTCGATTTGAACAAATAAAGTTTAATATATTTTCTGTTTGTTTTTTTATTTCATATTTTCTTTACTTTTGTTCCCTTGTTTTCAGGCCATAGAATGCCATATAGATATTATTTTATGTTATAATATTTTTGTAGAATTTAACACCATTGTAAAAATGGTTATATTTTCCTACTTTGATCATTGCATGACTTAGTTAATTATAAGATTTTTTTTACTAAGGTAAGGTACTACTGCTTTCTGTTGACTACTTTAAATATTTAATCAAACAAATCGCTTAAAGTTTTATAAGACATAAATGGACTGAAGAACCCGTAAACAACCTGATGTTAAGTAGGTAGGTGGATCTCATGGACAACTCAATGTTAATGCCGCCGTCATCTTGAGACATTAGACAAGATCTCTTCCATTTCATTTTTTTGCAACAACGGCTATTCCACCGGATCGGTAAAAATAATTCCTTCACAGCATTCACATATTTGCTTATTAGTGAGAATAAAATTATATAAAACAAATAATTATTCTTGCTACTTTTAGAATCAATAACTAACGGACTTTGCACATTATTTATAATATACATTATTTATGTCTATATTAATCGTGAATATGAACACATAATATTTTTTTTTTTAATACTTACGTACTAAAAACGTTACAGATCATGGTGTGTCTCATTATAGAGAGTAATGTAATTAGAGTCTATAAAAACAAACAAATAAAATATTATTATATCAATACTATATGATAATATAAAAAAAAAGTCAAATATAAACCAGACAGCTTCGAATTGAAAGGTGGGATAGGGAAGATAGCAGTGAGTCATACATTAATTAAAAAAAAAAACATAAGTGAGGATAACTAATGACACGACACAATACGAAAGACTATTAAGCGTTTTAGGCTACAGACTGATTCACGATTCAAAGAGAATATACATGCATATATAGAGTATATAAAGAGCGTGACGTGATAATGTCATAATAATCTCATAATATCTTGGATTCATGAAAACTACAAAATAACAAATGTATTTTTTTTTAAATCAAGTAGTAAAGCTAATTAACGAATAATTTCATTTCTCTTTATTCCGTTGATACTAGTCAGGATATTAGAGCGTAGTCATAAAATTATTGTATTGTCATCGGTCCTTGATTCGTGTACAGATTTTCAAGATAATCAGACATCTTGAAGTCGGTGAAAATCACGTTCAAAGATTCCGGAACATACAAACAAATATACGTACGTGCTAAATAGTGATGTATCTTAAATAAAGCTGCTGCTTATTTATAATTATTTGATAATTTTAATGTAGAAAGCAAATACGGGAGTGTGGCATGTTCACTTCCAGTAGATAAATTAGCAAACGTTGAAATTCTATATAGTTTCCGTCTACTATCGAATCTATGAGTCAAGAGATAAAAAATAATCGACCACTGTTTTTTTTACAGGGCGTGGCTCACCTGACTCTGACAATAAAGACACAAAGTACGCGCAATCTCCCTCACGTGATGCTCATGGAAAAATACGAGTTAATCCAGCGACTCAGGCCTCGACTTCAAACGAATACCAGAACGATTCCATTAATAACAACACCTTACAAACTGGAGCAAACCAAATGCAAAGGCCTTCGGTCAGGAGGCGGATCAGAAGACGAGCCAATTCCGCATCGAACGATCCCGCGGAGCAACTCACGGAAATGTCCGTAAGAGGCCTCAATTTATTCAGATACGCGTCTATAAACGAGGGAGTCTACCAGTGTACCGAGTGCGCTAAGGACAACATACAGAAAACGTTCAAAAACAAATATTCATTCCAAAGGCACGCCTTCTTGTATCACGAGGGGCAGCAGAGGAAAGTGTTTCCCTGTCCGGTATGCGGCAAGGAGTTCTCGAGGCCTGACAAAATGAAGAACCACATGAAGACAACGCACGACTGCTACGTCCCTAAGGACTGTGTGTATCCACCGAATGCGTTTTTTATGCTCCCCGGTATGGAGGGCCAGCTCCCTCCCGGCATCAAGCTGGAGGCGATGGGCTCAGGGTCACCGCACGCGGCGACGCCCACTCACTCCTCGCCAGACCCCGCTCAGGCTTGAACTGTGCTTCGACCTACGATTGTTATGTTTGATTCCATATCGTGTGTAAGGATTATTCTCTTAGCACAATCTAGAGTGCCTTAGCGACGTTTGATCGTGACTTTTTATTTAAAGTATATAGGAATACGATCAACAATGCGGTTCAATTATTACAATAGTATTGTTTGTTATATTTTTGGATATAAATTTTCATGTTAATGTTTCGTTAAAACATTTTATAAATATTATATTTCCATTTGATACTGTTGTGCATTTATATCGGAAGTTCGTCGTTACAAGCTCATATCGTTAACTTATTTGAAGTATGGTTGTGCAAATATTAGACAATAATATTATAGACGAGGCCAGTTGCTGCTTTTTAAATTTAAACGTTGTACTGAAAATAGCGTTAGACGGGTGCTGTACAAGTCTGAATTGTGCCTTCCAGTAAATCCGTTATTGATAAATATATGAATTTTAGAAAGATTTTATATGTTATCGATTAAGTGTTAGAGAAAAGTGCCCATATTTTGTAGTTATTCAACGTACCGCGAAAACCGACCAAAGACTGTTTTAAAAAGTACTTTATCTAACTTCTTCAAGAATCGCAAGACGTCACATTTAATTGAATATAAAAATAAAGTCTATAAAATAGCAAAAAAAGTAACACCGTTAAGTAATTAAATTGTATGATTTTTAGAAAGTGAATAGGTATTATTATAAAATATTATACGATGAAAGCAATATAAATTGACTAGTGTGCCGGTATTATGGGAGACGCGCGTCTATGTTACAAGATTGTTTATATTTCTATTCTTATTAAAGACTTGAGATAGTTTTATTACATTTAATAGATATATATTTATATATACATATATGTATAAATATTAGTTTGTATACTGTTCAGTACGTTATGTACGTAAGATTTTTATAAGACAACAGAAGTATATTTTATATCAGAGATATCTTCGTATAAATGTGCCATAGCACAGACAGCCCTTCTCTAAAATATAATACTTCCTACTAAAGTTTCTGTATTTTAAATATGTACTAAATTAGTTCATAGTTAAGTTAGTTACTAGAGGTACTAGTTAGTCTAGGCCTGAAAACGAAATCAGCAGTTCTTCCATTGATAAGGGAAATAATATACTAATTTTTATCGCCTAATATACTTGACTAGTATAAGACTAGTGTAGCTGTGGAGATATTTATGAAACGAGAAATTTATCTTAATATTCTCATTGAACTGTCAGAAATAAGGAAAAGTTGACGAAACAATTAAAAATATAGTTTATGAAACTAAATCGATAAACGATTTGTATTCAAATGTGCGAAAATGCTCTAAGTTGCTCACAACGTGCCAATTAAAAAAAAAACAAAAGATTTGACTATTTTTATTGAGCATGCTATTTTAAACAAAACTCGTGCACAGCAGCCACGCTGCCCCCTAGAGAAATGTGTTCGTAATATGAATTCTAATGGAATAACAGCATTAACCATTAACTCTGAACTAATAGACCGGATGATGGCAACAACCTGTGTGGAATTACAACTCTGAAATCAAGCACAGAATCCTAAGCTTTGTATTATGAACAAATTATATTTAACAAGAATATACTTTGCGTTATTAATTTTAAAAAAAAACATGTAATGTCAAATTTAGTGTCAATATTATGTTAATTTGCAGATGTTTATGTACAATAAAATATTCATTTATTATGATATACTTTTGAAAAGCAAATGTCCACAGCTGCCTAAATTTTAAGTTCACTTTCTTATATTTTATGATTAATAATTACATTATTAAACTTAAGTTTTTTTTTTTAAATATATTTGTCGAGAGTATATAAGAGCAATTTAATAAGTTAGGTAATATTAAAAAGATACTAAAATTTATAGGTATTAAGTATAAAGTCTACTTAAAGATTGGCTTAAGAACCGTACATTTGTATTTTGTTTAGCGCACATTATGTTGTTACACCAGAGTTTTACTTTAGGAAGACACATTCTTTGTATATATTTTAGTATTTTTCTTAGATTATTATTTTTCAAGTCGAAAATGTTATTGAAACACAAATCATTTTACACCGACATTGGTCCCTTCGTTTCTCCTCAAATTGTACTTTTAATCCTTTTAAGTCATTTAGTTCCCTACTCGTAAAGCTTTTTTTCCTTTTATCATTTCATAATTTGTTCTAATGTCCGTAGTTATACATGGTTGTATCTATTTGTTATTCCTGTCACTTAATAGGGACATGCCCTGAAGGAATTCACAGTAAAAGAGGGGCGTAACGACCGGACCGGACCGTACACGACACGGTATATATAATCACGAGATTTGTCCGCAGTTGATAAGTTTTTGATTGCAATTTAATTTCAACAATCTATCACTTAGGTAACGTTTTACGAGTACACTGATTATCGTATAAGTAGCTGATACATAAATCAGATACATAAATTGTATCATTGTCTTCTGTCTTTTTGTTTCTAAAGGCATAAGCGTGCTTCATTGATGTTAAAAATTTTCAATATAGGTTACACAAAACTAGTGAGGACTACCGTCGCTCCTCCCACGCCGTGAAGTTATCTGAGAAATTATACTAAAAGGTGATAAATACATCCTATTTGAAAAGTTCTCGGAAACGGAAGAAGTACGTTTTATTTTTGGAAATTATATTATTATGTTACTAGTGTTTTTTACATCGCGCGCAATGTAAACAATTCAAATCAGCTGATGCGCGGATTCGACTGACCTTACGGAACACGTCTGTTCACTGCCTTAGTAATACTAATAATCGTACACACATGTATGTCCTATCTGTGTGCTTAGTGCGAGTTTTTTAACGTTTCCGATAGCGTAAAAGTTAGCTCATATTTGTATGGAATGGGATCGTTTGCCTACGTTTGCCGTTAGGGGCGCTGTTCCAACTGAAGACAAAACTAGGTTAACTTTTACGCTATCGAGAACGTTAAAAACTCGCACTAAGCAAACTGTTTGACATCGGTGTGGTCGATGGAAAAATTCACGCGGCCATAAACGTAGTAGCCTAAATTTTTTTTTTCAAATTTGTTCTGTGTTTCAATGACAGTTTTTTTTTAATCTGTAAACTCGCCAACAAGGTATTAACAATTTGCTGTGTGATTTGTAATTAAGTTTGTACGACAGCGCCAGTCAACCGCACAAAACAGGATTGCTGAAGTTTTCAAGGTGTTTGGTTTTTTCTTCTTCTTAATTGTTAAAAGCTGAAATGTTGTTCAGCCACAGTTAACTATTTGTGTTACATATATATTTTGATTTTTTTCTATTTCTCTTTTTTTCAATAATTATGTTTTTTTTTTTATTTCTGTAAACCATTATTATTATGTTGAAGCTGTCCTTTATCTTTTTTTGTAGTATTTTATTTTGTGATATTAGTGCTAACTAAGTTGGCGAATGTTTCATTGTTGAGTTATTTTTAAATCTTACTTTTCACTTCTTCACGTGCTGCAAGGCAGCGTAAAAATGCAAATTTATTTCTAATTTAAGTTCGTTTAATCGATAAGTGACAAGTATTATGTACACTGCGCACTAAAATTTAGGGTTTGGTGAACTTTTTATGTCTTTTTTTTCGTGCCTATTATAGATTTATTAATCGCACAAATTAACTGATAGTTATTAAAGCCTGAAATTATATATTCCACATTACACACGTATATTTTAAGATGGAAATATATGTTTTAAAATTAGTTGCAATTATGTTTGTCTATGTTAACTGCATCTTAATGTAAGTGCCTATATTTTAAGACTTTCCCGAAGGCGAGTTTCGTGCGCGATTGTCCAGACTTGACGTATTTTTTTTCCATGAAGTGACACGTGACGTTTTGGGAAACGTCAAACGTCATTCTTGGTAAAATTAATGGCAGTTGTTCACAGTCACCACTCAAAATATGTATTAATTAAAAACAATAATAGTTTATTAATTTTTACTCAACGTGCAATTTATACGGATGTTCTGTTTTTTCTTATCTAATTTTATATTTACCATTTAATCTTATAAAACAATGTAAAAGATTTACTGTTGAACATTTTTCTAGATATTTAAATAAAACAAGTTTTTCTTATCTTTGAAATATATGTAATTATAGAACTTAGTATTATTCATTTCGCACAAATATATTTTTACAAAACTGAAATTTCTGTACATACAAATATTGTAGAAGCAATGTTTTTCTTACAAATATTAATTGTTGACAAAAATTAATTCACGCTTAAAAAAATATATTTTGTACCTATGTCTTATCCTTGTAATTTTTATTAACTTTCTCCGTCTACAATGCGATGAATGTCGGCCATATAATATTGTGTTTGTATAAATACCCTAACTATTATGAATTTTAAAATCATAGCGTATAAAACCGTTAGATATTCGATAGTTTATTTAAAAAAAATGGCAATTAACAAAATCACTACTGCAGTTTAACTGATTACTAGTAATAGCCGTTAAGTATGTAACATAAAAGTTGCGATAAAATATCATAGCTTTAACAATGAATTGATGAAAGCGATACAAAAAAACATATACATATTTTATATTTTATAATGCAAATTATATGTAAGTGTATTTTTAAAATGAGGAATCTTTACCAACTTATAGATTAATTGTGAAAATATGTACACTAAATAAACAAATAATACATTTTTTCGCTGTTCGTTTATTTTGCCCTGCGTGTTCAATTTATTAACGATTTAAAAAAAAAGGGGTTCTTGTTTAATTATAAATCTATGTACCTATATTTAACGTGTAGCTATTTTATTTACCAGTACTAAACTAGAATTAAGTATTTACAGTTAGATCGTTTTCTTGCTGTGTTCTTGTATTTCTTTCAATGGATGTCATCTTCACCAATTTCAACATAAGCAGTAGATATTCCCTATACACCGATATTGGCTTAGATAGGACCGAGTTAGGTTTAGTGATTGTACAATGAAAATATCTGGGGTGCAGTTAAGAATTACCATAAATTCAAGCATGTACATAGGTAGTTTAAACATATATTTAGCTTTTGTAATTTCATAATCGATTCGATTTGTGGTAGACTTGAGTGTTTAACTGTTGTAAATTTGAGGTTTACAATGTAAATGCATTGTCATTGTCGTTAGCTATAGCTGATGAAAGGCAATTTCATGTTCCGTTATGCAGTGTCTCTGACGATCCACGCTCAGTTCATAAAGTATACGTAATTAACAGATGCTGACCATTTACCGTAAGCAATGAATTAGGACCTTATGATTTATATAAATAAAAACCAATCGGTAGATACATGTATAACTTGCATAACTTGCAACTTGCATAACTTGAGCAGATCTCGATCGTTTTCTACGCATTTGTGTTTATAATTATGAGGAAAAATAGTATTTTCTTCGGTATACGCGTGTCTTGGATATAGTTATAATTACTTTTACTGTTTGATACCGGATCCATAAGGTGGTAGTTAGCACAACATTCAAATGTCAACGAATAGTACCTAAATCGTTTGTAACTGCTGTTTGAATTGTGTCCGGAAAAGGTTTGTATAAAACATATAGTTTTTAAAATGCACAGGAAAATTCGGAAGTATCAGTGTTTCAGATAAACCTAACCTAAGTCACTGAAGGATGCGAGAGGTTTAACTATAAAATATTGCCCAATTCATGTTTATTTTCTAGTACGATAAGCAGACCAGCTCACTCCGCATCTGGTAATTGGCGGCTACCGGTTCCCTTTTCAGTTATTTTCTTTTTCCACTCAATGGACGATTGAATATCTTTTATTTATATTATCGGAAATCTAATATTGCCTACATGTTTTTTTCAGAGTTCCATTACGTCTACGAGGATGGTATAGACAACAGCCCAATAATAACACTCGAGGTGTTATCCGACAGTTCGAACGTCGAGCATTGTGACCAGTTTGAGTGTAAATCGGAGATCATTGAAAACGAAAAACAAAACGCCCTTGTACATTTTGCATCTGATACGAATGAAATTGAAAATTCTAGAACAGAACAAGACGAGGTGCCAGAAGAAAATAAAGACGCAATGAAGACTAAGCCCGGTGTTATAGAATATTTGTTAAATAATGACGGTAGTGTGATTTGCAAGCTGTGCGGAGAAGTTCTAGCGAGCCGCACTCACTGGTACAGGCATAAATACAAGTTGCATGTCATTCAAACCCTGAATCCGGCCCCTTTATTCCAGTGTGAACAGTGTCTTGTCTTTTTCAAAAGTAGAAAAGGTAATTTTTTTTATCTATGTACGTACCTTAAAGGTCTAAATACCTGTAAATGCAGTTTATGAAAAGTAATTTAATCAAGCCTTGTTCAAATCTCAGAACAGAAGTTCTTCGTATTTTAGCTTGGTTAACAAAGCCCTTAGATATATCATCATGTGAATGCGCCCACTCACCTAGAAGCAAGAATTCGAAGTTTCAATTATGGATATTCTATAGATACCCACCCTTCATAAGTGACTACGAACTATGTAGATACATACGTGTAGAGTGACTGTAGCTACCTCTGCGGGCAAACAATATGCTTAAATAAACAAAGTTTTTACTTTTGCGGGATTGATTCCACATGGGTGGACGAGCTCAAAGCCCACCTGGTGTTAAGTGGTTACTGGAGCCCATAGACATCTACAACGTAAATGCGCCACACACCTTGAGATATAAGTTCTAAGGTCTCAGTATAGTTACAACGGCTGCCCCACCCTTCAAACCGAAACGCTTACTGCTTCACGGCAGAAATAGGCAGGGTGGTGGTACCTACCCGTACGGACCTACAAGGTCCTACCACCAGTAATTACGCAAATTATAATTTTGCGGCTTTGATTTTTATTACAAGATGTTATTCCTTCACCGTGGAAGTCAAGCATGAACATTTGTTATGTACGTATTTCATTAGAAAAATTGGTACCCGCCTGCGGGATTTGAACACCAATGCATCGCTCGATACGAATGCACCGGAGGTCTTATCCTTTAGACCACGACGACTACAAATCTTACCTTACCTTGTAGGAGGCGTTCTTTAATTTTGATATTTATTACTAGTATCTTAGATGTCTTATGATAAAACCATAGATGATCCAAACGGGTTCGATTGTGTATTTATTATGATTAACATGCATCATGCATATACAGCGTGTTCAATTACTTTTATGGATAGTTTCAAAGAAGCAGCTCTTAATGGTCGATTAAACAAAAATAAGTTGTCGTCCCTTGTGATTCAATTCAAATCGGGTTAATTTGATAGGTTACATCGGTCATATAGCGAGCAGACACAGCGAACTGTTAGCGGATTCCAATCCAGTGCTTACCAACGAGCAAGCTGAAGCTCTACAAAACGAAGCACACGCCGAAACTCCTATTAATCCTGTACCGAACGTGAAGGAAGAACCGGACGTAGAATTGGAAATACCCAAATCGAGTGTTCCGAACCCTTTGACGACGACAGTAATGAGAGCACCGCCTCGCACCGTTGAGAAGAAACCGCATCGCCGAAGAAATACATGCGGTAAGATTTTCTGTTTACGCAACAAACTTCAAAAGAATTTAAAATGGGAATGTCGGGTTGCGTTTTTCTCGACAAAAAAAAATCTTCCACTAGTACCAAAATGACAGTTTTGAGAAGAACCGGTGAAAAAATATCGGCTTTTTCTATTTTAGTAACGTAGGTATAAGTTATACTTTATTAAATGTTGTATATTGAGTTATTAACAGTCAACAATGGAGTAAACGTTAAAAGTTGCCAATATAGCCTCATGAATTTCACGACACTAAAATATAGGTACCTATAGGGAGCTCCAACGCTTTTTCATTTCCATTATATGGTACGTCATAGTTATTGTAATGTAAATTATATGTTTGGTACCGCTGCCCTGATCGAATATATTATTCACTATTAAAAAAATCAAGATTTTTATTGCAAACGTAATCTACTGAACTTACTAAGTTACTACTATGAAGCGTAGAATTAAAGATTATTAATATATTGCTTTATCCAGCCGGTGTTGCGTTAAAGAAATATAAGATTGATACGTTGCTTTTGGCGGCTGAATTTAAAAGAAAGTTGGTGTCATGGCGGAAGTCGCTCGCTGACACTTTGACGTTCAGAAATTGAACAGGTACATCATGTAAATTGACCATATACTAAAATGTACATAATTTATTTAAATAAATTTCAGAACAAACTAACATGGCTGAATTTGAGGAAAAGCGCTCTCGCGAAGAAAAACTTATAACTGAGATCATAGATAGAGTGCGAAGAGAATGCGAAGCGCAAGGTGTATCGGGACCTGCTCGCCGGTGCTACTCTCGAAGAGCCAACGTAACTTAACCCCTAAATCTTAATTATAATTCGGAAAGAAGTTCCTTTATGCATGGACAGCATTATACTCGTCTTGTTTGCTCATTTATTTATAAGAGAATAACCGTTGTTATTAACCGTGGTACTGTAAATAATATATTTTTTTCTCAATACTTTTAACTCCAATACTTTCTACTTCGGAATAATTCAGTCATCTCTGTGATGCCTACACAATCTAAACCAGTGCTTCCTAACCTTTTTCGTGCCATGCCCCACTGTACCATTTTTAAAATTTTTATGCCCCCCATACATAATTTTTAACATTTTAAAATTGATTTGTTCACTTAAAAACATAAATGATAGGCTTTAGGAAGAAATCACTATGAAATTGTTATCAAAACACAGTATTTCAAAACATATAATAAGAAACTGAAATTCAAATTCAAAATAATACAGATTTTGGGGCGTGGGCCCCACGTTGGAAACACTGATCTAACTAAAACTTATTTATTGGTATGACATTCAAGAGTTCCTATTTTACGTGAATATTACAATAGATGACCGATGATATGAGTCGCTGAATTTATCTAATCTTCTAGCGTTTACTATACACTCATCTACAACAACACTTTTTTGTATATGAAAAGATATAATGTCAAGAAATTGTTCCAGAACGCATCTAAATGGTATAATTTTTCAATTAGCCTTTAACGAAACCGAATAAAGTCGTTTTTACATGCTATTCACCTCATTTATGTCAATGTCAATCTACAATTAGCGTTTAAAACCGAATGTAGTACTCGTTGAAGCTCATTAATAATTCAGATATTTGTAGAAGTAAGTTCGCTCTTTGTATATATGTATATAAATAATATTACACTTACTTCTTTAAAAGTGGGATATTATATATTGTGTTAAGAAAATTTGAACATCGAAACTTGAATTACGACATACGAAGACTCATTTTAATACACTTAGAGGTACTGTATCTACTTCAGTGAAACACAGATGATACAAAACGTTTCAACAAAATTATCATTCCTATGTTAATGCATAAATCATTGATTCTCAACCACTGTGCCGCGGCACTTTTGTGTGCTGCCAAATTTCAAAAGTGTGCCGCCAAATTTTGCAAATATATAATAATGTTAATATTATTGATTATATCATTTAAAAAGAAAAATATTTTTAACATGAATATATGTATATTTAAATCCACAAAAAAATAAATTATTTTATTATTTTCTTTGCAACGCGGTTTTTCTTAGTGCCAAATTATGATGAAGCGGCGTGCATAGCAATAGGAATATATCTCAAGTCGGCACACACTTGCCACTTCTGCGTACAAAACGTGTTGTTTTAGTGATAGTTGGGATTCAAAAGGTGTTGCATAGTAGTTACTGCACTGTATGTGATTCGGTAGTAAGTAAATAATTTTTATCTTTTTCTTTGTGTGCCGCCAAATTTTGAAATCGTTAAATATGTGCCGCAACAAAAAAAAGGTTCAGAATCACTGGCATAAATAAATCGAAATCGAAGTAGGTAAGTACATTTTAAGAATGTACTACGAGAAGAGAACGAATAAACCGTTATTTAATCACCATAAAGCTACATTTACTAGGTAGCTTGTGTATAAAAATATTGTGATGTTTCGAAAACAATTGGTCGCGCAGTATTCGCCATACAGATTTTTTATCTGTCCACTTCGTCCGATTTGCTGTCGTGGCGAATTTTTGTAATGATTTTAACAGAATTATTGGATAATCATAATAATTATATATAATAGTAGTAAAAAAAATGATACATGGTGACTTAAAAAGTTCTTCCAATAAATTAAGAGTTGTTTCAAATTTGGTACATCTTGGACTAAAAATGCGAATAGTTACTGCTATACATAAAAAAAATTGTGGAAATTATCGACATAAAAAATCGAATTTCGATCAAAACTAAATCAGTATTAACCAACATTTGTAACGTTAATTCTTGCTTTTTTGATGAATATTTCATAAATTTCATACTTTTGTCATTATTTTATCAATATTTTAGGTACTCAAAATATTTTTTTTTTTGAAAACTGCGATCCCGTTACATTCATTTTCCAACATTTATCATTGAGAACATAAATTTTGTATTAACATTTTTGTACATATCGTCGTTTAGCTTACAAACTAATGTTGTAAAACCAAAGACTAATGTTGTTTAAATTCAGTTTAAGTATAGGATACGAGATTTTATTTAAATTCACGTGAACGTGTATGTTTAGATAGGTACTATGTTTTATCAGATATTGTGCCAAATAATACCAAAAAATTGCCAAATTTGTATTCGAAATATGGTGCCAAAAATATTGTCCACCACAAAGTATTACATAAGTATTTTAAGTTTTATATTTACACCATTACCTAATAGGTGTTGTTTAAAAAAAAATTGTAATAATATTTCTACAGAACATGTACATATTTTAAAAGTATTTTATTTATTTTTAGGTTATAACAATGATACGTTAATAAAATAATTTTAATTTTTTTACTAAAATACATGTTGATGAATACTGAATGTAGATTGTCCAAATAGTTTTGCCTAATTATCGTTGAATTGTTTTTTCATGCGCTAATTTTCTTTTAGTCTATGTATTTTTTGACATCGTTTTACTAAGTCTTCTATATTTAAAACGTAATTCAATAGTTTTAATAATAGACTTAAGAAAGTAAGATTTTGTCTTTTCAATGTCTGTAGAAAATTCTTATAAATTACTTTAAACTAGTCCAGAAACCATAGAAGTTGTAGTTTCATTGCAAATAATATAATATGACCGTTTCCACATTTAAAGAGGAGAATTACTTTTCCACTATTTATGTATAGGTACACATACAACATAATATACAATTTACAATTAGATTTCTTAACAATATTTTACAGTTTCAAAAAACTATACAATTTTTCATTCAGTTCGTGCGTATTTTGTGGTTCTAAGTCCAGAAAAAATTGAACAAACAACTCAAATATTAAGTGTATATAATCTATAAAATTGAACGTGCACCGGAATACCACACTTAAATTTTATCATTAATAGTTTTCGCAGGGCACGCGATTTAGTAAGGATCCCTAATTTTTTTTTTTAAATGTTGTAGCCTATGTCACTCAGGCATAGTGTAGCTTCCAAACAGTGAAAGATTTTTTCAGATCGGTTCAGTAGTTTCGGAGCCTATTCAATACAAACAAACAAACAAATCTTTCCTCTTTATAATATTAGTATTAGATATAAAATAATTAATAATTAGGAATTTAATTTTTTTATGATCGAACAATCACCAATAGTCGTCGAACAAACGATAGTTGATCAAAATTAATTAATCTGAGCGATAAAAATAAAGATATCTAGTAAGAGGGGCCCACTTAAGGGTGATCATTTGCTTAATTAATTATAAATAAATAAAAGACGAACAAATAATTTTTCCAAACCAAACCAATTCGAACATTAACGAACAAACGACGAACAAATAATTAAAAATAAAAAAATCCGAAAATCAAAAAAAGGGTGGACAAATTCACTGAGCCCACAATGATATCTACGATTAAAATAATAATATCATGTTTTTTGTCTTTTCTAAAGCTAGCCTTAAAGAGAGATCAAGAAACCTAGTAACGTGAAAGCACTTTAAGGTAGTTAGCGTTATATTGATACATTTTTACTGGTGGTAGGATCTCTTGTGAGTCCGCACGGGTAGGTACCACCGCCCCGCCTATTTCTGCCGTGAAGCAGTAATGTGTTTCGGCTTGAAGGGTGGGGCAGCCGTTGTGACTATACTGAGACCTTAGAACTGTATCTTAAGGTGTGTGGCGCATTTGCGTTGTAGATATCTATGGGCTCCAGTAACCACTTAACACCAGGTGGGCTGTGAGCTCGTCCACATATCTAAGCAGTAAAAAAAAAAAACAACACACTTCACACAAAATTACATTTTTTTTTAGGGATTTTACGATCTGGTAACTAAGACCTTTATTAGGTCATGTCTCATTTTAATTTATATTCTTATTTTTATGAAAAACTAGCTGACCCGGCTAACTTCATAGTGCCTCAGTCGATAAATAAAAGACATCAAGTTTTGTATCTGTTTGTATTTGTAACTAGTATATACTTATATATGTAGTTACTATTGTTGATCGAAGTACGGGGGACACATCAAAGAAAAAACAAAATTGTTTGTTTTTATATAATTCCGAGCATTTTCATATTTACTCACCTTTTAAACCTTCTCTGGACTTCGACAAATAATTCAAAACCTAAATAAGCCAAAGTCCAGCCATTCTCGAGTTTTAGCGAGACTAACGAACAGCAATTCATTTTTATATATAGATATGAAGATGATATTATGGAGTGAAATGAAATGAAATAAAATGAAGATGATTAATTTGAGACATTAATCAACAGGGATGAAATTAAATGAAATTAGATGAGATGATATAGGATGAAGTATAATTTCAAGTGGTCATTTACTGAGAATTTTTCAGTGGACTTTTTGGAGGATCCCGAGAAGTTACGTCGAGCGTCTTTGATTCGTTTTCCCACACTTGTGCACTTTCACAGATAATAAACAGTTAATAAACCACCGTTATTACACATTTAAATCTGCAGAAGCACTAAATAGACAAAATAAAACAAATCACACAACTTCACTCCTCGCGTTCTATGCAGGGCAGAGGTAAAGAGAACCGTCTGTCTCTCTGTTTAAAGAAGTGTCCGTTAAAATCTGCTAAATAAGGGTGCCGCTACAGTAGCAACCGGGTAAATATTAAAAACGGCGCTGAAATTAGTTATTAGAATAAGATAGAGAAATAAAAAAGGGCAAAAGAACTGTAAGGACTACAAAATTACAAAAAGTATTTTATATAAAGCTGACAAGAAAATGCAATCGATGTCTCTACGTTTTACCACAGCAAATTTTAGGTTATATTGACGAAATTATGTGAGGTCTTGTATATTACACTGTCACTAACTACTCTAGTCATTAAATATAGTAAATTTCCTAACTCAGCATACTTCAATCAGTTAAAAACTGCTCAATTCATATACCCTATGCCTATGCTAGCCCCATTCTGGAGGATTTTTGAACTGTTATTTAGTGCTGAAAGTGGGACACATATATTAAGTGTATAATCTATGTGGGACACTTTTACAAGCTTCTCTCTTAAATGAGACAGTTCTCCTTACATACCTCTACCTTCCATATCGCGTTCCCGCCAAAAGTCCGAATTACATTTTTTTTAAGGGCTTTTATGACCTGGTAACTAAGACCTTTAAGTCATGTCTTATTTTAATTTATATTCTTATTTTTATGAAAAATGATATGGAGTGAAATGAAATGAAGATGACTAATTTGAGACATTAATCAACTGGGATGAAATTAAATGAAATGAGATGAGATGAAATATAATCTGAGTAAAATGGTGGTCATTTACTAAGATCTTTTCAGTGGACTTTTTGGAGGATCTCGAGAAGTTACGTTCAGCGGCTTTGTTTCATTTTCGCACATTTGTGCACTTTCACAGGTATTAAACAGTTAATAAACCACCGTTTTTACACATTTAAACCTGAAGAAACACTAAATAGACAAAATAAAACAAATCACACAACTTCACTCCTCGCGTTCCCGCCAAAAAGTCCCGAATTACATTTAAATTATTATTCGACATAGATTATCATTAAGGATGGTATTGCAGCAGCTAAGCTGGTTTTAATTATAATATAAACATAATGGCTATGAGTAAAGTGTAATAAGCCAAGCGGAATTGAGGTTAAATTTTTATTAAAGATTGCCATAACGCCATCCTTCAAATTATTTAAGAATTTTCTACAAAAAAAGTTTTCCATTCCCATTTAAATAAAAAGAAAGCTAATGACTTGCCAATGAGCATTTCTGCTTTGCATTTATACTAATTTTACCACTAAGCTCTCTTTTCATACTCTTCATGAATTTCATTTGGATAAGGAAATCTCCCCCGTTTCACAAGATCAAGCAAAATAATTCAACAAAAAGCATTGTGACTACTTAGTTGAACTTTCAGTAGGTACCTATGTTTTCGACATTTCACTGAGATTTTTGGTTTCAAATCATCCAACAGATATGACTTCGGCTTTTCTGCAAAACATTGAGTAATGTTCCCTTTGCCTAACTAATTATTGAACGTTTATACGTTTATAATTACATTTAATTTTAAGCTTTTTGACTGGAGCGCGAGGTGCAAAATTGTGTAAATTGTTTTATTCTGTTAATTTAGTGATTATAAGTAATACACATAATAGATAAGAATTTAGTATTTCATCAGGTTTAAATATGTAATAACAGTGGTTTATTAACAGTTTAGTATTTGTGAAAGAGCACAAAATTAAATATGAGAAAATAAAACAACCCCGCTGGACGTAACTTCTCGGGATCTTCCAAAAAGTTCACTGAAAAAGTCGCAGTAAATTTCATTTTACTGAGACGATATTTCTTCACCTCATTCCACCCGTTTCTTTTCATTTAATTTCATCCCGATTGATTGCAGCCTCAAATAAATAAACTTCACCTCATTTCATCCATATAATTTTTCACTCCCTACAATTTTATAGTAACAAATTTAACTACTTATTAATCAGGAATCGAACACACGAAGTCAGCGTATTTGTAGAATAACATCCAATAATTTATTCTGCTACGAAATAATGCCACAATTGTTTCAAGTTTTACGATGCTATAAGTGTTCGGTGTTTCAAGTAAGTATAAGCAATTACGTATAAGATTAGTGCCGTATCACATTATTTAATTTATTTGTTTTCAAATAATGGCATAACCATATTTTATTAGAAAAATGATTAGTTTTTATGGCAAAAGGTTGTTGTTCGGAACTTGCTTAAGCTAGCTCACCCAGTAAATGCTATCGTAATTTAGGTCTTCTATTCTATGATAGCTACCACACCCCCGAGACCAGAAGTTATGACAGTTAGTTAGTGACTACTATATGATTGACTCTCGAATTATTATAACGTGTCTGCACTTTTAAGGTTCAAAATAAGATTTGATGAACTGTTACAATTTTCAGGTTCATCAAGGTAAAAAGTCAAATAAATGGAAATGTAAACTTTGTGGTGAGAAGCAGTCTATTAAAAGGCATTATGGTCTTGGCACTAGCAAGGACTGCCGCATACATGTTCAGAAATTGAATGGGATTCGAGGTGTGATTGATGAACTCTACGATTCTACATCGCCAAATGAAAGTATAGATGAAAATACTGAGACTGAAATAACAGAAGTTTCAAATAAAAACATTGAAAAGAAGAGTAAATGGACAGATTTTACTATAAATAATGAAATTGAAAATATTTATGAAGGAATAGATGATAATAACTATCCTGATAACCAAGAAGTTATTTCAGAATTACCTAATAAGCGTAAAAAGACGAAGAATCACTATAAAAATAAAAACAAAGAACAGATTACAATTAATCTAGATAATGAATTTTGCGACCCTAGAGATGGAAACCCAAACTTTAATGATCCTTTAGATACAATAAATAAAAAAAACATTACTCCTACTGAAGACTCTGCAGAAAGAATAAATAGTGATAATGAACTGGAATGTCAAGGAAATGAGCTTTTCAATGACAGTTGCATATTAAAAGACACAAATCTGAAAATAAGCCAATGCAAGAAATTCTGTAATTCTTTAGAGATTGTAAAAAGAAATAAGCTGAATAATGCTAAAAGTCAAGTTAAAGAATCAAAATGGAAACAATTCATTGAAAATAATGAAAATCTCTTTAAAATAGAAGACTCAAAGCATACTTTAAACCAAAGAAAAACAATGGAATTTTCAATAACCGAAGAGTCTGATTTAGATACCATACTTGATATTTGAATTGTATTCATGAGAATGTTATGTTTAAAATTAGTTATAATTAAAGACTTAAGACCTAATTAAACAGTATGTCCATAAATCTGCCTAGTATAAGTACTAGGCAGAATTATGAAATACTAAGCAGAATTACTAAGGCAAATACTTAATTATATCACAGTCTTATTCAATTTAAAGGCAAGGCAAAGTAGAGAGTTCTCTACAGCTCACTTAATCTTAAGCCACTAAACTTCATAGTGTGTTTGCCTAGGCCTATACATATAAGATTAAGTGTGTGCTGTGATGAATTAAAACAATTGACCACCAATCGGTGGCCTTGACATTTTTAGGGGTAATTTTCGTTTGGGAAATTGCTTAGGTGTTGAACTAGGGTCTAACTAACAGGATGACTAGTTACTGTTATCAAGAAGAATTTTTATTTGCCAGTGCAAATACCATACAAAATTCTTTCGCTTGTATGTCTGGCAATTCAAGGTTTTTTTTCGGGCTGGGAGTTTAAACTCCTACGAAGTCTTATGTGGATCTTGACGATCTGCAGATGTTGGGAGCAGACCATGGACCCAAGGCTATTTTTAGGGCCCTTCCGCACTAAACGACTCCCCTGCACTCTTATACCCAACGCCAGATCTCCGTCCGGGGTCAGAACCCGGTCAGAGTAAGGGGGTTCCCGTGGTCATCAACTATCGTGGCGCCACCCTTAGAACGCCCGACCGACGGATAGTCGATGACCAATGACACCGGTCTCCGCGGTACGGCGGCCCTACCAGGCCGCCCGGGTGATGCCGCTGGTGTTCCGGGATACTCCGCTGACCAGCCTGCCGGGTCAGAACGCGATACACCGCCGACCGGGTTGCTCTTCCACAATATGTTCGGCGACGACAGCGACGACGGCAATGCGGACCGCGTTGTCACATTCTTCTGGTGCCAGCACGCTAGAGTGACAGTAGCGTGCGGCGCAGCCTCGACCCTCTCAGGTTGACCCGTGACTATCACCGGGAGGAGACTGAACGCAAGACATACCTTAGGCGTTCGTCGCGCTAGCGATCATTCATTTCGTGCGGCACTCTCTTATCTTTTTTTTTACCTTGGCATTTTGATGCATATAAACAAAGATTGTTTTAATGCTAATGTTAAAAGCTGGTGTTCACTCATAGGCAAATCGTCAGCCTCCACTATCGTAGTTTCCGGGCGACCACGTGGTTCATTTTTTAGATTACAATATCCATGTTGGAACCTTTCAAACTAATAACGAATCGTGTGTTCGTTTGTAGTGTTCACTCCACATCATTAATTAATGATGTGAGCTGTTAGTGCGGCATTACGGAACTATTTATTCATTAATTACTCGTATTTTTTTAGGCAACATAATTAAAAAGATTACAAATTAGTGCAAACAAAAAACACTAATCAATAAATAAATAGAAATTGCTGAATTAGAAAATAGATTTTCATATTTTTGAAATAAAATTCATTTGAGCCAAAAATTTACTGCCAATTTAATACATAAATTACAATTAAAAAATGCCAGTATTGTGAAAATTCATACCTTACTCGACCAAGCTAAGTTTGCACCTCGCTGGAATCATGGAATATGTAGATAAGGTTGGAAAAGCCTTTGCTCTAATTTTGTATTAGGACCAGTGTCGCCGCTTCATCCCCACTAAGTATTTTAATTTCTACACATACACATACTATGATTACAAGTATTTCGCACACAACAAAAACACCCACACATAAATCTCAGGACAGATATTCGTTCGCAAACTAGCACAAAACTCCCGTAGGCATACACACTCACACACGCAAAAAGGCAGTAAAAATGTTCATACACGCTAGTGCTTGATAAAACCGATATTCTTTATCGATAAATTATCTGATGAATGAATGGGGAAAAATGAAACATGAAATAAATATCTTCTTTTTCTCCGCCTTATCCCACTAGGTGGGGTCGGCACAGCTAATTTTTCTCTTCCATTCTCTTCTATCAGCCGTCATCTCAACACTCACTCCTCTCTCTCTCTTTCTCATATCGTCATTCACACACTCCATCCATGTCTTCTTCGGTCGACCTCTTCCCCCTCTACCTTGCACAACCATTTCCATACATCTCCTAGTCACATGCATCTTCTCTCTACGCATCACATGTCCATACCACGCTAACCGCCCGCTCCTTAATTTGTTGTTTACCGGGGCCACTTTCACACTTCCTCTGATATACTCATTCATAAAATAAATATGAAAAAAAAACTATTTTACTTTTATTAATTACAAATAGTCCTTGGAATAAAATGTATTTGTTAAGCACTTGGCGTTTGCTATTAATTGCGAATGAATTTTACAAAACTAAGTCGAAGTCGTTTGAAGTCGTCGTGGCCTAAAGGGTAAGACGTCCGGTGCATTCGTGTGTAGCGATGCACCGGTGTTCGAATCCCGCAGGCGGGTACCAATTTTTCTAATGAAATACGTACTCGACAAATGTTCACGATTGACTTCCATGGTGAAGGAATAACATCGTGTAATAAAAATCAAACCCGCAAAATTATAATTTGCGTAATCACTGGTGGTAGGACCTCTTGGGAGTCCGCACGGGTAGGTACCACCACCCCGCCTATTTCCGCCGTGAAGCAGCAATGCGTTTCGGTTCGAAGGGTGGGGTAGCCGTTGTAACTATACTGAGAGCTTAGAACTTATATCTCGAGGTGGGTAGCGCGTTTACGTTGTAGATGTCTATGGACTCCAGTAACCACTTAACACCAGGTGGGCTGTGAGCTCGTCCACCCATATAAGCAATATAAAAAAAACTAAGTGTATTCTGATTTTTTTATGGTAAAATCATTTACAGTAAAATGTTTAGAGCAAATAGTACTCGTCTTTGTCTCCAGTTTCCTCTACCTGTCACGTCAATCCATTGTTCCCTGGCATTAGGATCTTTAGGAAACCTAAAATTTATACTTTATTGCATAAGTCAAATAGCATTTTACTTAGATTTTAATACGTCTTAGACAATATAGTAAATACCCGTAAATGAGCGGTCTACATGTTCCTTTATATTATACCTTCACATAAATTCAATGATAATAATTCAATAATAATAATACATATTTATTTTACTCAAAATACGTCTCACTAAGAATTTACTAGGTATCATTAATTAAATATAAAATAATAGAAAAATTATCCATATCAAATGTAAACATAGTCGAGAATTCTGTCGATTTTATTTCAGCACATGGTCACCTCACTATCGACAAACTAGCGCCATGCACCACGGCCAATCAGAGCAAAGGCCGAAATTTCAAAGATTGAAGTGTAGAGAACGCAATGCATGTAGTATATTGGAAGCGGACTTGGTCAATGCATTCATTGGGCGAGTACACATCGCGCAATGTATGTTATTTATAACTTGTTGCAATAATATTGTTAATGTTTGGAATTTCATAATGCTCAGTATATTTTTATGTTTTAGACAAATAATATTGTAATTAAATGGTAATTTCGACTTACCGATCGAAAGATATACCTCCTCGCTCTATACTTGAGGTCTGACTTTTTGTTTAACAAGTTATAATTGCACAACACGGCATTATAAAGCGGAGATCTGTTCGCCCAAGTAGTCCGAAGTGCACTAAACGCGGGAATGAAAGAATCGGTCGAGTTATGATTGTAGAATCATAACTGTGGCACGCTTGCCCCGCCTACATTACCATTCCAACCTTATTTATCTATTCCGTGGCTGGAATGCGGTGCTCCGCCCGCTTCCCCGCTCACCTTCCCGCGATCGCCCTGTCGCGTCAGTACGCTTAGCATCTTTGTCGCCGACACGCGTCATACGAGTTTTCGTCTCCCTATCCGTTGAATTTTAATTTTTTTAATTGTCTTGTTGGTTAAATTTAAAAAAATCTGTTATAAAAATGAATTTCTGTTCGTTAGTCTCGCTAAAACTCGAGAACGGCTAGACCGATTTGGCTAATTTTGGTCTTGAATTATTTGTGGAGGTCCAGAGAAGGTTTCAAAGGTTAGACAAATATGAAAATGTTCGGAATTAAATAAAAATAACAATTTTGTTTTTCCTTTGATGTGTCCCCCGTCGGACGGATTCTTTTTGTTTGTTTAAAGTTTATTTTATACAAAAGCTTACGTCTTTTATTTCTCGATTAAGGCACTACGAAGTCTGCCGGGTCAGATAGTAATTAAATAGAAAAAGAGGCAAATAAAACACTAGAGTAGAACTCATTTTTCATATTACAATAAATTGATACACACATTTAATCATCACAATAGCAACTGTTTCATATCACTTCGATAAATCTGAAAGATAGCTAATAAACTACTGGAAATACTAATAATAAATACGGCATAAACCCTACAAAAAACATCAAGTAACTTTGAAAATTGTAAAGGATTATATTATAATCAGAACATGATTTAAAGCTAAATATCATGTGACACTACTGTTTGATTATTCTTAGATAATTAATCGCTCTATTTCTAAAAACTGACAATAGGCATGAAAGGCAGTTTTAATACATTAATTTCAAACTCAAAAAAAACAGAAATATACCATTTTGGCTACCATTACATTCGGTATGCCCATTACAGGAAGCCCTACTATATTCGATGCATGCTTATAAATACACGATTACTATTAAAATTCTAGTCACATTCAGAGTCACGATTAGCAAAATCTATGTTTACGATGAAATTTTGAGAACACTAATAAATAGTTCTCAATGTTTTCTCAACTCTACGGATTCTTTAAATCAGTAATACGCAGTCAGCACTTCGTATATCGTCAACTCGACCATGTCACCGAAGTGTTCTTTGCAGAAAATTAGCAGCTCTTGTAAATTGTCCTTTCATATTTTCCGTACAGCTTAATAGGACATCATGTGTCTTCGTCGATGCAATTCACGAGCTCTAGCGTACCGTCGACTGTAACTGTTCCAACGCCATGATCTGAATATAATACAAAAACATTTTTAATACATTTTCATAATATACTTGTATGCTATTGAGCTCCCTCGCCTTGGCGTCAGACTGAATAAGGGGAGGAGGAGGAAGGAAATAAATAAGACTGCTAGTAAAAACCCAGATTTTAGAAATGTGGGTTTATTAACGATCTCATCTAAGTCTACGTGACGTTTTTAGTGACGATCTACCTAGTTTTCAATTAAATGGAATGACGCTCCCATAAAGTTCCTGACTTGCAGTGGGAAATTATAAATATGCCAATCAAAACGGAAGAAATAAGTGAACTGATAGTCTTCATATCGTCTTACTTAATGATTGTTAAAAATCGCTTTGGCTTCATGATTATTTCCGGAGTAAGTGTACTTGAATGTAACTTCGTACTTTCTATACACTATATTATAGGGTGGTATTGTGTGTATCATGTATTATTGGTTTACCGACATAAATAGATTAGCTGTTATTGTAATGAAATGCAACTTCAATAGGTACTATTTGTTTTTTATAGAAAATTTCACCTAAATATTTCAATGTTTGCTTATGCAGTTTGCTTATGTGCTCAACCAACAAATTTCAGATGAAGGACCTTTACTTTATTGTTTTGAAGACTCTATTTCTACTATCAAAATACCTTTCGCTATATCCGATGGGCTCGCCTCTGTGAAGGTAGTTGTTTTCGAAACCTTTTACGGATTCTTCGTGGCTTCCTAAACATGAAAAAAATATCATTACAAAGTACCTAATGGTGTAGACAAAAATATATATTTAATATTTGTTTTTGAACTTACCGTGAGTATTCGAATGCGAAAATCTTCGACATGAAGGCCCACGACAGCTAAGAAGTTGTTGCAGCTGATTGTGGAAATATTCCCTTTCGGAAGCCGTCAAATGTTTAACCCTGTTTTGAGTTTCGAATGGATCTAGAAACAAATTTAAAGTTGTCATTGATTTAGAAAGTTAATAATTATTACCTCTTTTAAAATTGAATTTATAAAAATCAAAATTATTATCGTTTTTTCTTCGTATGCTATATGCTGTTGTACCATTCATTCAATTGCAAACAAACTTTATTAATTTGCTTCCTTGCATTTGCGTCAAGATTATAGACAAAGTACTATTTACTAATATTATAATTGCAAACATGCTTCTTAGTCTTAGATTCAACAAATTCATGTATGTAGGTATATTACCTATACATTTAGCGTTACTCACAATGCATCGTGACCGGGTTTCACTAACTTAAAATAAAAAAAGAACATACCTATTCTTAGATTGTAGTAAGTAACGAGTCCAGTTATGAATTCGCAGTACAACAAATTATGTGTGGCGTTAATAGTCCTAACGCAATTGTACGTGTTGTTAGAAGTGCTCATGCAGAAGCAAAATGGTCCCGCGGTCCAGAGCGGCGCCGTGCGCCAATGGTCATTGTCGTGACGGTAACAATTCATTCTCTCAGATTCACATAGTTTTTCCAATTCTGCCTAAAATATAAATAATAATAATAATAATAAATTTAATAATAATAAGTTTTTGGAAAATGAAGAAATCTCAACTAACGGACATTAAATATTTTTATTCCTTATTATTTATTTCGCTAAGGCTCGTAAATAATAAATACGTACCAGCGTCTGCTGAGAAAAAAAGTAAAGAAAAGTAATAATAATAATGGTTAGGATGGAAAGGTCTAAATTACTATGAGTTTAGGGAATTTACCCTTTTTTTGGCTTTCCGCAGTTTCTTTTGAAGCAACTGGGCTTTACGTTTTCTTTGTTCTTCTCTGGCTCTCTGGGCTGCCTCCATATAGCTCTGACCAGGTCCTTTTAATTTCCTGTAGTAGAATGTTAAATATAAGGAAACAAAAACAAAAATAATATAACTAAAACCTATATATACTAAAACCTATAAATTGAATAATTTTTTTAATAATTTTTAATACTTGATACTTAATAAATTTTAAATTTTTTTTTAATAATTAATACTCACCTATTTTCCTCACAATAACATACGTGTTTGTCCTCATTTTCAATGAAGAGTGGATGCAACCTTCTTTGAAAGACATCGGGCGGCTTTTCCAAAATGTCAATGCTTTTAGAAGTTCCTTTATTCATGTTTCTTTGTTCGTATTCTGATACGTCGAATCTCGTTGGCCCTAAATTTAAAGCAGTGTGGGTCGCGTTTTCCATTGGTTTGGCAGTTGTTGTTGTTACAGTGTGTAAAGCCTCTGTAGACCTCAATATTTTATCGATACTTGAACTGTAATAATTCACCGTTTGAGTAAAGTACGTTGTATCCTTTTCTGTTGTGTATTCTTCAGAAACCTTTTTGTTGCTCGTTGTATCGAAATTTTTTGAAGAAGCAGTCGTAGTTACGATTTCCGTAGTAGGTACAATACCAAGTGATACTGTACCAACTTTGTCTAAATTATTAGGCTGTTGGTAATTTCCGTCGATAATTATCGTAGTAACCTGAGGTTTTGGCAGCTCCGTGTCATAAATACTTGTCAAGTTCTCATTTAGAGGCACACCTTCACCTATATTCATATATGTATGAGTGGATTCGTCAAGTTTAGATTCATTTTGTAATTGAATATCAAAGACGTCTTTAGCTTTGGCGTGTACTGTAGGGAAAACATATTCGTTCGACTGTCTCATTTTTTTATCGATTAATGTATTGTTTTTCTGTTTTGTTTTCAGTTTGTGCATTCTGGTTTTTTTCAGGTGTTCCTTAGAAGTGTGTTCATAGATAGCTGTCTTATTGTGTATATGACTACTTACTTCAGGCGTATTCAAAGTGTGTATTTCAGTTATTGGCTTAGTAATTTTTAAGTGTCGTTTGATCTCTTTTAAATCCTCAAGCTTGGTACGCAACTGCCTTATTTGGTCTTCTAAACTTAATCTATTCGTTTGCCAAGCTTTCAAATCATTATAGATAATTTGCGAACAGTTAACCCTTCCGTCTTTTTCTATTTTACATTCAAGTGACGATTCATTTGTGTTAAGCAGTGCATCGTTCTTATGCTTTTTTCCGTTATGTTGGTTCCATTGTCGTGCTCGTCGTTTGACCCTTTTATGATCTAAATTGTCTTTGGTTTTTTCGTAAGCTTCTATAAAAGCTTGCGTTTCTTTAATTAATTTATCAATTTTATCTTGCATATTTTTGTTTTCTAATTCATTGATTGGTTCAGTTTTGAAACTTAAATGTCCAATGCTTGGATTCTCTTTGAGAATAGTTTCAACAGTATTCGGTTCGAAAACATCGTTACTGATGGATCTGCGTGATCTTGTTATATTACTCTCCTTGGTTACATCACTAGGTCGTCTTGCAATATTGCCATCAGTTTCTAGTCTGGTATAAACGAGCCCACTAGGCGTGAAACAAGCACATTTCTTTGTACTCATCTTCGGCTGCGGAATAGTGTATTCATTCTGAAATTGATTGTTAAACATCAATACTAGTTCTGTACTATAAAATTACGTAGGCAGCGGCTTGGCTCTGCCCCTGGCATTGCTGAAGTCCATGGGCGACGGTAACCACTCACCATCAAGTGGGCCATATGCTCGTCTGCCTACAAGGGCAATAAAAAAAAGGGTGCGTGTACTTATGTACGCGCGTAAGAAGTTATACTTTTTTTTAAATATTAAATAATTAATAATAAATATTTAACGTTAATAATTTAATAATATTTAGTATGACTTATATTAAATAATAATTTTGTCATTTATATTACTAAAAAATGAATGCTAATAACACTTTTTTTACGAGTGTACATGCGCGAAAGTTCACCTGCGGCTATATTCAGACTCGCCAAGTTACGTCGGTCGTATTGTAATGAGCGATTTAGTGGGCAACTTAATTCTGTTAATTTTGTGTCACGGTGCGCGCGCATCGTAAAATTTCACTCTCATCAATTTTTTATAACGCGCTTAAAGAAGTATAACTTCAACAAAAAACAAAACTTTTATGATGTGAAAATACATACGTCATATCTGCATTTGTGTTTACGCCATCTGCCATTGACTAGAACGCATTTCCATTTTCTGCCGGCGGCGCAAGGGGCACGGAGTTCAGCTTTCGAGCAATCAACTGCTAACCGTGTTGTTTTAGCGTCAAATATAGTTGCATTGCTGGATTCTGAAATAACGGTTAAAATACAGTCAAACATCTAATATTAAAGGGTTTACGATCATCTTGTGGAAATTTGTGTGCGTGTTTTTGTTAGAAATAGAAACGAATTGCATCATTTGATACTCACGCAAAAAATCTTTGGACGACATCATCATGTATGGCTGAGTATTTAGGATATCTCCAGCGTCGAGAGCTTTTTCCAGAGTGGCCTCTAAAATTGGATTGTGACTTTCGTTTGTGATAAGTGGCTCCGAAGACTTCTGCTTTTCTAAAGTATCAAATTCAGCGCTCTCCTGAAAATACGAATAATGACGTCGATTTTTATATCGAACTCAACGTGAACGAGGAACGTGAGGAAAACAAATTTTCGCAATTACTTCCTTGACGTTTTTTTTTTTAATAAATCTATAGCGATCTTCCTCCTACCATACCAACGTTTAGTTCACAAATATTGTTAAAATCGTAATATAGAATCGTTGAGTACCGCATCATCATCGTCATCGAGGGTCAAGAAGTCGTCATCGTCAGTCTCTTCCTCGAAGTCTGCGCTTTCAGAAGATGCTTGAGGCTGCAATGTAGTCCCAGGATACCTATTCATTTCAAAGCTGTATTTGTTCTCTCGAGAGCGATGGCCCATTCCCAGGATGTCACGGCGTCCGGAGCTGCAAACGAACGTTATTTAAAGTAGGAAATTCTGTTAATTTAAAATGGGTTAAAAAAGTATATTCACGAAAAAACCATGCTACATGTGTTTTAATAGACTTTAGCTTACTACACATAAGTAAAAAAATATAATTCAATAAGAAATGGATTTTAAATATAATACTTTTAGAAAGACAGTTATGTTAATCACTTTCTTCAAACATCGCACTGTTAAGTCCTTTGTTATAAATGTTGGAAATACATACAAAACACGAACAAGTACGCCAATACCATGGATACCAAATATATTTCAGACTCTGATACCGGAAATCGAACCCAGGTCGGATCATTATTGTACATTATAATGCATTAGTAGACCGACTAACAAACAGCTAAGGTATTAAATTACATAATAAAATTCCTTGCTTAACAAAGCCAAGATACAAAATTTTATTGTGGTTCGAATGTGGTTCGTAACATTGCAATTTTCATATGCATATTCTCACCTTTCTACAAGGAAAGTATCAGGCCAATAAGACATCTGTTGACGACGTCTCCTCGGCTGCAGTAACGGCAGTAAGGACCTTCCATCCATGTGAGCGGGTGCTTCTACTCCACCCATATCAAGGAAAGTTGGTGCCAGATCTATGTTCAATACTATATCGTCGACCCTGGAAAATTTTATAAACACATCAAATTGAACTTTCCCTTCCGTACCTTTCTATAAGCTATAAGTAGATTTTTTATGACTATTAATCTATGCTAATGTTTATTATCTGTGTTGTATTAATCAATATTGCAATATTAGAGACGGTGTATCGAATCCGCCCCATATTTTCCCTAGGGCTTCGTAAAAAGCGACCAAGATATTCACCGAAGAATGGATGCAGCGTTCATTGAGTATAATGTCAATGCCAGCATCTATTGGTGGTGTGGCGTATCGTTAGCATCTACGGCTTAAAGCCTCGCCCTTGTTTCTCCAGATAGGGGCGGCAGCGTTAACATTTTGATCGATATTCCTGGGTGACAGTAAATAATGACAAGGAAGACAGAATTTAGATTCTTCGTATCCAACCAGCGTTGAATAATGCAGCAATGTGTAAAATATTTAAAAACGAAATACCGCAAATTCAATTTATTACACAGAAAACATTACCCGGTGTTCAAGATCTACACAGCGCGAAGCGAAAGACATAATGACGTTTATGATCATTTTTTAAACTTATTTTCTGTGCATTTTTCACTCACGACTTTGGCGCCTTTTTTATCATTTTCAATTTATTTTTCACATTATTATTGTCGGACTACAAATAAAATATAATATCAATTCCACAAACCGACTTATTATTTGTCCCGAGTATAGAAAATCAGCTTTATAAAAATACTGGTGTTAAGGCGTCTTGTGAGTCCGCACGAGTAGGTACCACCGTCCTGCCTATTTTTGCCATAAAGCAGTAACGTATTTCGGTTTGAAAGGTGCGGCAGCCGTTATATTGAAAAACTGAGATTTGGAATTCTTGTCTCAATGTGGATGGCTGCATTTATAGTGTTTATATCTATGCGCTCCAGTGACCAGTTAACACCGGATGAACTGTGAGCTCGTCCACTCATTTTAACGATAAAAAAATTTAAACACTTACACCGTGCCAGGCTCGACTCCTGGTCCTCGAACTAGGAAGGGAACTCTGATGTCGAACTCAAACGGGAAACTCTTGCCTTTTACCAGCCCGAACTGGCCCAAATGGTATCCGTGGTCCGAAGTGTACACCAAATAAGTGTTATCCAGTTCGCCTAGTGATTTCAATTCTTGGTACACTCGTTCTACTGCCTAACAAAATAAAAATACATCCTGTGTGATTTATGTACATAAATTTATATGAGGGCGAACGAAAATATTGTTTGTTTGTGTTTTTTTTTTTCAATTTTCTAAATATAGCAAAAATAAAAGCTCAGATATGGCCAATAAGATTGTGACAGCCGTAAAAAGTATTTTAGTGTCGATTTTCATTTATACAATATGTATGTACGATATATGTACATATATACATATCGACGCTTGAAAGGCAAACGTGACTAAGCGACAATAACTGATTTGTACATAAATGATAGGCAATTACCATATTCGATGCGCAAAAAAAATATATTTCTAGGTCTATTAAAATCATTTCAATCCTACAGCTACTAGCTAGATTCGTTAAAATAAATTTTGTTTTCAGGTATTTCAACTTTAAATTAGTCTACTTTAAAGTTCACGCATTGTCGCTTAGTTACGTTTGCCTTTCAAGCGTCGATATAAACTATGAAATTTCACGCCATTAAAAATCTGCATTGGCAAAATAAACAAACTATTCATCTCACTAAGCCT